>CM070032.1:38648494-38658883 GCA_036250615.1 Ptychadena robeensis | reverse complement strand
ATTCATCACTCTCCCTCTCCTACACATCTACGGTATCATCAATGACGCCAAGGATGTGCTGTAAAAAGCTGGCACAGCCTCCATAACAAGGAGGTTAATGGGCCCATGGGCTCACCAGACATAGGTAACTATCCCCAAGTGTAATTCGGGGTGAGTTTGGGCGGGTCACTGATTTTCCCAAGTCATGATTTGTGGCCTATAGCTTCACAAACTCACAGTGGTTCTATACAAATTTTCCAAAACCCTCCCTTTTTCTGTGTCTTTCCTGCAAGGAATACCACACATTGAGGATTGCAGAACATTATTACTCTAGACTAGAGATGGTCGAATTTTTCGACTTGCTAACTTTGTGAGCTGATTGCAAAGCCCATGAAAACGGTATCATCACCAAAATTGCTGGAGATGTAGAGAAGAGTTGGGGAAACATTTGAAAGAAAAAGTATGGCTCTAGCACATGTCGTTTTTGCATAAATTAAGTTCAAAGTTAAAGTCGAAATTCCAATTTTCGAAATTTTTACTTGACTTTGAACTTAATTTGTGAAAAAACTATTTGTGTTAGAGACATACTTTCTTTTTTGGAGTATACCCCCAACCCTTGTCTACATCTCCAGCAAGTTTGGTGATGATACCATGCTCAGGGGCTTTGCAATTAAGTCGAAACCGGCGAAATGGTCGAATTTTTTAAAAAAAATTCGACCATCTCTACTCTAGACACAAGAAGCTCTCACTTCTGTTTTTAGTGGGGTGTAGATTCTGTGACTAAATCTCATAAGACCTGTTTCCACTTGGGAGATCGCGAAAATACATTTCAATGGGGCGTGGCCGTGATCTGGAATGCGGCTAACAGCGTTTCAGCCACATCCGTTCACGAACCAGCGGATCCTACTTTTAAAAAAGTCAGATGTCTGCCTGTTTGCCGGGAACTTCAAATTCCCCGCCTGTTTGTATTAGAGAAAACTGTGGTATGTTAAAAAATGGCGCAAAAAGGCCGTAACGCCCAGGGGTTAAAGCATCATATCTTAAGGGTCTTCTGTATTGAAATAGTCTAAAGCTGGCCATACACCTTTAGATCTCTCTGTCAGATTTACTTTAGATCTACCAACAACTATGTAGTGCCGGGTCCTCTAGACTTGATTGTTTAGGAAGTCCCTCATATTACATGGTTTTGGTAAAACAAAAGGAGATCTAAAGGAAATCTGACAGAGAAATATAAAGGTGTATGGGGACCCTAAAATATACTCAACTAGGAGATCTGCCCTGTTCCATGTACCTCTCTCTGTGTGAGTGACACTGAACAAGCAGATCTGTTTATAAAGAAACCCATGTGATCTCTTGGGCTGATTCTATTGCTCAGAGGTCTCACTTTTAGTTTCCAATCATGCATCTTACCCTGTTTCCCCGAATATAGGACCTACCCTGGCCCTTTCTCGAAAATAAGACCTACCACGTCCCAGAGAAAGCTTCCATATTCAGAAAAGACATGGCAGGAGGCGTTTTGTCACCCAGAAATAAGCCCTAGTGCATTTTTGGCACCTAAAATTTATATAAGACAGTGTCTTATATTCAGGGAAACAGGGTATCTATAAGTGACCCACCATCACTAGAGAAATAGACATGTTATGTAGTATCTCCTGGGTGTCCTCACACCATGCAGAACTGTGCAGTGTGAGGTACAGAATATTGACTCTTCCTGGAGTGTCAGGTTCTCCTTAGATGCTCCAACAATGGCAGTGTGTGGTGCCTGGTCACTTCTTTATAGGAATAGAGGTTATTCTCAGCTATATTTGTGTGACAGGGTCACTTGTTCAGCAGCGATAACTTCTGATATGCCTGAGACCTACTGCACAGAACACTTCCCCAGCCCCCACATGAAGTCTCCTGAGCTTCCCTGACGTCACACTGACATTCATACCGGATAAACAAGTTCTGTAATAAGCTCAGCTACATCATGAGTCACAAGCAGCAGCTAATGACACTCATAAAATATAAAAAATACCAGAAAAGACCACTCTGCGTGCCGTACATGAAGCAGGGTCTCTATGTGTACAACTTTCTAGTACATGCTGCTCTACTGGCGCCAAAAAACAGTGAGATAAACTCGTACTGCCAGTATTACCCACACTAAAAATGGCGCCAGCACAAGCTTTCTGACGTCACTCAAGTCTCAGGAAGAAGGCGTGACTTTGTTTTTAGCTTGTGGACGTGGCCTTTGATCGGAGCGCGCTCCCCGCAGAAGCGAGTACGCGGAAATTTGGCACCTGTGGGGACGGTGGCCGAGATGAGCCGAGAGTCGAGCGCACAGGTACCAGCCAGAAGGTGAGAGTGGGCAGGGTGAGGACACTGGCATGGAGCGGCCTGATGGGCAGCAATAACGCGAGGGCACCGACTGCTGGAAGAATGAAGTGGAGAAGATGTAGAACAACCAGTGTGGTGTCATGTATGAGGTATGAGCCTGGAATTGTGTTATTGTAGTGAGGAGGCAGGTGATGTGTGGTAGGCATAAGATGGTGAAGCTGACTTATGAGCAGCACAGACTAATAATACAGAGTTACAGGGATGGAACATATGTTTCTGACGAGGATCTCTGCCCTTCCTTTTCTTCTTATTCATTATTTCTTCATCTTACAGAAACCTCAGCAGCAGGAATGTCCCACTGGAGGAAGAGAAGAGGTCCGGAGTATTCGGTGCTGAGAAGAATAACGTCTGATCGGCGCCCAGGAACTCCTCTATAACTTTTGGTATGGCACCACCATTTGTGTCCCGTATAACAATAACATTGGTAAACCTATGTCCCCTTATGTTATATATTGTTTACCTTACCATAATGTATGGCACAGCACAATTCTGTACATATTTGGCTTATACCTTCGTGTGTTAACCTCCTGGGTGTTTGGTGCGAGTGTAGCTCCGGGAAAGTTTGCTTACACAACAAACTCACAATACTTACCCGGCGAGGCCGTGGTGATACTAAATATGGCAAACTCGACAATTGTTGCTTTTCCGCTGTCATTCATTAAGCCGAAGAGATGGGGGGGGGGGGGGGGGGTGCCATTGACCTGCATTATATGCTGGCAAATGTCGCTTTTCCTTCCCACATCATCAATGCTCCTCAATCTAATCCAATTGCCTCTGGCATTCCACCTGCTGGGCACCCCTGAAGAAGAGTTGGAGAAAGAAAGAAAGACCAAAATGTTTTTATTAGTTTAGAAATGGGGCAGGTTCATAATTAGGACTTTACAGTGATTCCCCCTCCATGTTGGTGTAAAACTGACTGTACTGAACATTGGCAAGCTCGCCAACTGTTCTGGGTCCGCCTTTCTGGCGCCATCGATGATGCGGAAAAGGTAGGTGGGTAGGCAGCGCCATTGACCTGCATTATATACTGGCAGAAGTCGCTTTTCCTACCCACATTTCTGGCGTCATCAATTACGCGGGGTATGTGATTAAAAAACAGAAAGAACTCACAAGAGGTTAATAAAGACCAGAAAAAGCTCCTCCATCTAATCCAATTGCCTTTGGCATTCCACCTGTTGGGCACCCCTGGTTTAGGGCTTATTAAAAAAAAAAAAAAAAAAAAAGAAAAGTTGAACATGTGGGTTCAGCCAAAATTTCTTTTTTTTGGTTTTAGGAGGGGGGATGGGTGTAGTAATTATGACTTTATCGTTATGAACCCCATCCCTACATGTTGGTGGAAAACTTTATCCTGTCGTCTTAGGGAAAATTGTGACACTTGCCTGTTTAGAGTCCTGTGGAAGAAGCAGTACATCACATTCTTTATTATTTCCTGTCTTCTGTCTCTGGCTTTTTGGCTTGGGTGGAGAGAATAGAACAAAGCACAGCCCCCTTTGTATTGGCTTTTTGTCTCAACTGGAGGAATATGACTATCTCCCCTCTTTTCTTATCTGGAGCCTACCTGGGTGGGATGTTCGGGGTAATTTTTGTTCTATATCGGTTCTATAAGACACACACATTGATTTTGTGTGTCTTATAGAGCGAAACATACTTGTGTACATGCAATGACCAGTAGATAAAATTTCTTGCAATTTTATGAGCTTAGATTTGTGTCCTATTATTCAACAAAATGTGTTATACACCGTTAGATTTCCTTTAGATCTCATTTTTGTTTTCCCAAAACCATGTAATATGAGGGACTTTCTAAACCATCAAGTCTACCAATCACAGAGGACCCTATACTACATAGTTGTTGGTAGATCTAAAAGATATCTGACAGAGATCTAAAGGTGTATGGCCAGCTTAAATGAGTTGCACAGTTTAAAGCAGTTTTAAACTCAAAACATAAAAACAACAAAAAACAAACAAACTTACTTACCTATATGGGGTCTTGATCCAGAAAAAATGATCCCTGTAGAGAAAAATCTCATACTTGCCTACCGCCCTTCCTCTCTTCAGAGCTGACATGCCTGGAGCGTCATGTCCTCCAGCATGTGAGATGGAGGAGAGACTCTCGCACTCCACCAATCTGAATCTGATCTGATTTGAATTTGAGTTGATCAATCCAAACCATTAATATCCAAAAATGTTTATAACTACTTTGAACTGACATAGAGACGTCATACTTTTATAAGGTGCCAGCTATCTATGAATGTATAAATGAGTATATGTGTGTTTTCTCTTTAATTTGTACGTCAAATCTTTCCAGCAGGTCCTCTAATGATGACTAGCAAACACCCGTCCCGCAGTTACTTGAAACCAGCAGCTGTGTCATCCACAACACTAGGTCATAGCTATCACTTTGCACCCATGGGCAATTCAGAAAATGACTTGTCAGAGGAGGATGCTGAAGAGTATGAACTGCGGCCACGAGGCAGAGAAAAGACTAGAAGGAGCACTTCTAAAGAGCGCCTCGATTACATCATTTTTATCACCAAGGACATTGGGGAAGGAGACACCTTAATTTCGATAGCCCTTCAACATTGCTGTACTGTAAGTTGTGTGTTATTTGCTAATATATAATAATTGAGAATTTTTGTTTAACCTTCTGGGTGTTCTGTCCGAGTTTTCTCGGGGGTGAGCTTCACAGCTGATGAAACTCACCCCAAGGTAACTACTTAAATACTCCCCCTGCCCACCACATTCCGTGATACCCGTGGTTTTAAAAAAGTTACTGCTAGTTTTACAAGGTAATATCTTGGTTCACAAATGCATTTTATGCTAATGTTGAATTGAGTATAGGACAAAAAATGTGTTCAAGCCCCCCTCGGCTTATACTCGAGTCAGAGTCAGGGCTTCACATACCTGTCCTGGCAGTCGCTGGTGTGCAGGCACCGGCAGCCTCAGTGAATGGTCTAAGCATTCCTGGTTGGTTGTTGAAATGTAAGCAAACTTGAACGGCAGCGCCATCTAGTGCACTATTTGTAACTTTTTGCTGGAGAAGATGGAATTTCAATTAGAACACCCAAATTATGATTTAAACATGAAAATACATTTCCATTCCATGTATTGGCCCCAATAATAATAAAGACTTTCTAAATGGAAATTTATTTTCATATTTGAACCATAAGAATTGCCATGAAAACCTATCCTGTAATAACAATAAACCTGTGTTCTCTTAACAATATTGAGCGTGTGGCACGAAGATAACTCCTGCTTGATTCATTCCTAGGGGCAATGGTGCTCTTATATATTTTTTTTTTCTCATTTAGAAAATGCCACTATCTGACTTTGCTTTTCCCACCCCCAGCTTATACTCAGGTCAATATGTTTTCTCAGTTTTTGTAGATTAAATTTGGTACTTGGGCTTTTATTCGGGTTGGCTTATTATTGGCTAAGTATATACGGTACATATACACGGCATACAGGAAGTATTCACAGCGCATCACTTTTTATTTTTTTAAAACCTTATTCCAAAATGAATTTACATTCATATTTTTCTCCGAATTCTACACAGAACACCCATAATAACAATGTGAAAAAGTTTACTTTAGATTTTGACAAATGTAATAAGTCCCCCATATACACTTAGATCTCCACCTGATGTTTGGTGAGATTTGGTGCATGTCATGGTGGTGGAGTGGTAGAAAAAACGGGTGGAAATTTAAAGCTTAAAGGACCGAAATCGGCTGCCAAATCGATCTAAGCCATAACGGACATGTCCATAATTCTTAGATCCGTTTAAATACTTTGAATGGGGACCAGTGTTGGGGTCCCTAGATGCTGTCTGCCGGGTCCCCATAGCTGTTTGAGCCCTGATGGCAGCCTGAGCAGTTAGGGGGGCCCGACAAACATATACCCTAAGTGCTGGCACAGAAAGGGTGCCCGGCCAATTTTGCTAGGATTTTTCGGTGATGTCATCATGCGCGGTCAATCAGCCAAAAACTTGGGTCACAATCTAACCATGTATGGGGGGGGGGGGCTACACAAATGTACTGTATATTAAAATATGTGTCCAAAGTTCAGCGTTAGGATCTGTTTATATGAGGTGTTGTTGTACTACACTTACATTGGCTTTTGTACTTGGTGGATTTCTCATTTTTAAAGATCCAAACAGTTTTCTTCTGTATCTCTACAATCTGTTGTATGAAAACCTAACTTGTATTCACCTCATTGCTTCAGGTTGCAGATCTGAAAAGAGCCAACAACCTCATCAATGAACAGGACTTTTTTGCATTGAGGACATTAAAAATCCCTGTGAAACGTTTCAGTTTATTGACTGAGACCCAGTTTTCTCCAAAGGGCAAACCCCAATCCAGGACTCTGCCTGACCGGCCCTCAGAAGACCAGGAGGACACCCCGTTACTTGAGACGTTACCTTTAGAGACAGCAGGCAGTTTTCTACAAGAAGTAGACCGAGATATCAAGCAGATAGTGCTCTCCACCGATGCGACAAAAGAGAACCTGCATGAAGTGGTTTCTGCTTTAAGCCAAGAACTCCATTTTGAAGCGGATTATAAAGTAGCCAAACCGAAAGACCCCTACTATGGCGCTGACTGGGGTCTTGGCTGGTGGACCGCTGTGATTATCATGGTGATTGTTGGCGTCGTCACTCCAGTGTTTTATTTTCTTTATTATGAAGTTCTAGACAAGGAGAACCATTTGAACTCATCACACACAGCTGACACTTTAAAGATAAATTCCTCTCCAGGTTAATAGGTGCTGCTTTGCTGCAGAATGTGTATTGTGCTCATATCTGCACCTAGAGAAACCCGGAGAGAGGACCGCAAACTACGCACTGAACTGATACACGAAGATTGTATTTTATGTGAGGATGCTGCTTTAGTATTATAATGCAACGGGTTCTTCTGTGAACAGAAATCTATTTTTGTACATGCTTGCAGGTATTCAAGTAGCTTATTTTTATATTTATTGTCTTCATAATCTTAGAGCATTAAAAGTAAACCTTCCTTCCTCAAAGCTAACACAACTAACCATTTAAAAACAGACTAGACCTCACCTAATACAGTATCTATGCCCAATGACATTCTGGCTACTTTGCTGAACCACGGAGGGCATGTCTCAGTATGTAGATATGTCTCTACTATGAAGTACTGATGTGCTCTGGTGGTTGGGAAGCCATTTTGAATATTGAATATCATCTCAATGCTCAACTGAAATAGTGCAGTCAGCATTCTAACCACTATCTCTGTTATTACACTGATCTCTCATTTCTCTAGTTTCCTGACTCTGCAACTATACCATTTACCAAAAACCTCTCCTCAATGTGATACAATGATTTTAAAAATCAGCAACTCCAACCTTGTGCTGGAACTCCTTCTCCTTAAACCTGCTGCTTGCCTGCCGCTGCCTTCAGTGTGTAAGTTACAGAATAAAAGGAAAGCACCATTAGAACTACTCAGTATTTGCTCTAGATGAGTGGCAGAACAAATGGAAGCCATAATGTCAGCACAATCTAACATATTTTCTTTACAGCAACGGTACAATCCTTAGAATTGACTTCATATACTCAAATATAATTCCTCATATACTTGAATCGAGATGAAAAATGCAGTATTACCAGGGAGGAATTCATTAAATAATTGCAAAGCACCCCCAAACATGATATCACCAAATTTGCTGGAGATAACGGAAAGTAGGAACATTTGAAAGAAAAGAAAAAAAAGTATTGGTCAAGCATGTATAGTTTATACATAAATTAGGTTCAATTTGATCTGCATTTGTTTTTTACACGACTTAAAAAATTGTTGAAAATACTTCCCAGTCAGCTTCCTGAACTCAATACCAGTCACTTCTTCTTGTGTTTTTAGTAGTAGGTGGGCCTATCCCCTAGCCAGTTCCATCCATAAACTACACTGCATAGATCATCTGCTAGTTTTACTAAGTAATATCTTGGTTCACCAATGCATTTAATGCTATTGGGAAATACATGTACAGTGCATCCTGGCAGTATTCACAGCGCTTTTTCAACATTTTGTTGTTACAGCCTTATCCCAAAATGAATTTACATGCATTTTTTTCCTCAGAATTCTACACACCAACGTGAAAAAAAGGTTTACTTGAAATTTTGTAAAATGTATTAAAAATAAAAAAAAAACTGAGAAAGTACTGTGAATACTTTCTGTTTATAAAAATATATGTGTCTAAATTAGGTGCAACATTGATTTTTTTTATTTTTTTGCTGACCCAACCTTGAACTTAATTTATGCATAAACTGCATAAGCTACAACAATAGTTGTGTTCTTTACAACCCTTCCCTACATGTCCAGCTATTTGGGTGATAATCTCATGTTCAGGGGCTTTGCAATTTACTCACAAATCAGCTAGTTAAAATAATTATTTCCAGAAACTAAAGCAAATTTGCTGTGTGTTTCTGTGCTTTAGCTGCTGCAAGTCCCACCCTAGGTTTATAATCGAGTCATTCAGCTGTAGAATTAGGTGCCTCGGCTTGTAGTCGGTCGGCTTATACCCCAGTGTATGGAAGAGAGGCAATAGACAACCTGTATCTCTATGGGGTTGGAGTGCCCATCTGAATCAAACCCGTTAGTCTGAATCAAAAGAACCAAAGTTACCCTCAAAGTGGAATTTTACTTGGCAGACCCCAAAGAAGGCATACACAATTATTACATTATCTTTTTCCTCTCTTTAAACAAAGTGTATGTTTCTAATAATGAGTTATAAGGGGGGGGGGGGCGGCAACAAGAAAATGGTGTCTATCACCTCGATAAATACATATTTCCCAAAATTAGGTGTTGCCGACATCCCCAAAACGTGGATTCCACACAAGACAAAAAAACGGAGGGGGGGGGGGGGGGGCATAATGCCAACCCTAGACTTCCCTCTCTGGGTTGGAGACTGAACTCTGGGACTGTTAAGGCATGTTACTAAACAATATGGTTTTTACCATTTCTAGATATACTTAGACAATTCAAATGCGAGTATTTGATTGCATACTAGTTGAGGGATTTATGTAATTCTATATAATCGAAGATCTTTTATGAAACAAAGCAGAGACATCGACATACATCAATGACCATAGGGCATAAACGTTAGGTACAGGACACTTTGATGCAATATGCAAGTTCTACAAAAAAAATTATAAATATGATTAACTGTTAGACTTTAGATGAAATTTGGATATATGGTGAGATAAAGCTCTGAGTTATGGGTTGGGTTTGCTGGTAGGTTAATGCTGGGCTGCCCCCTCTTCCCTGATGGGAGGCGTAGGGATTCACGGACGCAGGTTGCGGCCCTATGTTCCATCTACACCCATTCCCTAACCCATCACCATCCCCCCTTATAGCTCATTATTAGAAACATACACTTTGTTTAAAGAGAGGAGAAAATGTACTAAATATGTGAATAACCAGTCCAGAGAATATATAATTATGTAGATATCCAATGTAATCAGGTATACAGTATATACTGACTAAAGGAAGAAGTTGTAAAGATTATGTAACCATTGTTGTTGTTTTCAAATAATTGTGTACTCCTTTTTTTTGAGTTGAGTCTGCCAACTAAAAGTCCCACTTTGAGGGTAACTTTGGTTATTTTGATTTATACTCCAGTGTATGTATATATAGCTTTTGTGACTATTTTAATTGCATTATTATTCCATACTAAACCTGCACTGTGTAGTGTCGTTTAGTAATTTGCTGCCTCTAGATCTATTTCACAATACACTTCACTGTCCCTTCACTGCTTAGTTGCAGCTCAAGCACAAGCATATACCAAGTGCAATGTGAGAGATACAAGTGTGTTATGTGGTTGGCAGTGAAGGGAGGATGAGGATGACAATCCCTAGACATGCACCTTCAGTAATAATGACAGGATACTGACAGCTTTTATATTTATCATGTCCGGATAATTTTATTGTTTTATTTCTACTTGGAACAACTGCCTTACAAACCGGAAAACCTTTATTAACCTCCCTAGCGCTTCTGACGGCACTATCTCGTCCTGCACTTGCTTATGCAG
>CM070032.1:38634291-38644817 GCA_036250615.1 Ptychadena robeensis | reverse complement strand
CTTGTTAGCTATACTTTTTTTTTAGTATACCAGTACTTTTTGGTTTAGAATATTTTTTTTGTTTTCCTGCTCTAAAAACTGGCTGCGTCTTATGGTCAGGTGGGTCTTATGGTCCGAAAAATACTGTATATTTGATAGGATATTGATCATACTCATCCACCTATGTGTACAACCCCCTTTGTTAAATAAATATGAACTCATTCTGATGTTCTCTTTGCAAACAGTAGGTTTTGTGTTCTGAGGTCTTGAGGGCCTCTTTCTCATGATTAATTTAGGACTACTGCAGGGCTGTACCACGCTCGTTATCTTCCAGTGTTTACTGTGATACCAGGTTAATTACCTTGTAAGGTTTAGGATAAACCACGAAAGTAAGTGCTGCAAAAACTGATTTATTAAACAAAAACGAAACTCACTAAACAGGCAGTATCACTCAACGCCCAACGGGGCGGAAACGTCCACACAGTCTCAAAAGTCCGATCTGCAGGGAAGTTCACCTGCCCCTTTGGATGAGGTAAAGGCTGCACCTCAGAGGGTGGGAAGGCAGGATCTTCGTTGCTACAGGGTCCGACTGACACCAGGTAGGTACTCCTCAGACGCCACCAGTCGCGGCCTAGATAGAAAGGGATTTCCCATCCCACTTGTGGAGGCCACTCCGAGCAGCCCCAGTGGGGGAAACTCGGGAGGCAACTGTGTCTTTCAGGGTAAGTGCAGGCTATCTGGTCCCCAAGCTGCCTGCACGCCGGGCTAAACGGTGAAGGGCTGCGTTCCTGGAGCTAGTGTGCCCAGTTGCTGCTACCTGATCAGAAATGGCACCTCTTGACTTCCCCTCCTCTTCCTGGGTCGTGTCTATATACCCCTCCGGAACCAGGGCCTGATGGGAAGGCATCTTAAAGGGGATCATACCCAACTCTGGCAGGGTGACTACACTACACCCTGGCCAAGAACAACTGCATTATTCAGAGTTAGCAAATTATATTTCATACTACTTTCACATTAGCCACGCCACATTACTGCAAAGTGCTGCTTTATACCTCCCATACTAGTGTATCAGGGACGCTTGCAATGCTATGGTCCTAGAATTGGTGTAACTTATTGCGATTGTTCTTACTAGCAATATTGGCGACCCTACTGATTGGGTTTAAACAGGGGTCGGGTTGGCACAACATTGACACATTCAGTTGGCACAACATTGTATTTCTAGTTAGCTACGTCTACTTGGCTTATATATTGAATTTAAATGATCATGAACTACCATAAGCCTTCGGTATTCCGCTTTGTAGTGTGTAGATTTGCTTTTACCAGTGTACTATGAAAGTTATTGGCGGTTTGCCACTAATATTTCTACAATCTATATTTGTCTTAAGCTAAGTATCACCAATTGTTTTATTCTGTTTTAATGTAAATAAAATGACAAAGAACAAACATAGCCGTCCATTTGTCAGTAATTAATCTGAAGTGCGCCAGAGGGATCAAACAAATGTTCACTCTTCTTGTTTGTTTCCAGTTGGCACATCTTCCCATGTATGCAGATGGGTGATTTCTGATGACTTTCCTCCCATGTGTTCATTGCATGCAGAAGCTGGAGGTGGCGGTTAGCAGATGATGTAGTGACTTCAACACCTACTATGGTATGTCTACGGTGGAGTTATAGAACACCTCCCCCTACACCTTAAGAGCCCTTTCACACTATAAGCGTTAACTTTTTAAAACGCAATGCAGCACTTCCACATGCGTTTTTATAATGCCCTGCTGCATGCATTTTTCATTGCTTTGTTCAAAAATTCAATGTATATGCGTTTTTGTATATATGTGTAAATGCATGCCTTTCAAAAATGCATGTAGCGTTAGCAAAATGTACATAATGTGTATATATATTTATTCCTCACTACGCTACGACAGTCGATGGATTGTTTGGCAGGCTTTTACCACTCCAGAGCTTGGAGCTCCATGCTCCCTTCTTGCAGCAGTTCTCCTCCTGGGTTTTGCCGGAAAACTACAATGTCCAGCAGCCTACTGCAGAGTGTTCCCAGTCAGGGTCTGGGTACACTTGTAAGTGTAACCTCCATGCAAGGACTGCCTTTCTGTGCCCTGGGTTTGAGCCGAAGCCTTATCTATACCCTCCCGCAGCTGGCAAGAAACATTTGTAATTTAGTCCCTAAAGTCCCCCACATGTACCGAGTGGGGGCCGACAGAGCAGCACAGATCAGCTATGGAGTGCAGTGTGATGACGTCATCATGCTGCTCTCCATCGCTGACAGCATCGGCGGGCACCCTTTGTGTCCCGGGCATTTGTTTCAATGTAGATGCTGGTCTCCACTGAAACAAACGGCATCAGGTAAAGATTATCGGACATGTCCGTTCTCTGGCTGACCGAGCTGTGGGGCGACAGGGATCTGTCAACCCATGTGGGCACCCCCGATCGGTGGCCGATTTTGCCACAGACCGACGGCCGTGCGCGCGCACATCGGTCAGAGTCAAAGTTGGCCTCCGCTTGGTGCGTGTGTGGCAGCCTTGCCTTGGGTGATTGTAAATGTAAATACTTCTCCTTGTAAAAGTTATCCCCCTAACCAGCCTGTGTGGACATCACGCATTTCTTCCACCCATACCCTGGCTGACAGCAATCCTTCAGGATGGACCATGGAATGACTGACCTGACCGATGCTGGTAATTTCCTATAGAACACGATGAGTTTCTTTACTCTGGCCTCCTGCGGGATCACTTGAATACATGCAGGTTCCTCTGTGTTTGTTCAATAAAATTTCTGACAGTGATATGAAGGCATTTAGCAGCAATATATTTAAATGACATTTTATCAGATCGATCCTCCTACCATACAGTTGTTGGTACATTTTTAGAATCCAACTAAAGGTGAGAGTTTATGTATATGGTTTTGTGCAAACAAAAAAATTTTGTTTATATCTCTCATATTCACATACATACATATATAATCTGATTAGTGGGCGATCAGGTCATTACAGATTTAATAAGTAGCTTCATCCATATTGTCATCACTGTTCCCAAAATCATCGCCATCTTCAAAATAAGAGGCAATGTAGTCATTTTCCTAGAAGACATAGAAAAGAAATGTTAAGGTTTACAGGACTTGTAGCAACTTTATGGGGTGAAAGATGGGAAACATTGCCCGCCTGCTATTTTAATAGAAACAGCAAAAGCAAAGAGGATATACTAATTAAATGTCAATAACAAATTAAAATACATGTTACAAGCTTCAGATGCAAAGGGTCTAATCACAAGATGGGCCTACCTTTCCTAACTAGGGGTTCGTAACTGCAACAATTTCATATTTCCTAAGGATAAATGTACACTGTTGTTTCCTGGGCTGCTGCGGACTGACAGCAGCCTGGGAAACGGCCGGGCACCCCAGCAGCAGCCCGGGAAAGAATTGTCTGCAAGCGCCTGCAAAATTGTGGGTCATCTTGATAAGGACCCTATGGAAGTTGGCAAAAGCCAACCAGTGGGTGTCTAATGTTGCATCTGCCGGTCAGTTGCGATTATTGCTCTTTTACTGGGCGGTTAAAAAACATCCTTAGGGTAAAGGTAGTGTATTCTTATCTACTGCTATGTGAATATAGTGTGCATATTCCCAACTGTCTTCTATGCTTGTATTTCAGCCCTATACTGATTGGTTATCCATCACTTATTTGTACCACCTACCAGGTGATTGGAAAACAAGTTGCTTACTTACCAATACACCCCGAGACAGTGTGTGCACACGCATTGTCTGTGCGTACTGTGAATGCCATGTAGCTTTCTGCCAGACCCCATCACTGGGTATGCACATAGTGTCAATATCATATTGTGGAAAATTATATGAATTCAGACCAGCTCACCAGTAATCACCATCTGAATTGGTTGTGAAATATAACCAAGGAGAGATTAAATAGGAATCGTTCCAAAGAGGAAAAAGACAGAGTTTAAGCTTAGTCAATAATGAATAGAATTTTGATAAAGGATACTGGAAAACATTAGATGAGATCAGTAACATGAATAGAGGGGGTTGTGTAAAGGATATGACCTGAGGAAGAGACAGAAAACCCTTGTGTTCACTTTTATAAAAGGAAAATATACACAATATAAGCAGCATGAAAAAAAATATTACAAACAAATACATGTATTGTTAATGGATTGTGTGTTAAGGAAAGTCCTTTGAAAAAGAAATTATAGGAAAGCCCAGTGTGAAGACTAGTCCTAGACATACCGGTACATTTGTCTTTGCACCGTGCTGGTGCTTTTTTAACTTGCTAGCTGCGTCTTTCACTGGTAAAAACACAACAACCCTGTGGTTCTGCATTTGGCTGGCTCTCATTCTGGACATGTATAGTTTGAATGGGGGGGGGGCTCAATAATGTTCCTATATAGAAAAGAAGGGCCCTGCAGGTAAAGTTTGGGTACCACTGCTTTAAATGAGGTAAATGCATTGGAATTAGCTAGCCACGTCACTTCCACTTATCATTGGTTCTGGAAACAGGGTTACTAGAGTAGGTTTTTTAAAGTAGGTAATAAAGTAAACAGTTTGAGGCTTCTTTCTAATGCAGTGACTTGTGGGACTTAAGCATGCAATCTAGCCATACAATCTTCATTTGTAAATATTGATGGAGAAGGTGTCCTAATATAAAGATCGCACTTTACCAGATAGCATACCACCTTTGCAATGTTAGTTTTTTTAAATCTCATCCTGTCTATATTTTTCACATTCAGCTGTTTCAGGAGCTTCAAATGTAAGCAATTTCTCAGGTAGTAGAAATATATTCTATGGTGCGACCAATCATGTTTCTTGTGTCTGGGTTTGCTGGATGCTAGGAGAATACAAATGCCTAAGGGTAAGGAGCAAAATGTAAGTTTGATGGAGGAAGGATAATGGTATAAGTTTTTCTCCCAGCGGTTTGGTTGGGGCTGTGAATTCAAGTTAAGGGACATATTACTGCTTCATTTTTGTAGGACATATGTATTATTCCAACTTTGTGGGAATAGTTTTAGGGATAGTCCTGTTCTGTTCCAGTGCTACTGTGCCCAATGTACAAACACAGTCCAAAAAGACATAATAGAATCATGTTGGAGAAGAACTTGAACTTAACCCCTCACAGAGTCCTTCATTACCATCAGACCCTTTTAAAAATTAACTAGAATAAAGCTTGTAGGCCAAGGCTTTTTGAAGTAACTGACTTCACAGATGCAAAAATTCACATGGTTGCAGGCCAACATTTATGGAACGATTCCTGGAAAAGCGAAATGTAATATGCCTCAATGGAGTAGAATTACTTCATATTTATGCCTATGAATTTAAGTTAGGATAACATATACAGTGGGGAAAAAAGTACCAATTGTGCAAGCTCTCCCACTTAAAAAGATAAGAGAGGTGAGTAATTTTCATCATAGGTCACCTCAACTATGAGAGACAGAATGGGGGGGGGGGGGGGGGGGGAATCCAGGAGATCCCATTGTCTGATTTTTTAAGAATTTATTTGAAAATTGTGGTGGAAAATTAGTATTTGGTCAATTTCAAAAGTTCATCTCAATACTTTGTTATATCCCCTTTGTTGGCAATGACGTCAGATGTTGTTCTTGTCTTTGAAGGTTTTCACACACTGCTGGTATTTTGGCCCATTGCTCAATGAAGATCTCCCCTAGAGCAGTGGGGCTGTCACTGGGCAACATCGACTTTCAACTCCCTCCAAAGGTTTTTCTGGGGTTGAGATCTGGAGACTGGCTAGGCCACTTCAGGACTTTGAAATGCTTTACACGAAGACACTCCTTCGTTGACCCGGTGTGTTTTGGATCATTGTCATGCTCAAAGACCTTGCTGACGGAAGGAGGTTTTTACTCAAAATCTCATAATACATGGCCCCATTCATTCTTTCCTTCCTCCTAGTCCCTTTGTAGAAAAACAGCATAATTTTCCACTCTCCTGCTTCACAGTAGTTATGGTGTTCTTTGGATGCAACTCAGCATGCTTTCTCCTCAAAACACGATTTTAATTTTTTACTTTGGCTTTATCTTACCATATGACATTCTCCCAATCCTCTTTTGGATCATCCAAATGCTCTCTAGCAAACATCAGACTGGCCCAGACATGTACTGGCTTAAGTAGGGGGAAAACATATGTCATTGCAGGATTAGAGCCCCTGGCAACGTAATGTGTTACTGATGGCAGTCTTCGTTACTTTGGTCCCACTCACTGGGTTCCCCTGTGTGGTTCTGGCCTTTTGCTAACCATTCTTGTGATCATTTTGACCCCAGGGGGTGAGATCTTGTGTGGAGCCCCAGTTCGAGGGAGATTATCATTGGTCTTTTATGTCTTCAATTTTCTAATTATTGCTTTCACAGTTGCAGCAAGTCACAGCAGCAGTGTGTAAATACCTTGTGAAGACAGTAAACGTTTGACCTCTGTCATTGCAAACAAAGGGGATATAACAAAGTTTTGAGATGAACTTTTCATATTGACCGAATACTTAGTTTCCACCATAATTTGCTAATAAATTTAAAAAAAAACAGACAAAGGGATTTCCTGCATCATCTCCCCCCATTCAGTCTCTCACAGTTGAGGTGTACCTATGATGGAAATTACACTCCTCTCTCATCTTTGCAAGTGGGAGAACTTGCACAATTGGTGGCTGACTTTTTTGCCCCACTGTATGTCTCTTTAAATGTGTTCACTAGGTAAGTATAAAGGACTATCGGGGAGGGGCTTGATAGGCAAAGTTGACCAATCTGTGTTTTCCCCCTTATTCTCCCACTAGCCAATATGATCCAATCAAGTAGGGAGACATTGTTAATCTAGGCTGAGAGGGGTTTATAATAAACATGTCTACTGCTGTTAGGGTATGGTATGTATAAATTACTTCTTCAAGCTCCTCTTCTTCAATCTCTGCCTCAGGTTCCTCCTCCTCTTCTTCACCACTACCCTTTTTCTTCTCAGTTTCTTCATCAGATTTTTCTTCATCTCCTTTTTTCTCTAGTTCCTGCCATAAATTTGAAACGAAGGAGGGACAAGTGGCAAATTTGGAGGGGCAAGTCAAATGAATACTTTACAGAAACAATAGAAATATCAGTAGCCTAGCTGTCACATGCTGATTCGCTGGCTTCATACCTGTTTAAGGCTTCAAAACTTCAACAAAAGGATAGGAAACTGATTGCAGACAAGTCTGTGCAACTGGTAGTACTGATAGCACCTGATACTTAAAATAAAGCAGACCTATATCCATTGCACCTAATGTCCCTCCCAGTCACTGCACCCTATATACAATTTGTAAAAAAATAAAAATAAACCTTACCTCTAATTACTATTGTTATCTGTATCTCCTCCCCTCGATCACGTTGTGCCATGGCACCTGCATCCCCTGTTCTGCCAGGTACAGAGAGACTTGGAAAGGGAGTCATCATTGAATTAATGATGCTCTATTCGGGGGGCTGCTTTCTGCATTTTTAACCATTATCCAGGACTATTTAGTGGCTATTTGCAATACAAAAGTAAGGCCGATACAAGGCAAAAGATGAATCATATGCCAGTACAGTATAGCTGGTAATTGGGAGGAAGCAGCAAGTTACTATGTATTTTTTAGGATAGGGGAACACTTCACCATCAGCTCAGAAGTACTAAAAGAAAGTTAATCCAAAATAACATTTTTAAGAAAGCAGATTGCTTTAAGGTTGACCAGTTGGTTTGTGCTACCAACATACACTACAGATTCCCTTAAAACGGACCACAAGGGATATAAAAGTTTCAGAGTATGCTTCATTTAAGACATGTATGCAAAAATCTCCATTGGCTAATGTTTTTTCAGAAAGTCCCCCACAAATGGTATTGAAACGTAGCAGGGAGAAGCTGATCTTAGGAGTGCTTGGACCAGTACTCAAAAGCAATGCTCCACAATATGGAAGAATTAATAAAAAAAAAGAGATCAGAAATACCTTTTTTACAGTTATTTGCTGACCTACATCGCATGTGTCTATAAGTTACCTCTGCTTTATGTGCCATATTGTAGACGATTGAGTTGCATTGTATCAAATGCTTTATTTTGTTGATTTAACATTTAATACCATTGATAAAGAGGACCACAACTTACTAATGTATTAAAGTTTAGTGCAGCTAAAACTAATTTTTAATTGTATATTTTTATATGTTATTCACACAAGATGTGAGAGATGTTAGCTAGCTGCACAGGTGCTTGTGGCAATTTATGGGGTTGTTATGTACACATAGAAATATCAAGCCTTTAAAACCCCATACATATCTTTTTTTCTGCTAATTTCCTGTAGGCAGTGGGGGGTTTTAGGCCTGGGCAATATGGGTGATTGTCCAGAGTGACATCATGCCATAGGGTGGCAGCTGGGGGATGCCTCCCCGCGCGTGCCCACCTATCAATGTGGGGGGTTATAACTAGAGTCTGCAAGTCTCGCCAGCACAACCCCACCCTCCCCTGGGTGTCGATCTCCCTAGGACAGCCCCTGTCTGTAGGTACTCCTTGCTATACAGATACTATAGATCCCCCCAAAAAAGTAATGTTGTAACTCACCTCAATTTTCTTAAGGACATCCACATTGGCAACAACCTTTTTTTCTTCAACTTTTTTCACACCTGGTATAATAAGCAGTGGTGTAAATAGTATAGACAAAAATCACATCTTTTCAGATGTAGAATATATAGAACTAAATGGGAGAGTATTTGCCAGTAGTGCCTACAGACAGGGGTATAGCGAGAAATGAATGGGCCCCATAACAAATATCAGCATCCTTATTAGTACATCTGTTTTGGCAATGTATATTTTTGTCATTGTACTTTTGTCATATAATCAGTGTAAGACTTTGTGCAGTTCAGTGTAACACAGTGTGCACTTTTATGGTTCAGCGGCCATATGTTCTGAAGTGGGCTGTGGGAGGGAAAAATCATGAATTACCAAGCTTAAAGCAATTCCCTCCCTCCCCTTTGTAGTATTACAGAAACAAAATGTATTTTGGACTGTCATAAATATATGTACAATATGTTGATATACCACACTATCACCCAAGGCACCTAGAACTAGTTACAAATGCATGGATTTTTGTTACGTTTCTTTGGCCTCTTCTTGAAATCTTTCATCTCCTTTGGAAGTGTTCGCCAATCTGCAAATCAAAATAAAAACCAGTGTCCTTGGGCATCATATGGCAGAAGAAGATGAAGGAAACAAACCGGTTATGCTTTGAAATAACTGATATATAGTCAGGCTGATTGTTTAAATAGCGGTCACATGTTCCCTATTACCAGATATATCTCTTCACTTCAGGCAGCAGAAGTGTTGGGGAAGTGATGGGTAGTGATTGCCAAAATGTTGGCCTGTCGGTCGCTTGTCCACCAACAGACAAACACTTCCGATGTTCGATCCACCATCAAGTTTGACCCCTTACCCCACAGTCAACTGGTGCAGAACAGCCATAAGGTATTTTTCCCTCCTGCTCCCCTCTCTATCCAATAAAAAAAAGTGTGAGGTCGCCCCCCTCAGAGCATATCTCATCCCCTTTTACCATAGGGTCTTGTATGCTCTGGAAGAGTGGGGCCACGAACAGTGTGGAGTCCCCCACCCCCTCCAGAACATACCAGACCCCCTGCTAGCTTTAGAGTCTGGTACTCCTGGAAAAAGGGGGGGGGGCACAAACAGCAAGTGGTCCCCTCCCCAATGACCCCTCGTAAAGGTAAAGGGGTTTCTTCCCCACAACCTTGCCCCTGTTGGGGGGTGCAGTTGGGGGCTCAATGAGTATCTGGGGTTCTCCTTTAAAAAAAAGGATCCCAACAGTGTTAAGAATATCTGAATTGTAAATATATTCGATGAATATCCGCTATTTGAGAATATGATGGCGGATATTCGCAATGGCGAATATTTGCGATTTTATGCATCGGGAAGCTTATGGCCATTCATTGCCATTTTATATTTGCAATTCGAAAATAAATCTGAATAGAATATTGGTAGAATTATTGGCGAAATATTGCAAATGCAAATATAGCCTATGCTGCTCATAACTAGATCCCAACCCCCACCCTATTGAATGAGTAGAGAGATCTCCTGAACCCCTTACCTATTCACTAGGAATAGTAATAAATAGTCAAAGAAATAAAACACAGAGCAAAAAAAAATTAATTTAACTTTTTACTATTCCACATACCTACCTGCACAGTGAATGCCCCTACGTAGTAACCCATCACCTCCCATGAAGGGTCAAGTGTCCGACGCAGCAGGATCTCATTCCTGCAGCTCCAGTACCGATCTGTGACCCTCGCTGTATGAAATTTCAAAGCTGCAGGCAAATTTATATCTGTATTATATTTATATCTATAGTTTGATCGATGTTTGATAAAATCATCTAACGGAATGATCTAATTGCTGGTTGATGAGTAAAAATCTATACGTGTATTCCTACTTAAAGAAGCATTTGATTCAGTATATCCTTGGAAAGTCCATTACCTCAGGGCCGTCGTCAGGGGGGACAGAGGGGACTACCGGCTAGGGGGGCTCAACGGTCAGCACGTAGGGGCC
>CM070032.1:38606967-38617099 GCA_036250615.1 Ptychadena robeensis | reverse complement strand
GTGGCTTATCAATACAATGCAATTCATTGATCATTAGTATTTCATGTTTGATGATGACCGAAAGCACCAAGATGTTATATGGTCAGTATTTGTGTAAAAGGAAGAAAGCTTGTTTTGGCCGATTGACCGTGCATGATGACATCACGCATGGTCGATCGGCCAAAATATCAGGTCACAATCCATATGTGTATGGGGGGTTGTCTATGTGAAAAATATAGTAGGTTCATGCAGATCCTTTATAATTTTTTTAAATACCAAAAAAGTGGTGTTTGCCTATTTCTAGGAGACACCATCGCCTGAAGTAGCTGTGGTTCCTAATACATAGGAGAATGATTGTTATTATGTTGATACAGCCATTGCATAAAATGTGAAAACCCATCTACAGGTGACCCATCACGCTCACTGCTGTAAGTGGTCCGAGCTTGTCACGGCACCCAAATTGCTTTCCCAACCTTTTATATTGTAGAAATAACTGCTGCGTCACAATTTGCCTTGTTTTGTGCGAGTTACACAAGTGTATAGTTTGCTGATCTTAGTGCAATGATAAACGCAAGAGTCTAATTTATTTTCAATGTTTTATATTTATAAAAAGTCAGTATTCTTTATAAAGTGTGAAATGCTATGCGTAGACATATTTTTGGAGGTAACAAGCACACTGTTATACTGAGTTATAATAAAGTATTTGTATGCATAAGCTAATTCTATATAGACATATACAGTATATGAGATTATTTAAAGAATGTATTTTATATCCGCGCAGAATTACAGAATTATAGAATAATGTTTATCATTTATTTTCAAAGTATCTTTGTAAAGCTTTTTTTGTGTTTTGCTCTGATAAAACCCACTGTTTGACATTTATATTTGAGTGGGATGATGTCTAAAATGTGGTTGCATCTAGTTAATGAATTATAATTTGCAGATATTATTTAAAGTTAAAGCGGAGCTGTACCAAAATAAAAAAACATGAACATTGTTTTGTATTATTATTTACTGCTGAGCAGGCCTGATACAGGGTAGCCTTTAACCCCCCTGGCGGTATTCCTGAGTGTAGTTAGGGGTAGATTTGCAATGTAAATAGTGGCAGCTAACCTCCTTCAGCCGCACCCGTGACGTCCTTCTCTGTGGAATCTGCAAGTCTCACCGTTGGAGCTGGAGGGGTGCCTGCGTCATTTGCAGGCATAGCGACCCAGTTCCTCACATCCCTGGCTTCAGTGCGGCAGGAAATACAAATGGATTACCGTATATACTTGAATATAAGCCGAGATAACTAACTTTATCTACAAAAACTGTGAAACCCTATTGACTTGAGTATAAGCCAAGAGTGGGAAATGAAAAGTCAGATAGTGGAGTTTTCTCATTGAAATTTCACCATGTTCAGTAAAAAGTAACAATAAGTTCACAAGATGTCAGCAGCCGAGCTCTGGAATGCCCAATACACATGAAACCATTTACAGAGGCTGCCAGGGCCTGCAGGGAGACCAACGAACACCAGGACAGGTAAGGGGGACCCTGACTCGAGTAAAAGCAGAGGGGTGCTTTTTCTGTACATTTTTTTTGTGCTGAAAAATTGTGCTTATACTCGATACATTTTGTGTAATCGTACCTCTTGGAAAGCAGTTTCCGCAAATAATGGGACCACCAGGGAGGTTAAAGCTGGGTACACACATGTAGATATAGGCCAGATCGATGGCCAATTTGAGCATCGCGTGGCTCACAGCCATCTATCTGGCCCATATCTAATGTGGAAATCCCTGTTTTCAAGCTGGACCAATCAATCCCGCTCGAAAACTGGGATATCGGACATGACTGTAAATCATGGCCGATGTCCATTACTTTAGAGGGGGTATTTGAGTCCTCCGAAGTAAGAAAGCAGAGAACGGCCGAACAGCCTACAACAGGGGTGGGCAAACTAAGGCCCAGGGGCTGGATCCGGCCCATTTAGTTTTCTTTTCCGGCCCGTTGTCACCTTGTTGAAATGATGCTCCCCTCCGCTTGCTCTCTGCAATGAGTGCACATAATTCCTACAGGTGTCCAAACATTGCGTGATTATGACATTAATGTTCGAGCACCTTTCACAACACAGGCTGAGAACTGCATGTTCGGCATGTGTCACAGGTCTCCATCAGACGGCAATTGATGTGCACCTTGATTACTGTTCGACTGACCTTTGTAATCAGTGATGGGCTGTCATGTGTCAGCCATCAATGGTCTGTTATGTGTCAGCAAGACTAAGGCCATGTGTCTACTGCATATACCGTCCAGCACACGGAATCGAGACACGCGCCAACACATTTGCCAGGCGGATTCTCTGCTGCTTGCAGGCAGCTGTTTGGGCGCTGATTTTCCGCATCTTGGAGAATGGGAAGTGTCCTCTCTGCACCCGCAGAGGGGAAAAAGCAGCAGTGGACAATAGCCCAAAGTGTCACATAAATAACAATGTGGGGCCCCAGGATTAATGAAAGGCTTTGCAACACAAATGTGTATACAATTCAACAACTTGGACGACGTACTTACATACACAGTGAGTGCTCATTTTCCAGAGAACAGTCCACCAACTCGGAAAGTAAGGGCCCACAAGTATGTGTTTGGTGTGCTGCTCCAAAAGAAAAAATCTCAAGCCCCCCATAGACGGGCAGACTCCTGGCCACAGTTGTAGCAGACAAACCTGCGTGCTCGCTCCCGCCGAGCACATAAAGGTTGGTCGGCCGCAACTATGTGGGAGCCCACCTTGAGTGTTGTTGAAAAAAAGCCGTCAGGTCGGATCGGACACGGATCCGACCTGCCGGTTCTTTTTCTGCCTGACTGTGCTGCAGGCTGTTAACTCAGAGGGGGAGTCTCCTCCCCCTCCGAGTTAATTGGCTAAAGTCTGACAGGAGTCCCGTGTGTTAGTGCAACACACAGGATTCCTGTCCGACATTTAACAGACTGCTCACAGCGTGGTGACGTCACCGCGCTGTAATCAGTCTGCCATGGATCGAGGTGTCTATGGCTACCTTCACTTCTACTACCCCGACAAGGATGATAGATGATGTCTGTCCCCTATTTCAGATTACCACACAAGGGAAATGTTTTCGAAAATGATAGTATTATATAGTATGCAGGATTATTGCATTTGCAGTATTTTTTTAAATGCTGTAAGTATGATTTTGTGTAGCAGATTTATCTATTTTATAGTATTATTGCATTTTTCTATTTGATTCAGGAAGTTTCTGAAAATAAAATAGTTCTTCATTGACTTGCCAGGTATGACAAAGTCAATTGCAAAGTCATTGTGTGTTTTAGCCCAAGAATGAACACCAGGAAATGATTCATCTGAAATGAGATCCTGGTGCTTACTTTTTGGCCACCTACCAACCATCTGCTGCTATACAGAGCTCTCACATAGGATTCATGTAAATAATGGAAAGGACTGCATGATACAGATGGACAGAAGATTATCCTGTCAAATGGGATTACCATGGAGTATAGAAGAGACACCTTCCTTGTCTGGGACATATAAGCAGCTCTCATCCTAGGTTCTATTCATCAGACACCATGGAGCACAAAGATCTTACCCACAGCAACCAGTTAGATGCCATTTGGTGAATTGCAAAATTCAGATCAGGTCCCTATAACATTGTTTTATTACCATATTTTTCACATTATAAGTAGAGATGGTCAAATTTTCGACTAGCTGACTTTTTAAGCTGATTGCAAAGCCCCTGAACATGGTATCATCACCAAAATTGCTGGAGACATAGAGAAGGGTTGTGGGAATATTGTAAAAATGTTTTGCTCTAGCACCTGTAGTTTTTGCATAAATTAAGTTCAAAGTCGAAATTTAGATTTTTGAAATTTTGACTTGGCTTTGAACTTAATTCATGCAAAAACAATCTGTGTTTGAGCCATACATTTTTTGCAGTATATCCCCAACCCTTCTCTACATCTTCAGCAAGTGTGGTGATGATACCATGTTCAAGGGCTTTGCAATTAAATCGATATTGTCGAAATGGTAGAATGTTTTAGAAAAATATGATCATCTCTAATTATAAGGTGCACTGGACCATAAGATGCATCCCATAGTTTTGGAGAAAATTTGAAAAAAGAAAACAAAATCAGAGAAATCAAGTGAATATACAGAATGTTCCAGAAAAGAAGCTGGGCTGGTCCATGCAATATTCACTCTATTCCTCCAGCCAGTGCCAGGAGGGAGATCTCTGTTCCAGGAGAGTGTCAGGGCTAAAACATTAGCATGTGTCTATACACTAGCAGTACCCATTCTCTGAACACACTGACCAACTTATGAAGAGACACATTTTACAAGCTGGCGCATACAACGTAGGGTAGGTTTCTATGGTTTTACAGGCTCCGTCGACACCCCCTGCGTTAAGCACATTCCTTGACGGGGATGTCGATGTATTCCATCCAAATTACTTTCCTACTGCACCGGCGGTTTTCAAGGCATGAAGTCGGTCTTCTGGCTGGAGGTTGATGTAGTGCTTAACGCACTACATAACACCATGGAAACATTCCCTTACTCATGAGCAGCTATTGACCTATAAGAGGAGATATGAGTCTGTCACAGAATTTATTTACACAACTCATGCTAATTGTAAAATGTGTCTCTTAATAAGTTGGTCAGTGTGTTCAGAGAATGGATGCAGATAAGATGCCTTCTTGGCAGTGGCTTTTTGGCTTGGCTGGAGGGAATGGAACAAATTCCAGTCTCCTGGGATACAGAGCTATTGCTCCCAGGATGGCAGGGACACTTTCCCATTGATTTTAATGGTAAGAAAAGTGTGTCTTATAGTATGAAAAATACAGTAGCTCCTGCGTGTAAGTCTTTTATTTGCAAACTTTCCAGAGTGAGGAATAAAATTCAGTTTTTAGACCTCAGGCAGTCCGTTTACCCAATACAAGCAAGACATGACTACCCAACCAAAAGCATGCACAGCCTATATAGACTTTCAGAAGATATGGCTCAGTGGTGGCTCCCCTGAGAGGATTGTCCCATGACATGGGGTGCCCAACAATAAAGGTCCCCATACACGTCACAATGGGCACTCGACAGATGTACTGTTCCAGCGCAGTGGGGTGACGTCATAGAAGCCATACAAGAGGGCAGGCCTTCCAATCCCAAAATGATATTAGTTGGCAGCAATGTATGAGAAATTGTCAGGATCATTTGCCTAATATAGATATGCTGTTCATAAGCGGAATGCTGGGTTGGTCATGGTGTTCTGACCCTGGGGTACAAACAAAAGGGGGGGGGGGGGCATATGTGACAGACCAGTTGTCTGTCATTGTGTAAACTATCCAGCGGTAAATGTGTCAGTGGGTGTTTCCTAGATGGAGTCCAGGATAGTATTGGACTGCTTCAGTCAGTTGCTCTGCAGTTCTTGGTAAGTTTTTGTTTTAGGGTCCTGGACTCTGGAATGGGATGGAAGAAACTGGGTGGGCCTTCCAATTTCATCCAGTAATTTACACTTGCTGGACATCAAGGAGGTAGCTGTGTGTTTTCAAAAAGGGGCTGAGACTCATTCAGGGTTTCTAAAGAGGTGGGGAGACACTGTGCTGTCTGAGTAGATACCGGGGGGACACATAAGCAGGGTCGGCACCAGAACAGCAGGAGCAGGTGAGCAAGGACGAACACGGGCTTGTGATGGGGGGTGCACTCCTACATCTTACATGTAATTTAGTGTGGGTAGGGGGCCCCAATCGAGCGGGCATACCGACCTGAATGGGTGAGCTCTGCCCCCCATGGCACTGCACACAAGGAGTGTGGGGCCCCGGCTTGTGACTTTGGGCACTCCCAGGCCATATAAACAGACTTTCCTGAGGCAAGGGAAATCATTTGTGTTGATGTGTGAAAGCTGGGAGACTTGATTTTCCCTGTGTGTGGACTCCATGAAGAACACAAGTGACCTAAACAGAGACCCCACTTCAGCCCTTCCAGACATGTTCAAAATGAATTGAAATGGCACTAGCCATGTATTACAAGGCAGAGAAAGGAACACCAAACAGTGGGTTGGATTTCAAGGTTTGTTGAAGTTTGTTAAGATTCCATAACAATTGAAGGATCAGTTGATCCCGCTTGAAGACAGGGGTGGTTGCATAAGATGGCCGCAAGACTGTCGATCAGCTATTGTCAGTTGTATGGACACCTTTAGATCATGATCTACTGGTAGATCGCAAAGGCAATGGGAGAAGATTGCAGAGCCATCTTTTTTTCATCTTTATTAACATACAGTAAGGTAAAGGACAAAATGTACAGAATTAAATAAACTATCATATACACTAAATATATTTGGTATATAATATGTCAACTATTTCTACGGTAGCCAAAAACAAGTTCTGGCTCAATGTAAAGGTCAGGTGTCCGGGTACATTTTGATAAATACATTTTTGCTGCCATTACTAGCACTGCACCTCACACGCTGCCTCCATAGTGGAGGAAGGTATTCACCAGGTACAGTTGGCTTATATGTGTGACTGTGCTGTATAAAGGCGGGCAGGCTGTCTGCACAGGCCGCTGACAACCTCCATTCCCGCCGTTACACCTTTAGTCACCGCCACACGCTGGGTAACCAGCATGGAGCTACAGACACAGCAAGGGGCGGGGCTATCTCGTTAAACCGCTTCATAATTCCCTCACAGCACGGAAAGCCCCGCCCTCTTTGAGCTCCAGTGACCGTAGATCTCCATCTCAGAAACTGTCCCAATGTTCTACAGAAAGAATATCGGGGACGTTCGGCGAATCACAGCACTACACAGGACGTGACTTCTGTGTAAACCAATGACATGGCGGTATTCGCTTCAAGCCGGTCTGGTTACTAAGGGGAAGTGACGAGTTCTCCACCAATCGCATTCCTCGTCGAGTGTTTACTGTACGCTCTCAGGCCCGTCTGTAGTGTGCTGTCTGTCAGAGCGGAGCCGGTGTCTGGGGACGGAGGAGACATGAATGTACCGGGGAGGTGAGTGGTTCGGTGGCGGCCGCCGGACACCGTGTGGGGTGTCACTGCTTCCTCACGGACACAGACAGGGTGGGCATATGACACCATTCATGTGGTCACCTGTAGAGTCAGGCCACTTCCATTAACAACCATACCGAATGTAACCAATGGGAGCGTCTGTAGGTTGTGGTGCCGGGGCTGCCTCATCTGTATTGTGCTTCACATTATACAAGCCTTGTTTTGCTGTGTGTTATAGTGCACCCACTAGTATCAGTGGTGTGTCACAATGGGTGCCGTGCTGTTGGGTGAAACACGTCATCACTCATCACAAAATTCAGCTGCCATTCATTTCCCTGACACTTCTGGTGTGGAGAACATCAGTCTGAGCTCATTCTAAGATCAGGTGCTTGGTGCCTTCATTTACCGATCTTCTGAGCCGCGCCACCATCTCCTTTTATATATGTGTTTCTTTCTCTTCTGTAGAACGGATTTGGCAGTTGACAAAACGAAAAGGAAGAAAAAAAGAGAACTAACGGAAGAACAGAAAGAAGAGATCAAAGATGCATTTGATCTGTTTGATACGGACAAAGACAAAGCAATAGATTACCATGAATTAAAGGTGAGATATAAAACACTCGAAGGTATAGCAAGGATTTAAATGGGAGCTTAACCCTCGTAATAAGCAGATCATTCCAGTTCCCAAATGTTATACTGATAAAGTGTATGTGAAGCCATTTTCTCTCGCCGCAACTTTGATCGCCTCCATTTAGTTGAATGGGCTTGTCACTACTTCAACTAAAGGGCGCGATTAGACGCGGACATGGTAAGACCCACAATCTGAAATGCCATAGACCTGAATAGTATCGTACCGAGTGGGGGCCGACAAACCAGCTCAGATGAGCTCTAGACTGCAACGTTATGACATCATCATGTGGCTCTCCAGAGCTGACAGCATCGGCGGGCACCCTTTGTGTGCCTGCCGTTAGCTTTAATGAAGACGCCGCTCTCCACTGACACTAACAGCATCGGCCAGAGATTATCGGACTTGTCCGTTCTGTGGGGCATCAGCGATCTGTCACCCCATGTGGGCACCCCCAATCGGCGAGCGCGCATGCCCATCGGTCCGCGGCAATATCGGCCGCCGCTCGGTGTGTGTATGGCAGCCTTAACTCTCGCTGATAATGAAGTAAATGTGTGTTGTCGGACTAGAGACGCTTGTATAAGTGAAGGGAATGGATCGCCAATAGTTCAAGGCTGAAGCCATAAAGCATTTGGAAAACCGATGCAATTCAGCTGAGGCAACAAATACTTAGATTGTTAGCTTCAACTTTGATCATGACTATGGGATTCAAGGGAAATCATGAATCATGTTTGTAGTGCCCCTTCACCCGCCTCTTCTTGGAGCCTTCCACTGCCCTATCTTCAGCAGAAGATCAGAACACTAAAGCTTGGCACACACGGGAAGATCTGTAACAAGATTTGAGTACAATCAATTAACTTGCGCGCTCACGGTGATTGATTGTACTCTAATCTGTTTACAAACCTACCTGTGTGTGCCTTCCTTTGGGCGGGATCAAAAGAGCCGGCTCAAAGGAACTTGATTGAACGGGGTTCCAACATGTTGCAAAGACCCCGTTCCATCTTCAATACTTTGCATGGAGACATGAGTCTTCATGGAAAGTATTGAAACAGCTGCGGCTCCTGCCTCCTCCACAGCCGTCGGCTGTCAGTGTGAAGGGGAGGAGCCAGCACTCCTCACTCGGAAGCTGTGTGAATGAGGCAGCTGTATGAGACAGGCTGCTTCTCCCAAGCTTGTGGCGTGTTGTAAATCACACACTGCAAGCTGAAGAGAAGGGGTCCCCATAGAACAGGAATCGATGTGCCCATGTGGTGCACATTGATTTCCATTCAATTGATCCCCAATCAAGCACAGCGTGGTGCCTAGCTTAAGGAAAAAGCAGCAGCATCTTCTGCCTAACTCCCTTTCTCTGCTTTAATTGGCCATTACAGTCCAGTGTTGGTTTCCTGGCCAGTAGTTCTGTGGTTAGTGTATGTTGCCTTCCATTCCTTCAATGGATGGATAAAAACATTAGCATATTACATACAGAGGAGTCGGAGTCGGGACAATGGGTGCCTCTAATGGTCCGATGTCTTGAATCCCTGGCTGACCTGTGATAAATACTGACTAAGCAACCTGGCTGTCAGCTGAGCACTTCACATGTTACATTTGTGAGAAATAAGGGTGACTTTGGGTGAGGATATTTAATCAAAAACTGCAACTATGACGGACTTCTGTTACATCAGTGGACAATCATGTGTGTAAATTTAAAGTAGAAACTTGGCTGCTATGCCCATCTTGAACCTGAAGACTTGATTTCCTGACAGCAATTGAGATTTAGGGCTTGTTTCCACTTGAGCGATTGGCCATGGCACAGTGGTCGCCATCAATTGCACCATACATTTAAATGGGGCAACCTGCAATCGCACTCGGTGCAGCCCGCATTCTGAAATGCAGCTTACTGCATATAGGTTTGTGGGATGCGTGTGGCCGATCGCGGCCATAGAGATGAATGGACACGGTTAAAAATTACATCTCCATCCATGGATTCTTAGTCATGCCCATTTGCTCTGTATGGGCGCAAATCAGCCAGGAAGTGGTGGTGGGGGGGACAGGACATTTAGCCCCCCTCTGATGAAGAACGATTCAAACTGCGGCAGAATGCGAAAGTGTAAACATAGACTTAGAGGTGCTCATGACCTATATGACCCCTGTTATTACTTGGATTCTTATATAATGTGTGAGTGGATGCCATCTTTAAATGATGTTCATTTCAGATTTTTTACATTTAAGTAGTACAACATATTATAAAAGAAACAAATAATTATGACTACATATAGAGATGTTCGCTTAATTTGCATTTAGACAGCCATGTTTAAAATCCTAATCATCTCACAGTTTGAAGCCCATCTCTTATTGGCAGGTGGCGATGCGAGCTTTGGGGTTTGATGTGAAGAAAGCAGATGTTTTAAAAATCCTCAAAGATTATGACAGCGAAGCAACAGGGAAAATAAGTTTTGATGACTTCAATGAAGTTGGTAAGCTCTGCCTTAAATATCTCTATATAATATTTTATCGCTAATTCAATAACTTTGCTGGTTGTACGATTTTAAGCTGAATTGCATGATAAATAGGTAAA
>CM070032.1:38572925-38587024 GCA_036250615.1 Ptychadena robeensis | reverse complement strand
ACAGAGTCACATGGAGGCACACAGTTACCCATTGTACAGTGGGTGTCTAATTTGCAGGGGGTGGCTTATTTGATGGGGATGGCTTATCATAGGGGAAACAGGGTAGTGGGCCAGTACCAAGTCATTTTTACTTACTTTGGCAGGTTTTGCCCCTCCCCCATAAATGTTATGCTCATCAACAGGATCCCATAGACAAGAAAATTTAAAATTAAAATAGATGAAGAGTGCAGAAAAAGTGTGCTAGTGTAAGACATATTTTCGAAACCATGTGTTACCCAAAGCTAAAGAGTTTTCCTCTGCTTCCTCAAAGCCAGAAGGCCAGAAGAAACAGTTTTCCAACTGTTAAGTAGGTGCAAGGGCTTCAGGTTTAGATAGATAGATAGATAGATAGATAGATAGATAGATAGATAGATAGATAGATAGATAGATAGATAGATAGATAGATAGATAGATAGATAGATAGATAGATAGATAGATAGATAGATAGATAGATAGATAGATAGATAGATAGATAGATAGATAGATAGATAGATAGATAGATAGATAGATAGATAGATATAGAATTGATATGGTATCAGTGGAATGCCGCTAGGAGTTAATAAATCACAACACAAAGATGAGATCTGAAAATAAATAAATCCAGATAAATAGATAGATAGATAAATCCAGCCAGGAGGGGGAACCATTAGTCTATGTTAATGAGTTACAATAAGAGAACAATTCCAACGAAATGTGGAAAAAAATATGTCTTTCTGGGAAGATTATGTGTGCTGATGTGAATCTGTCTTGGAGTGTCATTACAAATGAAACAAAAGAGTGAAAGGAGATGATTCAAAGAACAAAGTGATTATAAGAACCCTGAGAATTATACTTCTCCTACGTCACAAGCATTGTAAAACAATGAAAACGTGGTCATATCATTTAAAAGAATATATAGCACAATCAAGCCTTCTTAAAACAGAAGGTATTTACACTGCCCAATCCAGCACAAATCCCAAAACTTTAGATGGAAGCCTGCGTTTTGGGACAGTGGGCGAAGCCATGCAAATTATTCCTTTTCGCCCCATCAGCCAAATGCACATCCAGAAACCGCTGGTGTACAGTGCAAATATAGCCTATACCAATTAAAAATAACTAGTAGTGGCCATTGCTTGGTGGGCGCAGCTGCTTTTTTTCTTTCTACTGTCTTCATATATAGGACCATTATTTTCAGTAGTGTACAACATTTAACTTAATTTCTGTCCAATGTTTCATTTCTGCAATTCATATTAAGTAAATACCGTATTTTTTGGACCATAAGATGCACTTTTTCACCCCCAAAATTAGGGGCAAAAAGTGCCTGCGTCTTATGGTCCGAATGCTCGGCCGGCGGTGGTCGCACCTTGGCTTTCCGCCAGCTCTTCTGGCACGGAGATTAGCCAGGGACCTGGAGGAGCTGTAGGAGCTGTCAGATGTGAGATGCCGGCCTGTGTATGCTGGGCTGAGAGTGTACTGCTACTAATTGGACATTGCATTCATTGAATTCATTTCATTAACTCAATTCATGTGAAAACTTATTAAATCTTTTTTTTCTGGTTTTCCTGCCCTAAGAACTGGGTGCGTCTTTTGGTCCGGTGCGTCTAATAGTCCGAAAAATACGGTACTTGTATACTCGAGTATAAGCTGAGTTTTGCAGCCCAAAGAATTGGCTGAAAAAGCCCCCCTCACCTAGACAGCATCGACAGCCACCCTTTGTGGCCATTAACTTGGATGAGGACGCCATTAGAAACGAATGGCATCCGCCAGAGATTTACGGACATGTCTGTTCTTTGGCCGACCGAGCTTTGGGACGTCAGGGACCTGTCGTCCCATGTGGGCACCCGCGATTGGCGGCCGATTTTGCCACCAACCGACGGTCACGAGCACACACTCCCATCAGTAGGCGGCAAAATCTGCCTCTGCTCGTTGCATGTGTGGGGACCCTAAGGTTTGTAAGAGGTCAACAAGCTATACCTACAAGCTCAACAAAGATCAACTTACTGCTGGGAAAGTGCAGAGTCTTGAGATACAGCACCATGATACAACTGTCTATCTCAATGAGTCCTTGGTGATTCATTAGTGAATAATTCTGGTCAGAAGATACTTAGCATTCATTACTTATTACTGGACTCTTACCATCTCATCTCCATTCACCAACACTACTAAAGCAAGCATTCTGCAAGTTGTTGAAGAAGTATTAGTGCATCAATTTGGGCTTACATTTTCATTATTTAAGACAATTGTTTCTTTATTTTGTCTCTGTTCCATCCTGGCTACTGCCTATTCATTTTAAGGGGTTCCAGGGACAGGAAAGGTGAAAATTTCCCAATAGGGTGGCCAATAAAAAGAAATACAGAGCATAGAAAATATTTACCATAAATCTCTTACACCTTTTATGAAACTAATGAGAGCAATGGCCGTATTTAATATAACATTAGAAAAAGCTAATCCAATTGTAGCATGTGTTTTCAGCGTCATTTTTGAACACACCATAAACACATCTATTGTAGTCATAGAGGCATTTACTGTGCATAAAAAATGCACAGAAAATGCATGGTATGGCATTCCATAAATGTAGAGCCAAACAGAGCAGCGAAGCCACCAAGCAGAGGTCAATTACCACGTATCTTGTCCTAGATGGGAGAAAATTCGAATTGGTTGCTCCTACCTACCACTTTGCTGTTTACATGGTTTATTCAAGTCAAAATAAAATCCATTCCAAAATTTGGACCCTCTGTAATATTTACATTTTTAAATAAATAATGAATCACTATTAAAATGAGGTTTAGTTTTTGAACGAAATTACTAAAAAACGGAACTTTTTAATGATATTCTAATTCATTGAGATGTACTAGTTTAACAAAACTGAGCCACGTTTATTATATCAGAGTAGTTCATGTGTTTAGGACAAAGTAATAACGAGAGACCGCTAGCTCTAACAATTGGTAGTATCCATCTGTGAGATCAGTCTAGAGAAATAGTGTCTTGGGAGGTGAACCTTTTGAGCGGTGTTTGGTAAGGTCAGCCTTTTTCTGCCAGGCAGCTTATTGATAATCCTCCCGCTGTGCACAGTCTTGATGACCACAAAAATAAAATAGCGGTGTTCAGAACAGAATAACTTTTACGGTTAGCTCAAAGACGATTTATACTGTTATTTTTATGTAGAAGCTTGATAAGTTTGTATTGCCTCTTTGATTGTACTTATACAATGCAGTAATAACTGTTGAGAGAAAAGATAATCAATAAACAGATTTACAGGCTGAAAATAGAAGAAGAGCTGTGAGGCCCCAATCGAATTATTTATGATCTTTGCATGTTTGGTGCAGCAAACCACATGCCAAGGCACTAACTACTAAAACTTAACATAGCATGGCACAGTTTGCCATGGTGTTATAATAATGAGTTGGGATAGTGAAAGTGACTGTAACTAAAGGCCATATCACACAACTAGACATCTTTCATCAAACCTAGTTTCATTGTAGCTCTTGGCATTTGGTAACATGATTTACCAGAAGATTTGCGTTTCCTACAATCTGTAATCTCGGATATGAAGGAGCAGGTAGTGTTATAATGTCCAGCATGTGTTATGACTGTGGGTTCCACTCCAATCAATCTCATCGCCCAGTCCTAGTCTCAAAGTGGGGTCACAGGGGTGTTCCTAGGGTGCCCTGGGTGAGCACCCCCTCTGGTGGGGGTTGGTGCTGGTGAGTCACAGACTTAAGGTGACTATACATGGTTTGATATGTACGTTCAATCAACTTACTATCAACTATCAACAAACTATTTTTTAATCATTGGAACTGAAGACGATTCCTGCACACCTGGTATGACTGACCAAAAGTGATTGAAATAGATCATAAAATCGATCTAATTTTTTTGGAAATGTTTGTAAATTTTAATTGATCGTACAAGTATCTTGCTATTGAGATCGATTTATGATCGTACTATGGAGCACATGCATAATATGATCAGATTATAATTGCATTACGACGACTTTACGAATGAATTATGCATGCGCTCCATAGGATCATTGTAAACTGATTACAAAAAAATAGATCACACCGTTTGGTAGTACGATCCATGTTCAGCGATTGATCGACGTTCGAATTGCACAAGGTGATCGAATCTATGCTCGATCTAGCAAAGTTGACCCATGCATTGCTAGCTTTACAGACTCTTTGACTCACCAGCACTCCTCTAGAGACAATCTTCTCTCTCCTCAGGTGGCCGCATGCTTGATAGGTGGGTGAGCTTGGGGGGAAGGCCCCCTCAGCATGATTCCACCCTGGGAAATAGCCCATATTGCCCCTATCTAAAACCGCCACTGACTGAGGACAATGCCCTAATTGGCCCACATTAACTTACACTAAAAAGACAAAGGTAATATCAGCCAGATTCTAAAAAGTTCTGATTTGTTCATTTTAAGCTAGAAGAAACTTAAATAATTAAGAGTTATTATGGAAAATCTTTAAAGTATACCCTGAGACAAACAAACTTTATTTGATCTGGAAGATCAGGAATCCATGACCTACCTATTCTACAAAAATAAATGACTAGATCTTATAACACCTTCCTATTTGGTCTTTCCTTCTGTAGTCATTCATTATTCTTTTCTTATGGATTTTCTTTTTTAAATGATCTTTCATACAGTGAGCAACTAATAAAACGAAATTTCATTTTACCGTAATAGATGGCTGATGGCTTTAGTGGGATTTCCAACTTTGCTGAAACTGTTTACAGTATCAATAAATGAATAAAACATGGAAAAGATAAATAGCTTCAAAGCCCAGGGTTTGGGGTGGTGCACGAGTATACATTTTTGTCTGTTTCTATATGTAACACCTATATGTAGAAAATGTCCCCTAATACAGTACATGGCCCTAAACTACCATGACAAGAAATTAAGGGGGATGTTATCACCAGGAGAGAAGGGAAAAGACAGCAGGAAAAAATACTAATATATTGATCTGTTTATTCACTTAATGCCAACTAATCTAAAGAAACACCCATATAAGTGCTCAAAGTGCCTCTACAAAAGCAGTCCTCCTTTAATGAACAACAGCATATAATCTTGTTGGCACCCAGCATCTCTTGTTGGCACCCAACATCTGGCAGTTCCCTGTGGGCGCCATCATCTGAGATCAGCTGTGACTGTGTTTTCATCCAAGATCAGAGCTGACCTTGGTTTTGCTCACTAAGGGCTTGTTTCCACTAGAAGCGGAAGCCCGCGGCGCGGCTGCATCCGCGCCCATTCACTTCAATGGCGCTGGTCCCCTGTCCGCGGAATCGCGCGGACGGCCGCCTAAATACTCGGTCGACCGAGTTTTTAGGCGGCCGTCCGCGCAATTCCGCGGCCGCCCAGCACTGACCGCGGCCATAGGGATGAATGGCCGCCGCTAGAAACCGCATGAGATGCGGTTCTTAGCGGCGGCGGTCCTTAGCGGTGGCAACCACGCCGCGGGCTTCCGCTCAAGTGGAAACTCAGCCTTAGAGTCAGAGACTTGACGAGGCAAAATCACCAGAGGATCAGTATACAGGACGTATCTAATGTGCAAGGAAATTAGTAGAAGTAATTAAATGATTTTTAAACTCTGTGTGTGGTGTAATTTTTTCTAAGGGGTCCTGGGGACCTCTGTACTCATTCCATACTGTGTGAGGGACAGGATGTAGAGATGAGGCCCTACCTTTACAAGGGGTCTCCCCATAAATGAAGTAGGGGAAGCTGATCAACATGGGGGGAAAGGCATTGCAAATGCAGCTTTTTCAAAGCAAAAGGGCTGTAAACAGGTGTATCATAGCCTGAGACGTGACGCTCCACGACAATGACAACGTGACTGCTTGTGATGTCATTTCTGAGTGTCAATGAATGTGTCAGTGCAATGTGTAACAAATGTGCCCAGTGGCACTTTTTTACATTTTAATTGCTGGTAGACCACAGGCAATCCACCAGGAAACAGTGGGTTGGAAGTCATTGATGCCAAATTCTGATTTGCCCATGATGCCAAGGGTAGACAGGGCCTTAAGCCTCCCATACACGGGTAAATTTTTCACTCGATTTTTGACCGAACAATCACCACGAGCGTTATGGGCCACCCTGAACGATCGACCAAACAAAATAGACCCATATCTCCCTATGCAGTAGCCTTTCCAATCGATAGATTTTGTGGAATCGGATTTTGTGGAATTTGGAGATCGGCCCATGTCCAAATACACCACAAATTGCATTCCCAAGGTGGTGTTCCATTAATTCCCGATTCGATCAATCGCCGATCCCATGTTCGCCTAGAATGATCGGATTGGGAATCGATCTGTGACAAATCGACCCATGTTTACTGACACCTAATATTTTCTAATCATTCCTCTGACATGGCTAATGGCAGTATATGCAGCTAACAAACCCATATTCTCTTTTATCCTTTCAGCGGCCTTTAAGGGGTGGCAGCCAACCTGACCAGACAAGACCTTGTGTGTTTGTTACTCTGCCCCCCTTTTCACAGATACAAATCTTGTTAAACCCGTAATAATAACTATACATTTTTAACAGATGAGACCGCAGAGCTCCATTGGGTAAACTGAAGATGTTTAGCAGATATTGCGATGACGGGAAGTTTAAAAGTTCAGTGAACTGACATCACACGAGACTCCCAGCCCCCAGTTTTATATGTTCTTTTTATTTGTTTTATAGGCTTCTCTGCTGCAGACAGCGAGCTAATACAGTCCAATGGCATTAAATAAAAGTTGAAATATAGGGAATATTTCAGGTAAACTAATTAGAGCAATGTGTTTTACAGTCTGGTCTGTAGAGAGCTCTAATAATTTCATTGACACATATGTCAGCCCAGCAGCCACCCTGGCACACAATCATGTGCATCGTGTTTGTAATCATGAGATATTCTCCCTTGTGTTGAAACAAAGAAAAAATCTGATGTACCATCAAGGTATCTTCTTATTTTGTGGTCAGGCGGTGCAATTTGTTTTAGAAAATTCCTCTGAATTGGCTATTGAAGAACAAAAGAGAAAAAGCTTATATTGTCGGCTTTTGAGTCAACTTTCTGTTCCTATCAGTACTCCCTTGACATCACTGTCAGGGCTACAGGGCCACTTCACAGGGAGTAGCTTCACAAAGACACAGAAAACGGCTACTATACATCAGCAGTTTTAGATCACAGGAAAGACATTTTTACTATTCTTGAAATATCTTTGATTTGAAAGTGCTTTTGAGCAGGCAGGCCCAGGTCAGCCAACGATTTTTTTTTCTCCTCTGTGCCGCTCTCAGGCACTGAGATTTCTCATTTATGTGCTTTTGAGTTGTGTTTGCTTTCCACTGACATGATATAAGTTGAAGGAAGATGTAGAATAAAGTCCAACAATTCAAACTTTTCATCTAGTTCATAGGTGGCATCCAAATTAACAAAGAGCAATTAAGAAATGAAATCGGTATAGTGTCAATAAATACAGTGCTTAGCATGCTTATCTATCGCTCTCGGTTGTAAAATGCTCTTGTGTAATAATCATTGACACGGAGGTGGAGGTATATAGAGCTGTTGTCTACAGTTATACAGAACATTCCTAGTTTGATTTAAAGCGCACCTATACTCAAATTTATATAACAATATAACATTTATAACAATGTTCCTATAACATGAATTAAAAAGTATTATCATCTTCTATCTTTTTCATATCTGTGGGATTCCAGATTTTCTTTCAAGCCTCCTCCCTCGCTCTGATATGGCACTGCTGTGGCTCTGCTTTGGACCTTTGGCTTGGCAGAAAAACAGGCTGCCAGAAGAGGGACCTTGAAAACTTGGGATCACATTTCTGGGCATTACTTTTTAAAATATTTTTTTTGATACATCATTTTAGTTTTTTTGCGTTAAAGAACAATAGGCAGGTGTAAAAAGGTCACACTGATGTAATAATTTATGCCTTGCCTTGTTTGTAGCCCAGATACTAAACTAGTATCAAAAAATAATCCCAGGGCTTTGTAAACTTGCCAACATCCCAAATTTATACACAAAAACTTTAAGTATATGTTGTTGAAATGTGACCTTGAAAATGACATAATGACTTGGTTGTGGGAATATTGATTTAAGGAAGTTGGATATCACTGTTATACACTGTCTATATATAATGTAACTGTATAATAAGACCTATAACAAACTTACCTTTCCCTAATTCACAGGGACTACTGTGTTTGGCCCATGCTCTTTTGGCCTATTTTGCCCCACTAGATATGGACCAAATCTCCGAGGGACCCCAGATATATGGGCGAAACACGTTGATATAATCATGGACAATTACTTTTGTACACACTACAAATGCTTAGCATCAATGTGATTGTAACCATTTGTGTTCTTTATGTATATAGTTCCTAATATGGATCAGACCTTTTACATATATAAAATAAATGTCCTTATAACCTATTTATTGATGTAAAACCTTTTCCCGACATCTTGCCGTGAAAGTCCCCTAGCCACCTCACTCTTGTTGGTTCGGGTTGCCAACGTATAGTTCAAGTTTTCAGGTACTAAACTAGTTTACTTTGTTTTTACTGCACATACTGCACTGATGTACTACAGTTTCTAATGCACATTGTAGGAAGCTCACCAGCTTCCTACAATGTGCATTAGAAACTGTAGTAAGTCAGTTAGAGCCCCCTTAATTATATGCGACACGTCAACAACAATGCGGAGGTGATGTGCCCTAAAACACGGGCAATCCACAGCCAATCCACACAAAGGCTTGCATGACACCCAGTGGACACAAACACTTTGCCTCCAAACCCTATTGCAGTGGTTCCGTATCTGGGGGGCTCACCCCAGAGGTTGCCCATTTCTCCAAACTCCTGTCAGTCAATCATGATTTTTATATTTGCATAGTGGCTTGTATCTGACTAATACAGTGTCAAGCTGTGAGCAATTATGCAATTACATTGGTGGGGGGTATAGTGGAAGACAAATGATAAGTAGATTCATCTTTAGCTTCAAATATATTTACTTTGAGGTTTTTGGAAGTAAAGATCCAGATTTTTTCAACTTCTTCCCTGAACAGAGGATGGTAATTGAAGACACAATGGTGGCAGCTGTATAAAAATATAGGTATATTTAAAATAAACTATTACTTTTCCGAGCCGGTACAATGGTGGAGAAGCACTACACAATCCTAAAAAATATATCTACCTGATGTTCCCTCGACCCATATAAAGAGATTCCATATTTATAATCAAGTCTTCTTGGGGTTAATTAACTGCAATATTACAACTGGCCACTAGATGGATAGATCATTGTTTTCAAAGGGAAACCTTCTCTTCATATAATTGTATGCAGACTGTGATCACTTGACTTCCAGGTACCGTGTTTTTTCCTCCCACAGACATCGTCATCAGAGGGGAAGAGTGTATAGTAACAATAGAAATTTACTCATTATAAATAAGGTTTTTTTTTGACAGATTATCTGGATAATGTATCATTTGTGGCATCTGTATAATTGGTTGCAAGAGAGATGAAGTATAAAAGGGGAGTAAAATTTTCATTTAAGCACTAAATCAGATGGGTGGTCAGAGATGTGTTATTCCAACCTCCTAGGAATTCCTCCCTGAAATCAACTTTGTGCATGCAGCATAACTGTCTGGCCAGAGAACAGGTCAGGGCTGATTAGATGCTGTTTGGCAAATGAAACATCTCTCTTTCCATCTGTATCTTCATCTGTTTAAAACTTTCCATTTAGAGTAGAGTTCTGTCCAGTTTTTGGAACACACATATATATATACGGTTATATGTGCTGCCTGGGACTCCTTGAGGACATTTCTGATCATGTCATGGCCAACAGGGGCACGGACAGAAGAAAAGAACACCGCAAAGGTTCAACTCTTCTCTAGTTTATCCAAATGTTATAAAAGAACTGTTTAGAGTACATCAGGTTTTAATGCCTTTGGCAAGAACCTATTGCCCCAGTGTAGTCTGTGCTAGCAGTTATATGTCAGCCATGAAAGTGAAAATATGTAGGAAACTTTTTTTATTGGCTGAATGTATTTGCTGTAGACTCTTATCAAAGGTTTACACTAAAATATATTGTAAGCTGTAAATCATAGTAAGCTTTTAATAACTAGGCCAACCTTCTCATGAACATAATAATGGGTAAAATATGCGCCATAAATAAACGGATAGGAATGTTTTAATGTTTTGTTCACATGTGTACTATGCATGTATTTTCTTTTAGACCTTACTGTACAAGTCTTGTGGCCCCATTGAGTCTTGGTCTGCAACAAAAGGGTAATAAATAGTTAAGCACATCTGATCACACAGTACAAGTGATCTCAGTGGCCAGAAAGGACCTCAGGTGGCAAAAATCACAGAACAAAAATGGGTCAATATGAGAGGTGAGTGATAAAGTTGCATGTAGCTCCAAATATGAAGGGGGTGTGGTACCTCTGTGAAAGACAGGAGCAAAGACACAATGCACACAATCTACTGCAACAAAGTTCAGTAAAATATAAAGCAAAAGATAAAATACTCACAAAAATGGATTTGGTTGGAGTAGTGATCATCTGAAAGAGTAACATTTGCTGTGTGTGTTCACCAATTTGGATACCTTGATGACACTTCCTGGTTATGAATGATATCACTTCCTGGTCATGGGTGCTGCAGGGATACCAACAGGTGTCCATACATGCATAGATATGCTCTAGATCTATGGGCACTTTGAGTGCTAACGTCTCTGTGCGCGTTCATGCCCATCTGTCCAGCGCCCATGTAATGCAGCCACCACTGCCTTTGAGCGGGATCAGTTGACAGGTCTGTCGAACAGTTAACGGACATGTCCTGATCATATGTCATTCAATTGGATGGGGACCAGGGCACGGGCACCTGAAGTGGTGCACCTTGATTTCTGCCCAATCGACAGATGCCCAAGCGCAGCATGGTGACATCATTGTGATGTCACCACGCTGTGCTTGAACAGGTCATGTATCGAGCCCCCGAAGCTGGGTGTATGGGCTCCTTTAGTGTTCAGTAGGACAAAACACGTCCTATTGATACTACTGAGTCTGTTTTGAACCTCTATTTTTGTGATTTTATCCTTTATCATTTACTGAACTTAAGTTTGTTGAACTAGGTTGTGAGCCATATGTCCTTGTTCCTATTATTGCTCTGAACACTGGGTGATGTTTTACACTTCAAATTGCAACATTCTGTGCTCATACTAACATTCAAAGAGTGGTTACTGTTACACAATGGAGACATTATTTCAGACATTGCCAGAAATGACATCTATCATTGAAGGGAATCCAAAAAATGTACCCTAGGTCTTCCAATACCTACCCTGGGTCTATGAGTGCCCTAAGATATAAACAAATATATATTTTTTGTATAATTACATTTTGTAACATTGTGCTCATAGATTTCTCTGGTGTATTAGGACTTTAGAATGTTAAGAGGAGGGCAGTCACTCTAATTCGTTGGCCCCTATTCCCAGGCCTGCCAGACCCTATGCTAAACAGGAGTCTGGTTATGGATGGGGAGGAACCTATGACATTTGTCCCCACTCATATATAAATAAATAGAATAAACTCCACTCTACACACGCAGCTTCATATGTCCTGTACTTTAAGTTGGGGATTTTGCACCCACATTTTTTTCCACATCAAGAACTGAGCACTCTGGGGGTTTAGAAAACACTTCATGTCTGGATTTTCATTGTTTGTCAGTATCTACCAATATATGTAACATCATTATTCCTAAACACAAACTCATGTATTCATAAAATGACAAAAATGTGTAGCAAATGTGTAAGTATGAGGTCTAAACCGAATGAATAAATCAAAGAAACAGTTAAAATTAATTTTCTGGCAATAAAAAATAAAATATGTCCTACATACAACATAAGCTCATTCTGTTGGATTGAAAATAATTAATACTTCTGAATATATTTTGCACATTGTAAATTGAGCAGATTGCAAACTGGAATTTCTGTAACCTTTTTTAAATGTTATGGTCTAGGAGACTGCACATACTGTAGCTTTAATAAATAATATTATCTGTTCTAAAGAAATATAAAATGTAAGACAACATGTTAAATTTCAAGAAAGTGATAAGCAAGAGTTTACAATTTTAAAGTCAGTGCATTGTATTTTTACTATTTACATACGTGTCAGTACTGCTGTAGGCTATGAGGTCATTCCCTACCCAATCTACATAAAGAATATTTTGTGTCCATTTGTTCTAATCATACCATGGTGTTACAAAACCTTCGGCCAGGTCCATCCACAAACAGGCGGATCGGACTTTTAAAAAAGTCCGACCTCCGCCTGTTCGTGGGAAGATTCAAATTCCCCCCCTGTTCATGGAGAATTTGAATGACGTCACTTCCGGTTTAAGCTGGTTTTCTTTCACGAGAGACTGGCTTCTCTACCCGGTCTCTGGTGAAAAAATTCTTCCACTGGCTCAATCTTTCTGCTCCTGATCTGGCCAGCGGAAGAATAGTAACCTTCTTCCCGACGGTGAACGCCCGTTCTGTTCACTGGGGGAAGAAATGTCAACATGTCATGTTCGTGGCCGAACTGTCTGCAAGTTGACATATTACACAGTGATACACAAAGTGTATATACATATAGTCATATCACTAACTGTCTCTCAGTTTAGCTCACAATCTTTAATGTCATGAATATGTAATTAACACAAAGAAAGCACACAAAAATCGTGAACTGCCTTGACAGACTAGTAGGGGGTGGCCAATCCCCAGGGAATTTTAAGGTGTAGAGTAAATGCTTAAGGCTGAAACATGCTAATTAGACATGAATTTATTGAAATTAATTAAAACAGTCCATAGAAGTCAAATAAGAAAAAAAACACTTCCATGAAAGTCTTTCCAATGTACAGCTTCTAGAGAACTGAATTACAAAGGGGCTTGGATCTAGTTCATTATATCCCTCATGCAATCCCATCAGCACTCCATTTAAAGTCCCCAAAGGGGGGGGGGGTTGTTTCTAAAGCTTCTAGATAATGTTCATTAGTTGTTATGTACAGATTTGCCACAAAGATGCTGTTTCTTTAAAGCTCCTACAGATGACGTGTTTCGCCCTATGGAAAGGACTTCTCCAGGACAATGTAGGGCCTGTGACAATGGTTCCTTAAGAAAGTAGTCATTATGCAAAAACATTAGGTAAACTCAAACAATATTCACACTATTTCAATCCTCTTTTTGTTTTGAGATCAGTAGTTGATTTCTTGTTAGTTGTAGACTCCTCCTCTGCTTTTTTCAAGTTCTTTTTAGTGTACCCTCTTTTCAATAGACGGTTCTGAGGCTTTCCTTTGGAACTTTGTTTCAGATGAACAGTTTCGAGGTTCATTTATTGTATTGAGGGTTCTGGAAAAGTCCTTTTTCCCATACACCTTTGAAAAAGACTAGTCCCCCAGCACACTGCATGTGTTAAACAGGCTAAAGCAACCGTGGTCTTAGCAGGCGGGCCCCTGGATCATTGCTAGAGGATGGGTAACCCAGGATCCATCTATGGTGTTGGTCAGTTCTTCTGTTTTCCTGATGGGTAATGAGGTGGGGGCTGCACCCTCCCCTGGCATCTGGCTAGCTAGGTAACTGGTCTACCACCAGACATGTCCAGCATGCACCACTCTGGGAATCAACCTATGGACCACATTGTAAGTATGCTAATAGGTTGTAATAACAATGCTGCTTAAATTTGATCACTTACAGTATGGTATTTTGCCTGAAGATGTGATATAACTAGGATGTACGATTAACTATGAATGAAATATCTATGATTGCAATAGTGTGAATATCGTTTGGGATTACATAATGTTTTTGCATATTTAAAAGTCTACTTTCTTGAGGAACCATTGTCACAAGGCCTACATTGTCCTGAAAAAGACCTTTCCACAGGGCGAAACGCATCGTCAGTAGGAGCTTTAAAGACAGAGCGTCCCTGTGGCAAATCTGTACATAACAACTAATGAATGTTCTCTAGTTGCTCTAGTTCTCTACAAGCTGTACATTGGAAAGACTTGGAAGCTGTCAGGATCCCGGGCCATCCGGGCTCGGGCACCCCACGCCACCTACCGTAGCTCCCC
>CM070032.1:38547693-38564519 GCA_036250615.1 Ptychadena robeensis | reverse complement strand
TATATTTGTCATATTTAAAAATGAAATAGCAGATAATTACAATAATTACTTTACCTTACAAATAGTTAGAGTGTGATTTATTTTATTCTCTTATTTTGTGCTGGCATCATTCTGCGAAAGAAAATAAATGGGAGTAAACTCTAATGCACATCTCCCACTCCAATACCAGGCTTAGCCAGTGCCCAGCCTCAGAAACATTCACATGAGAAAAATGTCTCAAACTATTTCATCTGTCTGAGAGATTTCCCAGCTTAATTGACTTTGCATAGTGTTCCCATCACAGGATCTAGCTGGTAGCGTGGAATTACAGATACTAAAATCTGGGAACTTCAGAAGATAGAAACGAGCCAGAAATGAATTGTGAAATATGACATGCCTGCCACTTAACTAATTTGAGTGGCATGTATAAAAACTTTGCTGCTTCAGTGGAGATGAACCATATACCAAAACAGTGGCTGATTATTTATATCATTCTCATCCTGATTTCATGTCACTAGCAGTTTCTTGTGGATTTCATGCTAAAGTCTATAATAAATTTATGATAAAAGAAGGCAGGAAGGCAGGTTCTCGTTCTCGCCTCCATCAGGGCTCACACTCTCAGTTTAATGCAGGATTTTGATTAAATGGAGCCATCAGTAGCTTTCCTTATTGCTCCTTAGCTTAAGGACCATGAGAGTCCAATCACAGTCCAGAGTGGCTGGATAGATTGGAACCTTGTGTTACTGTTTATTTCATACTTTCCTGAACTTATACATGTTGTAGAGGATCCCAAGGGTGGATCCTGGATGGGAAGTATATCTCCCCATAATTTGGGCTGTGGACCCGGCCATATTCTGGGTAAGGAGTCCGGCAAAGTTTACGGCTAACCACGGTTGCAATTTGTTTAGTTTTGGGTTCCGGACTCTGGAGTGGGAGGGAAGGAACTGGGTGGGCCTTCCCACTCCAACCGGGGTACACTCCAGGGTTTGGTGATGATTTTCAGCCAGACAGGAAGGCTGGTTGAAAAAGCTCTGATGTCAGAGAGGGTGTGGAAGAGCTGAGGCCAGGTGTGCAGTCTGAGTGTGTGGAGTCCAACGCTCTCTCTGGAGCAAAGTTTTTATTTGGAAGGCCTGGGAGGGCTTGCAGGACTGTTTGCCTGAGTGTCATGGGTGAGCTGTAACCGCTGACCGCAAAGGATATATGTGTTTGGATACTGCATGCAATACGACTATATATGCTGCAAGACTTCATTTGTGTTTCTGGTGAAATAAACCATAGTTTTTGTTCATCATATGGCTGTGCTGGTAATCCCTTTCCCCTGAACTTTACAATGTACAGTATATACCACAACTTCCTTGAGGAAGTATCTAGAAATGTACGTTGGGGTTTTGGAACAAATGTGGATACACCTACCTTCTGGGTTCAGCCGAGCCGCAAATGGTGCAAAAAAACCAAACAACCAATGTATCTTGGAGTGAATTCTTATTAATTGGACTTTTGAGAACATTTAATGACTTTAAATGACTACTAATTTTATTTAAAACAGGTTTTTGAATCTTTTACGATGGCCTTTAAAGTCCCCATGGCCCAACTTTAAGTTGGGAGAAATTCTTTGGGCAAGGAATGTTATACTTTCACTTTCATTGGCTCAGACTAAAGAAATATACTTTCCTGAACCCAATTTGTCCAAGGTCTATTTTATAGGGACTCATATGTTGCTTAATCTACTTTAGCTGTCATTTAGTCCTGAAGCTGGTGACAGAAGAAAAGTAAATTTTATATGCAAAGAGAAAGCATCAGTAAGCAGCTGGCAGAATTGCCATCAATGCAAAATGGAGATGACTACTATTTATGTAGTGTGAGTCACTAATAAGAGAAAAGGGGACTTTTATGGGTTCACAACAGATTTTCTATTTTACTTTCCTATGTAAGGAACTAGGAAAAAGATAATAATGCATTTAATAGAAATATTTAAAACCAAATTGTTATAAAGGGAAAAAAATGTTGAATTAAACTCTGAACCACCATGATGATGGAGAAGTGCTCCAGAATCCAAAATAATTTATATGTACCTGCTATATCTCATACCCCTGCCACTGCCACCTCCAGTACTGGAAAATAATTCCCTTTCTTCCTGTCTTCCTATGTCTGTCTTCCTGCAATGCTTTTTTTCAATCCTAAAAACGTACCTCCTGTATCTGGGAACCAAGGCAGTGATGTCTCCTCTCCTAATTCTCCCTGACCCGGGCAGAGTGATAATGCTGACACTGCTACTGTGCAACATCATTGCAGGGGGAGAGTGATGTGTGACAACTGACATTTATTAATTGGAGCTAAGCTTTTTTCATTTCTGTATTAAATTGTTTTAGGGATTAATTATGCTTCAGTGACTTGACTGTGAGTGACATGGAGCACAATAGGTCAATTTAAAGATGCAACCCACCTAAACGAGATATAGGTATAGTCTGATGAGCTAAATCACAGTCAGCCTTTTTATCAGGCATCAAAGAGGGGTTGAACAAAATGCAGCTCCTTAAGACCCCCATACATTTTGAGGACAATCAATTGCCATGTGGCGGCGCTCGATGGTCCGCAAAAGGAACGCGTCCACCTGGGTCATTCAACTAAGATCACGCCACAAGTCGTAAGGTCATATGGCGAGCAGACTTGTCCTTTTCTGGTCGATCACATCACTTTGGATCGGGGTAAAATAGTGTACACAAATGGTGCGCTTTGATTCTCCGATTGGCCGCAGCATGATGACATCATCACGCTGGGATTGCCCATTTGCCAATCGTGCCAGGATCTATCTCTGTTTCTTATACTCCTTAAAGGGCACAACTGCTACCTGAACTTCCTGTGGATTTGAATCCCTGTTTGTGATATCATAATATAATGATATATTTTTTTATATCTATATTACTATATAATGAAAGGAATGAACACTTACAGTCTGCTGTTGTATATGACTTTTTATCTTTGCATGCAGAAGCATGTATATCAAATGCAGACATAGTAAATGTAGTGCAATTACATTTAGTAAAACAAAACCGGATACTTAACTAAATGGAGATCAATAATGCAAGACAAGCAAAGTACGGTTGTTGCACTCATGGTCTGATTCATAATGCATTTTAAAATATTTCATTCATTCACCAATGCAAAGTCAAACAACTTTCACATAACAGTCTGTTTACTTGCTGACTTAAGAAAAATTGGATTCTTAAACGTATTTATTTTTTAAGTAAAAATGTTTGTTAAAGTGGATCTATGCTCACCTTGGTGATGGTGGTTCTTCGTGACCCTGGCAGTAAGCAACACACATTACACGCAGTCTGTAAAAAAAAGCTGCTTACAAGTATTCAATAAATCTCAATTGTCTTGTGTGAACCCTCCCATGACATCCCCACTCTGCAAGGTGCAGGAGACTTGGGAACATAAATATCCCTGCCTTAATGATGCTCCTTTCTAAAGCCTTAGGAGACATTTTTTCATCATTAAAAACACATATCCAGTGCCATCTAGTGGCCATTTGATATATTGCAGGAAGATTGACACAGGATGACTGGATGAGGAAGATTAATTTGCCAAAACTAGAGATGATTAAGTATTTGAGATTGAGATTTCTTTGTCCAACCTAGGGGGAAAGGAGTTGGGCATGTTCACCTCAAAAACTACATTGAAAGAGAATTTTCCTTAGCTTAGTCCCGACATTCACCTGGGCTGGGAAACTTCTCATACAAAGGCATTGTACAATGTGAACATGCGCAATGCTTTTTTTTTTATAAATCATTCTCTTTATAATCTTGTATGACATTTTTTAGACGTCGAGGGTAGTTTTTTTTCTGGAAAAAAAATGGCAAATTATCTACTGGCCAACAAAAAGGAATGTTTTTATTATTTTTATTCATTTATATTTATTATTGTATAATTGTCTTTCCTTTCTGCAGTAATGTGTGATAACAGCATTAAACTTGTACAGTACACTTTAGTGTGGGATGTATCAGATTATTCCCAACACTGAGGTCAGCAAATTAAAGACACATAGGTGGCGGCTGAAAAACAGGTAGTAAAAAGCATATCCACTAGTGGAACACCAGAATGGTTAGAAGAGAAGAGATGTGGTAGGGGATTGACAGGGGAAAGCAAGAAAAGTAGAGAACAGATGAGAATTTTGAATTTTCCTGTATAAAAGCTACATTGTGTGTGACTGTCAGTATCAAGTTTTTAGTAGATATTGATGAGTTAAGTCAAGTTTCATATAGCTCTGAACTTCTATGGTTCTTCAGGGTTATTATATTGGTATATGGTCCCTGTTAGAAATCTCAGCTCTATTGAGAATACAAGAGGAGAACCAAGAAATCACATGTTGGACAGGAAAAAAATAATGTGCACATGGCAAGGTGATATTAATGATGATGATTTACTAAACAGTATATATGTTATCTTGGCTTAAGAAGAGCTCACTTTGGACAATAACTGTCCTATATGATTACTCTCTAACCCAATAACTCAACTGTTGGGTATCCAACAAATCTGAAATGCATGGGCTTGTAGCAGGATGCTATGGAAGTGTTATACTGTGTTGGCTTTGTCCCCTTGGCAGTTAAACTGTTAACATTTGTTTGTGTTATTGCAAAGTCAGGAAGATTCTAGATTTTCCCAGGTTTCCAAGGTTTTTCCAGATGACCTGCTGTCTGAGCTGCTGCTGATTCAGCTGTCACCAGTGGGACAGGCAGTGTGTCTGAGGCTGAAGGACCATCAAAGGAATGTAAGCAACGTTCTGCCCCTATTCCCTTGGAGTGTGTGGGTATCTCCTAGCCCAGAGGACTGAGTATAGCAAGGGCTAGTGTCCTTAAGAAGCAGGGCACTTCCACATGGCTGGCACAGAGATTAACTTTGTTTGGAATGGAACTTACCCCTAAGTCTGTACCCTGCAGTCAGGTTTGTTTGCAGCGAAGCTTACATGCCCCTTTTGTACACAAATATTTCATGTGGACATTCACCTTATCCATCAAGGAGACTGTGTAACAACATGTGTGAGGAACCCAGTTGATTGTGGACTAGAGGGAGAGAGCGTGGGGAATTCAGCTGCCTACCAGCTAACTAGAGAGAAAAGGCTGGTTGGGGACAGACTTGGGGGTTTGCTGTGAGGAATCCTAGAGTCAGGGAGTAACCAGCAACCACCCGCTAGACTCATGCCTGAACCACGCCGATTACAGGCTCACCAATCTGCACCTTTGGAATATTTCAAATCTCACTTTTGAGCCAATAAGTCCATTATAACTTCTTGTAATATTTGATCCTGTGTGAAATGCCCAACACTTTGTATTGCAGGTATAGGCCTTTAAATATCCCAAATTGTGGGAGATGAGCATGTTCCTTATGCAGTGTTGAAGAAATATATTTTTGGCACAAAGATTTCAATCAATACTGTCTGAGCTCAAGGGAAGAAATACACATTTAGTCTTCCAAACAAATGAGATGATTAACTTTGAAACGTGAAGGGAAAATGAAGCCATTTTTATTTTTAGTAGTTCTAAAAATCATTTTACTGCCATTTCTTAGATAAAGAAACAAACTCTATACTATGTTATTTATAGAGGCTAATTGTGCTTTATAGTCGTGGCTTGTGAATGAAGATGCAGCTAGTTAGTGCATTTAACAGAAGTTAACAATTATTTATCATCCTTATGCTTAAAAAAAGTGTTTGTTTCTTCAGCAGAATTGCTTCCCCAGACGGAAATGTTTTTTTCCTTAAACTAAGTGGAAGATTAAAATATGTATCAAATTAACACTTTTGTGATAATTTTAATTTTTCACATCTGTTCCAGATGTGATTAACAGAAAAGTAACAAATGTGTGTGTATATATATATATATATATATATATAGTGGCATATGAACCTAATTTGTTCCCAAGGGTTGGTTGTAAGTCAACCTTCGGAAATAATGAAAATATTGAACCTCCCATAGCACACTTTACCTAAACTTTTAATAATAAAAAAGCATTGTATAATATGTTTTTTTTTACCATAAACACCAAAAATGTTCCTGGTGCTCTTACCAAAAAGATAAAATGTGCTGGGCCTGCCAGAAACAAAACATTTTAATCACCATTTAGGTTTGCAATTTTTGGCTTTCAGGAATAGAGGATGAAATGGGAGGTGGGTATTGTTAGCATAGAAAGTCCTCTTCCATAAAAACTTTCTCCATGGAAGAAACTTTAGCCTTTTGTAGATTGCTTAGATGGTTCATTTTGACATTCCATACTTAAGCCACTCTCATACACATTTGCATCTTCATTTCAAAACAAAAATTTTGGTTGTAACTCAAGCTGGTCTTAAGTCATGCAAGTTGTAACTCAACGGTCCACTGTATATTTACACAGTACATCCCTCACATTGTGGTAAATAGTACATAAAACCCCAAACCACTGAAGATATACCACTTTAATACAATGTAAATAAGTCATTAGACAGCTTGTAAACAGTGAAAATTTGCTGCCCCTTCAAAACAAATCAAAAACCCCTCTGACAACAAAAACTAGTACACCTCTAATGTAAAAAATATCCAGATTGTGGCCAAAGTGTCATTATTTTGCGTGGTCACCATTATTTTCTAGTACAGCCTTAACTCTCTTGGGCATGGAGTCCACTAGAGCTTGACAGATTGTCACAGGAATTTTCCTCCATGAGGACATCATGTAACTGGTGGATGTGGTAGGATCTGGCAGAACTTGTGCTCCTCCACCTTTCATCTAAGGGTGCCTCACAGATGCTCAATAGGGGTTAGATCTGGAAAAATGTTTAACCAGTCCAGCACATTTACCCTCAGTAATAGTAGTACTTTACCCTTAAGCAAGGCAGTGCTCGTCTTGGAGGTCTGTTTGGAGGCACTCGAAGGTGTCAGTCTTGACCCATAAAAACATGTAATAAACAATTTACTGGAATGTGAGGGGTGTATTTTTGAGTACACAACCCTGCCTCCACAGCAATCATTGATAAAGCTTCAATCCTTGACTTTTGGATCACCCAATCCTAATTATTGTGTGATTTGGCTTACATTGATTGAACCTCAAGGTGCTTATCCGTAGAGCAAATTTTTTATGGTAAAAGGACAAATATTTTAGCAAAATCAGAATTTTTACAGTTTCTTTTATTTGTATGGCCAACAGTGTGTGTAGTGCATTTGGACCATAAAACGCAGACACAATCCCCCCCCCCCCCCCCCCCCTGATTTTGGGGGTGAAAAGTGTGTCCTATGGTCCGAAAAATACGGTAAAAAGCATAATACAAGACATTATTTAAGTCCAATGAGAAAACATAATGTGGAATAGCCTTTGCTGCACCAAAATCAACCAGATCTGCATGAATAAACTCAAATGGAGTCCACACTAGGTTTAATATATTGTAAATAGTGTTGAGCTCAAATATTTGAATTGCGAATATTGGAATTGCAAATATATTCGATAAATATTGGCTATTCAAGAATTTGCTAATTTTGCGAATTTGGTGGCAGATATGCGAAAATAAATACTAAATAAAAAATAAATACTTAATAAACAACTACAGCATCCAGTAACATCACAAATTGCCACTTGCTGCCCAAAGATGCATGAGAAACAGGGGACACAAGAACAGTGGGGTTAGTTGGGACAAAGTCTTACAATGGGTCTATGTTTTATTGTATAGGTACCATATTAAATGAAGTTGCCTTTTCTAATATACTCCAAGTTGTTCATACTTCACTAACATTCCACTATAATTGTGTTACTGCCTATAAACTAGGAGACTAAATGTGCGCTTTAGAAAAGTCACCAGTTCAGAAACTTCTACTGATGTGCTTGGCCTTTGCCCATGTCCCTTATATAATCATCATTAGTATGCCTTGATGACTTGATGATGTTGCACCACAGGAGTCTGGTACCCTGTGTATATTGTGCATCATTCATCAGTATCAGGCATAGTTCAATATGTTTGCACTCCAAAATAATGTATCTGTGTACCATGTGCTAGACACTACAGGAAACGTGTAATGTGCGACAAGCTAGATGTGTGTCAGTTCATGTGTTACTTCCAACTAAGTGCTAAATGTTCCTGTGGATTTGGCAAATCAAGGAAGGTTTCTATGGCAACATCACATGATTTTCTGAAAAGCCTTGGGCTGCATCATACAACAGTACATCACAAGTTTTACTTGACATCTCAAATAAGAACTCACGCATAAAAATAATGCTGCCATGTTTTCTCTTAGAGTGCACAGTATCATACCAGTGTTACATAAAGTTTACTGTTTTTTTTACAATGAAGTCATGGTGCTTAGGATCCGGTCAGCAAAGCAAAGGTTAAGACAAGTTATAAATCTGATCTAGTGCTAAACATGAATATGGGTTAAGTCTGCAATTGGCATAGGGCAGCACATCGTTGTGATATACTACTCTACACTTGTTCTTTTTTTTAGCACAAAGGATGGAGCAAACTAGAATTACCTTTGACCTATCATGAATACATTCATTCATTTATTTCTTATAGATTATAATGTACTGCGGCAGTTCCTGTCATGTCAGGAAATCCTTGCGTTCCATGCCTAGACCAGTGAAATGAATCTTGGGAGGATGATGTCATGATGCAAGTAGGAAGTTGTGTTTCATTTGTCTTCCCTTGCTATATCATTACTGTTTTTTGGACTATAAGACGCACAAAGTTTTTAGGGCAGAAAAAAAAGATTTAATATATAGGTTTTCACATCAATTGGGTTAATGTCATTAATTAAATGAATGCAATATCATATTCAGCCAGTAGATGTCACTAGCAGCAGTACACACACACAGCACATCACGTCACCTCTTCACTGATCAGGAGAGGGGAAGGAGGCTGCCCAGTCCTCTGCTCTCCCTCTCCTCTCTGGCTGTTACTGTGTCTGCGGGAGCTGCAGAGTGATTGCAGTTTCCACGGAGGGAGAGAGGGATAGATAGTAGTTTATCTATTCCTCTTTTCATTGCTTAGGCCCTGGGCTCTGCTGGCATAGGCAATTATACAGTTCAGATCTTGACACCGGCCGGCATCTCTCATCTGACAGCTCCCCGGCTAATCTGTTTGTGGGGAGAGCTGGCGGGAAGCCACAGCGCGATTTTTTTGGTGAAACAGTGCGTCTTGAAACAGTGCGTCTTGTGGTCCGAAAAATACGGTACTCACTAGGACTGCTTTATGATTGTGATTGTTAGATGTAGGCCAACACACAGCTAAGGATAGGCTATGGTTTAATTATCGTATATACTGGAATATAAGCCGACCCAAATATAAGCAGAGGTACCTAATTTAAGAAAAAAATTTGGATAAACTGAATGACTCAAGCATAAGCCGGGGGGGGGGGGGTTTAGATGCAGCAGCTAAGACTCAGAAACACACAGCAAATGTGCTTTTGTTATTATTTAATTCAGTAGACTTGTAAGTTAATTACAAAGCCCCTGAACATGTCATCATCACCAAGTTTGCTGGAGATGTAGAGGGTTGTGGCAAAATTGTAAAGAAAAAAAAAAGGATTGCTCTAGCATATGTAGGTTTGTGCACAAAATAAGTTCAAATTTGACTTGACATTAAACCTAATTTATGCAAAAACTACACGTACTAGAGCAATAATTTTTTTTCAAATGTTCCCACAACTCTTCCCTACATCTCCAGCAATGTTTAGTGATGATAGCATGTTCAAAGGGCTTTGCAATTCACTCATAAAGTCCACCTACAAAATCCAGCGATTTTTAATTTCCTGACCCGAATATAAGACAAATTTTATTTTGTGAGCACATTTTAGGTGCTGGAAAAAGTCGGCTTATATTCGAGTATATACCTAATATACTGGACAATAGATAGATAAGGATGGCAATGGACAACCGAGAAGAATGAATGCATCATTTGTAAACCCATTTAGGCATATTCATTACTTTAAAGTGTTACACTTAGATGTTACATGCATGCAATGCATGTAACATTAATACTTAACTCCAGTTAGCCAATAGAGATAGTCGAATTTTTCGACTAGCAGATTTTGTGAGCTCATTGTAAAGCCTCATGCTCTAGCACATGTAGATTTGCATAAATGAAGTTCAAAGTTAAAGTTGAAATTTCGACTTTTGACATTTTGACTTGACTTTGAATTTAATTTATGCAAAAAAAAAATATATTTTTTGTAGTATACCCCCAACCCTTTTCTACATCTCCAGCAAGTTTGGTGATGCTACCATGCTCAGGGGCTTTGCAATAAAAAAATTCAGCCATCTCTATTAGTCAACCAAACCAATAAATACATAAAACATGTTAAACTATCAACTACTCAACATTGAAAGAAGAAGCATCATTGATAAGGTAATATAAGTGTCTCTCCCTACCAATCAGCATGCTAGCATAGTGAATTGCTGTTTATGCTGCTTCTTTCTCTCTCCTAATGTGAGCTTAGTTGTATCTGGATTGCAAGAGACTTCTGTAAACTCATATGCAGACACACATACACCTACAACACATTTCAATGCTACCATTGAATACCAAGTGAAATATAATAGAACTGTAATATTGTTAGTTATTATATATCTGATAAATCTAGATCTGACTAGGTCCATTTAACCATGTTAATCTTAATAAGCTTTAGAATAAACTGCAGGACCACACTAACATTTAAGTATAACATGTCTCTATGGAATGATTTACTAATATTTTTCATTTAAACTGGCAAAAGGAACCTATATTCTCATGCATCGTGCATCATACAATTTGCAAAGGGACATCCTTGCAGGACATTTTAATATTGAATTAACCTCCCTAGCGCTCTTGTGAGGTTCAGATTTCTGTACCAAAAGCGCACCATAGACTCAAATGGAATTTTTTTATGTTGTAGGCCTGTAACTTCCCAAAATATTTCTGTACAAGGGTCTAGTAGACATTCTGACTATAATAATGTTTGAAACACACAATTATTCTAAATAAAAGTAAATAAAAAAAATTAATAAAAGGTCATTTGAATGATAAAATCTCTTAAATACTTATTTGGTATGAAAGATTTCATATTTATGTTTTGTTTATAATAACATTTTTATAACAATTGGAAATGTGTTTTGTTTTACTTTAAATTGTATTGGATACAGTTATCACTGTTTCCAATACAATGCCCTTTGGCACCCTCTGAAAGGGTTAACTTTTCACCTGGAAATTACACTGGGGTCAGATGTGCTCTTTGAAGTTAACTTAATTTACATTTGAATGTAAAATGACATCTGCTTGCTTCAGTGATGAAGCCAGCTAAGAGGATCCACCGGGACAGCACAGACCTGCCGGGGATCATTAATTAAAACGGCCCTGCCACCATGTGTTTATGTTTGCATGAATGACAGTAGAAATGTTGATAATAGTGAGAAATTAATCACAAAAAAACTTTCATGTTCATGTAATAAGTAACTAAAGAAGGTCCCTCGCAACCTTGCTATGATGACTCATGCTGTGGCAGACTAGAAAAGACCCAACATGTTATAGAGCAGTGACAGTTGGGAAAGTACCTGATCTTGGCTTTCCATTGAAATATACAGAGATGAATCGTCCCATAGAAAACCATTATAAATGTCCCCAGTGGCCATCCGTGATAATACACGCCAAGTTAACACCTGGAAGCCTGGCAGATAGGGATATAATCTCTTATATAATTTCAGGGAACAGCAGGTAAGTATATTTTTTTTAGGATTGTGGGACTGTGCTATGCCACCATACCATAACAGCTCAGAGGTGGGTCAAACTTTACGTTTCATTTTACAATTTTTTTTTAGATTTTGAGTATATATTAAAGTGTTGAAATAATGTTCACTCATTCTGTAAAGAAAATTGAGGGACCATCTTGGGCAGAGAGGATTTAACTATTTTCAAAATAAGCCCCCCATACCTTTATACATATGCCATTGATTCCCCAAAGATTGTTCTGCATGCAAGTTTGGGGAATCGATTGCTGCTCACCTTGAGCGATTAACCCAAAAAGGTCGCACAAGCAACGAATTGAAGATAGTTAATCCCTGTTCTACCCAAATACTTTGTATGGAGTCAGTGGTGCACATTCGTTTTCCCGGCGACCGCAACCAGCGTCAAAACTATTGGGAGTCTAAACGTGTATGGGTACCTTTACAGATCAAATTCTGCAATTCTCATGTAAAAGAAAAAGACGTGAAGCCCTATTTATTTTCTTTATTCAGATTCTGTAACCATTTCACTGCAAATGTATTCTGTTTCGATTATACTCGACCCAAAGCCAGCTGGTGACCTGTGGTGGAGGGAGACCACCCTTCATATGGGGTGCGTACCAAACATCTGAGGAGCTCACTAAAAAGTAATATGCACCCCTATATAGGCATTCTCTGGAGGCCTCAGGCTGGGGGGAAAGGGAGTGCTAGTGGTAGGGGGCCCTGAAAAATTAGCTAGTATGGGGCCCCGAAATTCCTGATGGCGGCCCTGCCAGAGAACTCCTGCAGCAGATCTGTGCGCAGTCTGCCCGGGACTGGTGAGCAGCGAGAAGGTGCCAGAGTGAGAAGCTCTCTCTGTTGGCCGAGGGGGGGGGGGGGGGGGGGGGGGGGGGGTGATGAGTTCCACTACCTTTTCCCTGAGAAAAAAAGCCCTGCTCATAACAACTACTGTATTTTTTAGACCATAAGTCTTATGGTCCGAATGCGCGACCCGCCAGGTCAATAAGCCCAATTTATTTTCTTTATTCAGATTCTGTAAACATTTCACTGCAAATGTATTCTGATTTCGATTCTATTATTTAATGACTGGTCAGCTTTTCCAAAATGATTTTGGCTGAACAAAGGAAATTTTCCGTTAAGTGTAAAATTCTTCAAATAAGTCCCATATTTACATTTTAAATTATTACAATATGTCATACCTTGAAATCTACTTTTTTCGTTACTTAGAGCTTCAGGATATTATTATTGAAGAATAGGAATCAAGAATATTTAACGATAATAAGATAAGCCCCGATGGTAGTCAGCCAAGGTGCACTGAGTCACATCCATTGGCTTTGTGTGTTCAAACTGTATTAAAAATATTCCATAAACCAACCTGAAAGAAACAGCATAACACACATGTTGGAAATTATGTTTTATGCAGCAGATAATAACACACCAAGATTGAAGTACTGTTGTCAAGGTTCATGATTGGGGGAGCGAGTTTCATTTATCAATGCTTTTGAACATAACTAACAGGAACTAACCTTTCCGTGACTTACAACAAACAAGATAATGTTGTAGTTGAGTTAAAAGGCTTAGTTTTACAACAACATTTTACTCTAACTCTTACTAATGATGTGAACAGCACAATATAGCTCTACTCTGCTACAAATTCAGTTTTGCTTGTACACAATAAAGTTTTCCACCAACAAAAAATAAAAAAGATATAAATTTACAGCCACAACGACTTTCTATGTGATCTGATTTGATAGGCAGACCAACAATATGCAACCTGTTACCAACTAAAGATATGTGCTATTAACATTTCACAATCTATCGTGGGAGTGCCAACCCTGGCATCTGCCCTAGACTTGCTGTCACTGCAGAAATATATTGTTGTCTCATAACAACTACCGTATTTTTTAGACCATAAGACACACTTTTTCACCCCCAAAATCTGGGGGAAATAGTGCCTGCGTCTTATGGTCCAAATGCGTGACCCTCCAGCTCCCAAGCTGTCAGATGAGATGTGGCCACAGCCAGATCCCTCATCTGTACTGTTTCTACCAGCAGAGAGAGATACATAGAAGCTGCCAGCCAGCAACTACATGATATTATGAGTTGAAAAAAAATTACCAGAAAGCACACACTAATAAACAACAGCATATTTTTGTGTTTTTTAAATGCCATCTAAACTAAACTTTAGATCACTCCATACAATTTCCTTTAGATCTACCAACAACTATGTAGTGCCGGGTCCTCCCTGATAGAATACATAGTGATTGGAAGGATTAGAAAGCTCCTCATATTACATGGTTTTGGTAGAAGAAAAAATGATTGCACAGAAATTGTATGGTAAGATTGTTAATGTGGGAATACATGGGTCGATTTTTTCATTTGATAGATTCAAAAAGATAGATTTTTAATCGTTGGAGCGAAAATCTAAAACCGAACAAAGGTTTTGTTCAACCAACTTTTGAACAAAAGTGAACGATATCGAACAAAAAATCTATTGAAAGCTGATCGGACACGTTGGTAAATTTTTATCTATATTGTAAAAAACCGATGTAAATCAAACGTACCATTGTTTCATTCGATAATTCGAATGAATTTGAATTAAGCTATTTCTTGTTCAAAAATCAAACAAAAGTTCCAGTACAATCTAACGAAATTTTGATCAAAAATCTATACGTGTATTCCTACCTTAAGGTGTATGGGGCCTTTAGACTGTTATATCTAAAGCGCATTGGAGATCATAAATGTGCCAGGATTAAATGATCATATCATTTTATTAGAACCAGGTAAAGCTGGCCATACACTTTAAGATCTCTCTGTCAGATATCCTTTTGATCTACCAACAACTATGTCTACACAATCCCTCATAATTCATTGTTTTGGTAAAACAAAAGGAAATTTGACAAAGAAATCTGAAGGTGTATGGGGACCCTTAAGCTAGCCACACATGGTACAATTTTAGCGTTCAATTGACGATTTTCAATGAAAAAAAGATCGATTGAACGTTAATCGATGTACTGCCCACATAGTACAATCGACGTTCATTGTAAGATTTTAGTAAAATCGTCGATTGAAAAGTGAGCGGACAAGTTGAAAAATTTTGGTTGATTGATCAATGATCGAACTACATTTCTGAAAGTGTCTTGTTTGTTTCGATTCAATCATCTCGATGTGCGCTATTAATATATGACTACTTCCTGGGGGAAAAAAAATTCCTGTTAAAAAAAACATTAATCCAATCGACGATTTTAGATAACTTTGATTTAATTTCAGTCGAAATTGTCGTGCTCCTTTTTAAATCGAAGTACAAAATGGAATCGAACCTCGATTGAATTATAAATTGTACCATGTGTGGCTAGCTTAAGTGGATGTCTAATTTTAAGTGTTTGGCACATTACTAGGCTGTGAAGTAAATATTTTTGCGCAAAGGGGTAAGTAGGCAAGTAGACTACCTAGGTAGGTTGTTCAGAATAGGTCAGGAGTCAAGAAGTCCGGGCAGTTGAGTCTATTGAATTTGTTTTTTAAATGACCAAAATTGTCTTGAACTTGATGAATATTGTGAAAACCTTCCAATGATGTACAGACTGAAATATCAGACTCTCTTTTTCAGATGCATGTTGCAGTAAACCACTTTTCTTTATTATTTAAGGTTTAAAAACTAAAAATATAGTTGATTTTTTAACTTAGGAACTGAGGGTATTTATCATATTAAGACTTTCTGCATATTTCATGTGTAATATACAAGCATGGTTTTGATTTACCAGCACTGAGTCCTTTCACCAGCAGAAAACACGGCATCATTTAAATAATAATATTTTGTCAGAATTAGAGTAATTGAGCCCATTACTTTAATTGTTTTAGGTCAATGGTATTTGACTTAAAAGTTCCATTTTGCTAACTCTATTAGCTAGCTTCTTTCTGCTTCATGTGATTGATATTTTTCATGGCCGTGTGTTTTGTGCATAAAGACTTTGCTTTAATAGGTGACACTTTTCAGGCACTTCCTGCTGGCACTGTTGAATTCTCTGAAGGGGACATTGTTAATTGACTTTCCTCTACTTCTATTATATGTCATGGCACTATTAGGGTATATATAAGGGACTTTCTGATAACATTATTATTGCCTGTCATTCCTACTTCTTTCTATTCTTTACAACTGATGGATTTACTGGATGGCTAAATTATAACCTTTCAAACTGGAAAAAGTAATGATCCACAGCTCCTCGCATATACAGATTCAGGTGACAGATAACTATTTTTGGTTCAGGATGCAGACTTTGGGCAAATTTAAATATTGCCAGTTTGGCTAACCCCTTATTTCCTCTAAACTGCTTCTCACTATCTCATCTTCATCCCTGCAGTAAACTCACAAGTCATACACTGCCTAACATGTATAATAAATCACGGGTAAATCATTTCCCATGTGACGTGACATCACCTAGACTAAGTCAAATGTGCATCATTTAAAGATGCAGTTATATGGAAAGTCATGCCATGCATAGTCTTTATGCGATATTTATCAACTGCTTATATTTAGCTGATAATTGTGTAAGCTATAACTTCATAACTTTAAAAGCTTTTCTCTATTTCTCACTTCTCAAGAAATATATCTTATATACCATAATTCAAACATTTTTTAAGCATAATTGTATATGTTATTTTTTAGCCGTCATCTACTGATTGACTTGGCCTGTAACCCATAGAGCCCTGAGGATGGGATATTAAAAAATTAGATTCTGTGTTATAATTTCACGCCTGCTACTTTATTATCAGTATATGTAATCAAAAAAATAAAGGGGACACAAAAATAAGACTTCCTAGATCTAAATGAATGAAATATTCTTATGAAATACTTTGTTCTTTACATAAATGAATGTTCTGACAATGAAATCACACAAAAATGATCAATGGAAATCAAATTTATCAACTCAAGGAGACAAAATTATACATATATATATATAATATTGAAGGTACTAAACTTCAGTATACAGTATTAGGCCAACATCCCCAAATCATCTATAAAAAATTGGGGAGAAATAAATTATACGACTTTTGAACACAGGAAAATGTGTTCAAAAGTCGGGGGTCATCTTATACACAGGGTGTCACCGTGCGCGCGAGTGGGGGGGGGGGGGGGG
>CM070032.1:38515434-38541803 GCA_036250615.1 Ptychadena robeensis | reverse complement strand
TGCGGAGGTTCGCGTTCGCCGTTCGCGAACAGCAAATTCCATGTTCGTGCCATCACTAGTGGAGGGATTTAAAAGCAAGGCACAGAACTTTTAATAAAATTCTCTTGTCAATTGGAAGCCAGTGTAGAGATTTGCTGAGAGGAGCTGCAGATGAATGAGTGGTGGGAGGAGTAAAGGAGTCTAGCAGCACAATTCATGATGGGTTGAAGAAGTGACAGTCTAGTTACAGGAAGACCAGAGAGGATGATGTTGCAGTAGTCAAGGCGAGAAATGATGAGAGTGTGTACTAGTACTTTGGTGGTCTTTGGGGAGAGGAAGGGGCGCATCTTGGAGATGTTGCGGAGATGGAAGTGGCAGGATCTAGCAATGCTCTGTATGCAGGCAGTTAAGGAGAGTCAAAGGTGACACCAAGGCAGTGTGCTTATGGAATAGGGGAGATGACCGTGTTGTTTACTGTGAGTGAGGTGTTGGGGGGAGGTTTAGAAGGTGATGGGGTAAAGATGATGAGTTCTGTTTTACTCAGTTTAAGTTTAAGGAATCCGTCAGCCATCCATGAAGAGATGACTGAGAGGTGTTGTCCAGGTCTAAAGCCAACTACATATTTAATTGGTCAGCAATAATAGCAATAATAATAATATCAGTTATTGTAAAACAACTTTGCAATGACCTATTGACATTTATCTCGGGTTTGCTTTCATTGTACTGGTGGCTTTTTTTCTCCTATGCTAAGCTTTAAGTCTTATTTGGTTCTTGCATTGGTAAATATATGTAAGAGAGTTAAATGTAAGGAAAGTGTTATGCTCAAATGTGTAAGAGTTGTTAAGGTTAAGTGTTTGGGTTATCATTCATCTTATCATTCAAAGCCACAAAGTCAAATCTCACCAAAAAAAAGCTGGGGATATTATCTGGCATGGAATCTTTTTTTGTATTAGTTGCACTAATCAGTGAATTTCTCTAGTTCTATATCTTATTCTTTGGCTTATCTTTGGCTTATCAAACTGAAATTTTTTTTTTATCAAGCTGTTCTAACTTATTTAGAAGCGCATATTCATACATTTGTATTTTTCTCACAACAGTTGGTTTCAGGAAATAAGTGAGTACAACAAGCTATCAAAAGTCGGAATTTAACATTGCAAACATGTACTCTGGGTAGAGAAATTTATCAGAGAAGAAATTACCGCTATTTCCCTCATATCATGCTAATTGCGATATATTCTCCCCAAGGTATACTTGAGCGTTTTATTAGCACTAATTTGAGAGATGCAAATGTATGTTTAAATGCTAACACCAAGAATAAAAAGATTCAGATACACTTTGACTGTGCTTGTTAAAATGAAAGCTCAGCCCTGTTCAATACAAAATATAATGAATGACATGCTAATGATTGATACAAATTTTGGTTTCTTAAAATAACATCTGGCTCATTTGACTGACACCTGATAAAAGTAATCAAGTTTTTTTTTATTAAGATCCAATAATTTTTTTAAGCTGTCATTTTACAGAAAAGCATTTGCGGGGAAAAAAATAAATTTTTCTCTTGCAAAGAAGTATATTTATAAATGTAGTCTGTATTCACTTGACCTGCAGTATAATTACTTACAGAGTAATTATGATAATGAGTAAAGTGTCTAAATAGGAAATTCACAATATTCTGTATACCATTAAAATGTTAAAACTTTACAACAAATATACAAATTTAAGTTATTTTTTAATCCTTTTTTTATGTTTTCTTAACTTTTTTTTTCTTTTCTTTTAATATTTTTTTTTATTAAAGCTAGCATGTGTCCGTATTTATATATGCACAACTCCTGTCACACATATATGCAGTAGGTTTTATTAAATCAATTCCATGTTTGCTTGCAGCTACTTGATAATTAATGTCTTGTTATAAATTAAATACATTTACTTTGCCAAAGCACATAATTTACCTTTAATTCATCCAATAGAAAATAGCAGTTTACTTAGTTGTAACTGTGTTTTGGCACTCCAGTGACTAAGTTGTGTGACCGTCCCACTTTTATATCTGCAGCATGAGATCTTCTAAGCATCTGATTTGCTAGATGTTGTAAGGATGCAATTTATGCAATTATGTTACTTTAAAGCAGAAACATTGCAGAAGTTTTTGCAAGGGGGGGGGCATCAATGGGATAGACTACCCAGTGGTGGCAAACCTATGACACATGTGCCAGAGGTGGCATTCGGAGCCTTCTCCTTGGTCAGAGAGAGACAGAAGAGAACTGCAGCGCTCAGCTGCCTATTGGCTCTTGGCACTATCAGTTATGTTCTCCTTTTGCTGAATGCAAACAGTGCACACCCCCTCCCCAACCACTTCCAGCCAATCAGACTGAGAGAGCAACAAGCAGGAAATTGACTTAGAGGACCAGGGGGGAAATTAGCTTCAGAACATAAGTAGAATGTAAGTAATGTATGTGTCCCTGCATATGTGAACGATGCATGTGTCTGCATGATTGGTGTGTGTTTTTCTTTGTGAATGATGCATGTCTTTGCATGATTTGTGTGTGTGTCTATGTGAATGATGCATGTCTCTGCATGGTTGGTATGTGAATGATGCATGTCTCTGCATGGTTGGTGTGTGTCTATGTAAATGATGCATGTGTGTGTCTCTGTGAATGATGCATGATTGAGTATCCCCCTTTACATTTTTCTGTCTGGGAATGGGTAAAATTAGTGAAATTGCACCCTTTTTGTTTGCATTTGTTTTGCTCAAGAGGGAGTTGTCTTGCACAGTTTGAATCTGAACCTGTGTAGTCTGAATTGGGGGGTAGTATGTTTGAATGGGGGTCAATGTTCCTTTCTAAAAAAAGGGATATATTGCAGCTTTTAGGTCCACTGATGTAGTGATGTAGTGTGGTGTATTCCTTTAATTTTTTTCCACTTGGTCAGCAATAACACACATTGCGGCTTACGAGTAGTGTTGAGCTTGAATATTCGAATTTCGAATATATTCGGCGACTATCGGCTATTCGAGAATTCGCAAATTTCGCGAATATGGCGGCGGATATTCGCAATCTCGAACATTGGGATGCTTATGGGCATGGATTGCGCATAAATATTCGCAATGCGAATGCGATAGCACATGTGACCATTCATTTTAAAGGTAATTACGAGGCGAGGTAATCAATCGCAAATTCGAATATTGCTCATGCCACTCATCACTACTTAAGTGGGCTACACCCATTCTTCTATCTATAAAGAATAAATGTAACCACCCTTTGGATGGGAATAGACGGATCGATTATTTGGTTAGATAAATAAAAAAATATAGATTTTTTAATAGTTTGACCAAAAATCTAAAACCGAACAAAGGTTTCACTCAACCAACATCGAGCAAAAGTGAGCGATATCAAACAAAAAATCTTTGAAAAGCTGATCAGACATGTTGGTAAATTTTCATCTATCTTGTAAAGAACGAATGTAAATAGAACGTACCATCGTTTAATTCAAAAATTTTAGTTCAATCTAATAAATTTGAATGAAGCTTTTTCTTGTTCAGAAATCGAACAAAATTTCATTTGAGAACAGTGAAACTAAATTTCATCAGGTCGAACAAAAATACAGTGCAAACATTCGATATAGGCACAATCGATATTCGATCAAAATATCGGACATCCTGATCAAATCTATCGTTGATTGTGCAAAAATCTCTACGTGTATTCCTACCTTTAGACTGCAGTAACTTGGCTAAACAGGAAATTGAACTATGTTAAATAATTCTCTACACGTCATACTGGTATTCTTGCTGTGGATTATGCCTATTCAGGAAGACAACAGTATAAATAACTCCTGTGGACATTTCATTTTCCCATACACACGCAGGACCATATAGGCAGTGGTTATGGGGAATTGATTCAAGGGTCTGGGTTAGTTGTACCTATGGAAAATACAGCTTAGTCTACTAAAGCCATATACAGAAGTAGCCTTGTGATATCCTAATATATACTTTATGTGAACCTGTATCATACCTGTCAATTTGAATGGACCAGAATATGGGAAAAATACAGAAAGTGGCGTCCCTGACATAGCTTCCGGTATTTGGAATGCGGCTCTTCTGCGTTCCAAATACAGGAAGTGACGTCATGGACGCAATTTCTGGTATTGGGAGGCCTCCATTCTATTTAGTAGCAGGTAACACCTGGCTAACTTAGAAGAGAGGGGGCGTTACTCTCCCTACTAATGTCCCAACCCACACATCATCTGCACAAGTGGACTGGGAACTTAGGGGGGGGAGAAGAACGCCCCCTCCCTCCTAAATTGCCCAGATTTCAAAATCCCAGGAAAAATACCGGATTTATTGAAATCGGGATTTGGCCGGGAAAGCCACATAAAAAACTTGACTTTTCCAGCCAAAGCGGGATACTTGTCAGGTATGACCTATATAGACCTATATAGCTAACCAATATAGAAATGTGGGCGAAGCTATTGGTGGCTTTCCTTTTCAAAGGTGCACTGAAACAGCCATCTTCATCCTTTTACTGCATGGATCCACATCTGCCGCTAGGTTAGGTTTGCAGTATCCACTTTAGTATTTTCTCCTTTTCATTAACCGTATGTATTTAGTTTTTTCTTTTTTTAATGTAACTGGCTAACATGCATTTCTTAGTAAAGAAAGCTTTTGGAATACAAATTAAACTTTCTCAACATCATTCTCAGCGTTTCATTTAAAAAAATCTGTACTGATTATCTCAGAATTGCATCCGACTCCTTATCTGTTGAACTGTTGGAACTTCTTTGAAGAATTTTTTGTTCTTCTGCTAGTTACATTAATTAGTTTTATTACTCTGGATATAGCTGTCACTAGCACATTTAATTATACATGCCCTTTTGTACAATGAGAGATCCAATCACATTAAGGCTTTTATTATTACTAATATGTTATATAAGGATGTTCTGCTCAAGAAACAGTTGTAACACTTTGTCCGTTCTATTTCAAACAGAGGTACAGTAATTAAAAACATTACTTACAAGGCAACAATGACTGTGGATTCCAAAATTAAAAGTTTAACAATTAAATATTCAGTATTTAGTTGTTATTCCGGCAATTACCATTGAACTGTTTTATGAAACTGTTCTCACTTGTAGATTTTACAGAAAGAGGTGATGCAGAGGGCATTATACTTCAACCTTTTGGGTAACTGCTTGATACTTTATTTGGTCTATACTTGCATTCGGACGCATCTATACCAAAAACAGTTTTCACCTCTGTCATAATTTACACTTTTGCATGCAGCTTTGCATACTCTGTGGTTCTGAACCCACAAAACTGTAATTTGCAGATTACATTTGTTTTAAAATAAAACTTGCACCGCATAAAAACGAAGTTAGAAAACTGTTGCGAGTTGTATTCTCTATTGGAGCTATAATAAGATTTTTTTTTTAAGTGAAACCAATGAAATATCTACCCCTGATATTCTGTATTACTTCACAAATGTTCTTTTGAATATTTATCAAATTATATTTAAAGTAAGTTCAATAAGGCTGAATTCATACAGTTGGTTTCAGGGGCACTGGCACCCAACCTAATTCTGTAGCTGCGCCCCTATGTGGATCCATTTGGCAGGCAGAGGGGGTGGCAATTTTTTGCCTCTATCTAATCTTTATAGGCAACCACCAAAAAATTGACAAGGTAATGTGAAATTTTAGATGGTTGGTGGTTTTCAGGTGGTTGGTCATGAAAACTGCCTTTTTTAACCAACTGTCTGAATGCCTCATATACGTGAAAACTCTATTTGGAAAGTGAGCAAGCTTTACTTGTTTATCCCCCTCAGCTGTCCCATTACTTCTGTAAACAGCTTCCTTAAGTGGTATGCTAAATACAAACTAATTCGATTGTATATTGTTTCCTTCCTCCACTCCCCCATTTACACATGTGAGGGCCCCAGGTGCCTATGTCTGTAATATATTGCAGGGCATCCTCCCATCTCATTATTAAGGTCAGGGAGGTGGGTTCAGTGCTGAACCTGTAGGAAGCTTGCACAGAGAGATGGTGCGGGCACAGCTGGAGAATGTAAGCTACCCTAAATTTGACTTGGGGCTACCTATATTGGTGATAGAAATCGACCCCGAGCCACACTTATAAATATTGCCAGGGGGTTTATGGATCAGCTAAGCTTTTATTTCAGTTTTTTTCCTACCTTCATAAACCAGAATGTGTTTATGTAACTGTAACATTCTGTGTTGAGAATAATGTGGCAATATATTGTTCATTTAGAGCAAGGGTATTAAACTCCACCAAAATCTTGGTGGTGGTGTAACTATATTTGGCCCTCTGACTTTTTCACAATTTTATACACAGACATAAAGATGCAAAGCTCCTGATCATGATGTCATCACCAAAATTGATTGGGTTGTAGAGTAGGGCTGTGGGAACATTGTAAAGAAAAAAGTAAAGCTGTAGCTCATGTCGTTTTTGCATAATTACATTTAAAAATGTACACTTGACTTTAAACCTAATTTATGCAAAAACTACATGTGCTAGACTACATGTGCTAGAGGTGATGTTTTTCTAGATTTGAGTACAATCAAGCGCCATGCATGCTCGCAGAGCAGCTCTCACAACACCGAGTGTACTGGGTCCTCATCGAATGGGAATTGATGTGCAAAGTAGTGCACATTGATTCCTGTTCGATTGACCTGTGATCAAGCCCAGCGTAGTGATGTCACCATACTGTGATTGATCACAGGTCTATTGCATGGGAATCTACCTGTGTATGCCCAGCTTAACACAATGTAATGCACCTGGGCACACAATTGTTTCCAACACCAGAAATCCAGGTAACAGTCTTTATTCGGTAATCCAGAAACAAGGCAAGGGTCATACACAAAGATCAGTCTAAACTAGCAGATACAAATCAGGCTGTGTCACTGTTGCCAACAAGGGTATGTGCAGACAGACAGGTAAGTAGCACAGTAGCAATTCAATAGCAAACACAGAAGCACACCCAAGCACACTGCTATACAGAGGCTATAATGGACAATGGCGTGCAAGGCAGAGTCCCATTAAATGGGGAGATTGCCCAAGCACATTATGCCATCTGGTGCTATAGTATTTTTGAATGATTAGCTGCTGAATTCACAGTGAACATGTTCACCTATGCTGTGTTAAACACGTCCATATGGTGTCTGGGGATGCAGCTCTGGTCAAACAGTGGGTCAGCCAGAACTGCATCCCACCACCAGGGGGCAGCGAGACATTCCTGCACCGTGTTAAACACATCCATCCATCCTGTGTGTAGGGTGATGAGGTTAGGGTGATATGGTCCTTTCCATCCTTCCCTTACATCTCAGGATGGAAAGATTGTCTCTTGATATAACAGTGCTAACAGTGCTAACAGTGCTATAACTTTAGCTCTTTAGTAGCATTCTGTATGAATCTTTGCCACAGGCTTATACAATATGCTCTTCTCAACTGGGGCCAATCCATTACAGAGTCAATCGAGGTTCTTGTACCTGTTGCTGTTTGTACTTGTACTTCAGTGTACTGTGGGGTGAGGGGTCAAAGTTATAATGTATAATGTTAAAATGTAAATGCACATAATATGAATTTTTGATTGTTTGTGTTTTCTGAGGCGCCCTCAGATGAAAAGTTTAGAATTATTTAAAAATTGTATCATTCATTTATACATTGTTATGGTGGTAAAGCTTATGTACCCTATGTTTTAAATAATGTGTATGTGTGTGTATTTTTGTATTATGATATCATATTTGTATATTGTATCATATATCATGACACACAAAAAATCTCTTAAATATGAACCTTGTATGTAATGGTTCATCCAGGTAGACCTCAGACATTTGTAGGTCCTCTCCTAGAATTCTCCAACAGATGGAGTAACTCAATATGCTGCTGTCTTGAATATCACTATGATCTGAACTTTCAATAGATTTTATGTAAATAAAAAAGGAAATAAATGGATTTTCCTAAAAGTCCCTTTTGTCATTTATCAACATTCTTTGCAGAGAAGCAATGCTATAGGGAACAGCTGCGAATCTGCTGCTCTCCCGTTCTCTGTCACAAACAAATGTCCTGGGAAGAGGTCACTGGTTCTAGGTGGGATGAAATCATAAAATTAATTCCCACATCCTGGGCTTTATTTACTTTAGCTTCTTGTCAAAACAACACACATGACTGCAGAATGCCACAGAAAACACATCCTGCTCCAGAACTGCTAGGCCGTTTGTCTGAGCTGTAGTTGTGTCTTAAAAATAACACAAATTATACCTGCACAATTATGAAATGAATACTTATGTTTGGATCTGGTTAAGGGCGATGAAAAGAAGAGTATCCGTGAGCTAAACATAGCCGTTGCGCAGCAAGAATACGACCGAAATAGAAGCACAGAGGTTAAAAACTCCAAATCCTGTTATACATTATAATTCGTTTTATCTTTCCAATGTATAATCTGAATAACAAACACTTTCTCTGCGGCCGATGTACAAAGTTCTTGCTGGAGCACAATGCATTTTCTGACAACACATCTCCCTGTAATCCTTGGCACACTATGTACACTTAATGTGTGATACTCTATTTTTGGTAGGCAAGAAGAAAAATAGATTCCTGTGTAGGAGAGAATTTGTGCGTCTGCCAAATATATGATGCAAAGCTTTATAAGTGATAACAAAGGCTGAATCAGTATATGCTCAGTATACCTACAGTATTTGTTATATCTGTGGTATAGAAATAGTAAAATCTTATGCAACATTAGTTGTATTAACATCAACAGGGTGATTAGGAGAGCCGAGCAGTGGTAGGATCTTCCTACATACATGTCTTTTCATTTACTTAAATGGTATTATTTCATTTATTACTCAATTTACCGTATGTACATGAAATGTGCTGAAAAAATAAATTCAGCTTATCGAGTCCCTAAACATGCTACTGGAGATGTAGAAAAGGGTTGTAAGAACATTTGAAGAAAAGAAAACAAAAATATTGCTCTTGCACATATAGCTTTGGCAAGAATTAGACAGAAAAAAACGCAAGAACAAAGTTAAAATTTCTGGCTGGAAAAATAGGGCTTTTATGGGCACAAACTTTTATCATGCAGATTATTTTTTATAAACAAAATATTAATTGTATTATTACATTAAAAATGATAAAATTAGATGTATTGTCTCAGAGTTTTTCAATAAAGTCATTTTGGGAAAAAAAAAAAATTGGACAGACAATTGTACTATCTGTGATCGTTATAAACCCAAAAACACGGAGATATGTGTTTTTTGGTTTCTACAGATCACATATAGTACCAGATTGCTGTGATTATGGTCTTCAAAATTCAATATTTGAACTCCTGTTTCCTGCAATGACCAACACCTAGCCAGGAATCAGGTTAGGATACTATTTCCTGCAATGACCAAATTTTAAGGACATCAAAAATCAACCAACACCTAGCCAGGTTAGGATACTATTATAGGTATTATAGGTATTGATACCCAGTCTGTTTGACATGAGTGAGCCACCCACCCTGTTCACATTGCCGTCTGGTGGGTACGAATGAGGGAACAACTACACTATACTATTCTTTTGTTTGTTGTTATTACTGATTGTAACAAAATATACTAAAACACAGAAAGTACTCTTTAACATCTTCACCAGATCCCTGAGGAAGCCAGGAAGGGAGTAACGCATAGGATCGATCATGTTAAAGTACCAATTATGCATAAACATTGTTTTTAATTCGTTTTTCCCACATATCATGTTGTGAAATTGTATATATTTGTCAATTCCTTGCACTTTATGTATTATATGTGATGTGTTTATTGTCTGTCCAATTTCATAATTTTTTTTTTTATTTGTCATGAATAAAATTATTATTTTTTTTATAAAAATAAAATCTTTATGTTTGTGCCCATGAAAGCCCTATTCTTCCAACCAAGGATTTTAACCTTGTTCTTGGGGTTTCCTCTGTCTATGTATCTCTCAAGGGTGTGGCATAGAGATGGGCGAACACCAGCCCGGAGTGTCTGCGAACAGGGCGGGTCGAACTTTTAAAGATGTCCGCCGTCCGCCCTGTTCGCGGACACATTCAAATTCCCCGCCTCTAGGCGGGGAATTTGAATCGGAAAAACCGGATGTGACGTCAGTGACAGTGACAGTCACATCCGGTCCATGGAACGCATCCTGGAATGCATCGTTACGGGAGCCGGATGTGACGTCACTGACGTCACTTCCTACTCTGAGCCGGAATCTTCACTACAAGACCGGCTTCATGCCCGGTCTTGTAGTGAAGAGATTCTTCCTCCGGCACGATCTCGCAGGTTCTGATCCTGCCGGAGGAAGAATTTAGATCTTCTTCTGGCCGGCGAACACGACGGGTCGAACACCCGTACTGTCCGCCGGCGAGAGGATCGGCGAACATGCCGAGTTCGCGGCCGAACTGTTCTCCGGCGAACAGTTCGGTCCATCCCTAGTGTGGCACACACTTTAAAACAAATGGTTCAAAGACAAATCTTGCTGTGTGGTTCTGTACCTCAGCTGCTGCATTTCCCCTCTTAGCTTATACTGGAGTCATTCCGTTTCTCCAGAATTATTTTATAAATTAGGTACCTTATAGTCGAGCTTATATATAGGGTACTTAAATGTAACACAGAATTAAGGTGTAGTATGACACTTGGAAGGCAGTTTTTACCGGGAAAAGGTTTCATACAGGAAAGCTCTTGGAGATGCACATTATCAATCTGATCAGCTGATACTTCTCTGAATAGCTGGTCCGGTTTTAGCCTTCAGGAATGAGAAATGATCAATTGTTCCCGAACAACGAGTCAACCCAATTACATGCCATACTGACAATATCTGACACTATATTTAATGAAATCAGTTTCTTCCAATAGTTCTTTAATTGATTTTGTAATAACTTTGAAATAAAATGGTGACATTTAATGAAGGTTGTTACCACCCTCTCTACACAACCCCACCCTTTGTCCATACATATGCATGCAATAACTTTGTAATCTACCTTCTGGTCATACAGAGGTGAAACCTGTGGAAAAGATCATGCAGTTTAAAGCAATATGTATTTCTATGTTTTTATTCTATGTTTTATTTTTTCATATCTATATGAAAGATCATATATAATTTTACATAAGGAATTAAATAAAATATAATAGATTTTGGAATAAAATCTACTCACAGCAGGAAGTCAAATTTGATAATTAAACTTGTACAAAACCGTTCTCCGCTTTTAAATTGAATTTGTAATAAATGAGGATGGCTATATTTACATTTTTTTTCATTACAATCGTTTAGCACAAGCATTGGAGATATCTGTTTTCTCCATTTTCATCATAGTCGCCAGTAGCCTCCTGATGATGTCCAGCCACTGTGATCTCACTGGTGCAAAGAGAAATGATGAGTAATGGTAAAGCTGGGCAAAGATGGTTAGATTTGGGGTCGATTTCGTAGCATAGATCTGCTGCAAAATTGGCTGCAAATCTGCGTAGTGCACATGCCCCCCTGTATTCCACTATTAATGCAAAGTATAGGGTGTGGTATTGCTGACATGGTGAATACTGTGCCCTAAACTCTCTGGTCGCCAACGTAATTGTTTTTCATGAATGTGGGAAAAATTCATGCTACGTTTTAAAAATCTACTCTACTTTGATGATCATGTCCAGCACCATATCTCTTCCTCCCTGTCACATCTGTGTAGTACAAGCTTCACAGAGATCTGCAATGTATATATGTATGGCTAAAACTGTACAAATTAGTCAGCGAAAGAAAGTCTTAATATCAATTTTAAAATAACCCACACAAAAGCTTTTCAGGCTAATAAAAGTAAAAGGAATATATTCTGATAGCTACTCTAACTCTATGTTTAGAAAAAATATATTTGTGCATTATAAAGTTGCTTTCTTGAATTTAGACTCAAAGCATTAAGCCTGGAATACTTCAGAAAATTGGGACTTTTATGTGTATGATATCTTTAAACTAATAATTGCATGTGAACTTGTGTATTTTTCATAAAAAAAATGCAGAACAGCAGTAAAAACAACATACTCAATTTTTGTAATAATTCCCCTTTACTCCATATTTATTAAGGAATAATGTGCCATTTTGACTGATTCAATGTTCTGGTTAAAAATTACAAGTGGGAGGTAATATGTCTGGTCCTTGGAAATGTCTGGACATTAATTTCTTAAATGGAAAATCTTTGACTTCAATATTTAGCAAGTCCAAAGAGGCATAGAAGAGTCCTTAAATGTTTACTTTTCCTGGGTCAGTGAATCAATGGATTAGAGTAAAGTAAGAGGTTAATCCTTTTAGACAGAAAATAAGCATTTTTTAGGTGCCGTAAAAGTGCCCTTTCTGAAGTCCCTAGTCCTCACATTGGAAAGTGAAAGTGCTGGTGTTGAACGCACCTGCCCCTCACTCTCATAAACGTACAAGTTTGAATTTCGGGATGTGGCACCAATACACAGAGAGTTCAGGGAGCTAGATCTTTTTTAGTTTTTTTTGTGTCTTTAAATGTGTACTTTTCCTGGGTCAGTGACTCAATGGCTTAGTAAAGTAAGAGGTTAATCATTTTAGATAGAAAATAAGCATTTTTACAAGAAAGATAGCAACAACAGGCAATAAGTTTTACTGATAATCTATCTATCTATCTATCTATCTATCTATCTATCTATCTATCTATCTATCTATCTATCTATCTATCTATCTATCTATCTATCTATCTATCTATCTATCTATCTATCTATCTATCTATCTATCTATCTATCTATCTATCTATCTATCTATCTATCTATCTATCTATCTATCTATCTATCTATCTATCTATCTATCTATCTATCTAGCTATCATTTCATAAGAGAGCATTTCCTCTTTTTTTATATAGACAATCAAGAAAATGCAAAATATATAGGTATATAAAATGTACTTAAAAGTGTTAAGATGCTCTTAACATACTGCTAGCACCTTGCCAGTGCCAATATGTTGCAGCAAGGCAGGTTTTGTGCTGTGTGCGCATGTTGTGACTAGCGGGTTTCACTATGCGATAGCAAGAAGTAATAGACACAGCACCATAGATAATGATAGTGTTACCTGTCAGCACTTAGTTAGTATGACTCATCATAGAGGTGTAGTCATTACCTCTACATTCAATATTCCAGTGCCAGTACACCCATCTGCCTACCTCTTGCTATAAAGACTGAGAATCCTAACACAACATAATCCCTGCCTATAGCACTATATTCTAAGTAGAATAAATACCTTGTTTAAGTAGCTTTATCCTGGTCGTGAGACTCATATCCTTCTTCTTTAACTGCAAGGACCTGGTCTGTGGGAGGGCCCAAGGATTAGCAGGTCAAAGGACCAGTGATGTCATTGTTATATTCAGGTTTGGAGTGTTTGCAGTCACATGATCGAAGTAAGCATACATACCGAGATTATTTTGAGTTCTGAGCTCATGAGACTAAGCTAAATACACTTTAGAAGAAAGAATATCACCTTGCAGAAAGTGGTCACTGGGAATAAAGGAGACTGGTGGGAGTTTTCTCTTGAGGGCTTTACATCAAAAATTTTTGGGCATATAATAACAGATATTGGCATATAGTTAGTAATATGTTTAGGGTCTACTGACACACAGGGGCAGGCAAATATCACTAATACATTCACTCCCAAAAGCGCAGGTCTAACTAAAATATTTTTAGGTTTGTTTAGAGTAGGTAAGGGTTCAATTTCTAGTTTAGAGTAGGTAAGGGTTCAATAACGATTGCATTATTTTGGATGAGGACCAGCGTCCCCATCCAAAGGAAATGCCAGTACACAAAGGGTGTGTGGTCAATTCCCGGCACCACTGGCCATGCATGATGACGTTATTGCGCACAGACGATCTCCTGGCATATTGGAGGAAAAACTAAACGTCTATGGCCAGCTTATCCTATACCCATACGAAGTTCACTATAACTCTTTGGCTCAGACAGAGTTTAGTTTTTCTCTTTTAGATAGAAAACAATGGAAACTATAATCTAAAGGTTAGCATACACGGTTCAATTTTCCCATTGGATAGAATAAAAAAATAGTTTTAAATTGATCAATTAAAAATGTTTCCTTTTACCACATAATGTGATAGATTAAAAATCGATCAATTCCTTTCCAAAAACCTGTGTGCATTCTCCTTCATACGATCAAATCCATTGAAATACCAAGATCAGATACTTGAACAATTTACGAACATGTCCGATCACTGCTTAATAGATTTTATTTTAGATTTCTATAACTTTTGGTAGATTGATTCAAATATAAACGAATCGTTAAAGAACAATTGTTCAGAAAAACAAAACCATGTATTCACGCCTTATAATTTTTCACGCAAATCACACAATTCCCAAAAAAGGAAATACTAACCGTCTATGGATGGCTTTACTCTTAATATACTGTATGTATAATATGTATGTATTAGGAAAACTTTTGGACATGGAAGAGTATTTGACTCCATGTGACCAGTCAAGGCCAATAAATGTTGCCTCATTTAAATAGGAATAATGGGTGAACCAAAAGTTTAACGCCCCCGTATTGTATTTACCCTTGAGAATCAAGAGCGAGGGGACTTTTAAGGGCCACAGCTTAGAAATTGGTATTTTTTATTCACTATGTATACTTCTGAGTAAAAATATTGCTTGGTTTTATTGAGCCTCAACATGAAGCCCAGAGACATAAAATGACATCAACATTCTTGTGTACATTTCATAGATTCACAATGCAATGGCAGTATAAATATATAATTATGGTTAAACAAAATCATAATACATAGCACAAAAACATATATATGAATAATCAGGACATTGGATTCTATGGCTTAGAATCCACCCCAACGATCCTTTTGATTTTTTCTTCTTCAGGGGGTATAAGTATCCAGTATGGTCATGTCACAGAGGTAGAGCGGGTTAAAAAGATAAGTCAAGCGGCAGAATCCCCCCCGGAGGGGGTAGTCGGACTCCGATGAGGAATGGGGAGCCTAGACAGCCGGTAGCATAGTGGCCCTCTTAGTATAGAAGGTAATAATTCTTCAGAGTAAATAGTAATAGTGTGGAAGAAATAGTACACAAAAAAGGTGTCCAAGAGATCCTGGTGATAAGGGCCCCCTCCGTTCCTGTGCGCCAGGTCTTCTACCTTTACACAAAGCAAAGTAGGTTCCCAGCTATAGGTTCCCAACAAACAACCCAGCAACCTTATACAATAAAGTATTAGATTAACTTTTATTTTACCAAGGACTTTGTATTATGAATTCTTTTCAGGGTTCCTTATTTCATAAAACTTTATGTTTCCAAACAGTTAACACATAAAGGCCCCCATACACGGGTCAGATTCCTGTCTGATTCCGGGCCGATCGATTCCGGGCGCGTGCACGCCAAACGATCGTGCCGGAATCGCGTGCAGCCCACCTTGTCCGATCGATCAGGTCCGTCCGTTCCGGGGCTCAGAATCGGATCCGACAGAGAACCAACATGTTGGTTCCATCAGATTGATTCTGCACAGATCAGGGGGAGTTGCCATTTGTGAGGTGGACAATCGGACACGGATCCGTCCCGGAATCAGCTGGACAAGGTGGTATGCAGCGATCGGATCACTTAATTGGCCGCTCGATCGGAGCTCCGATTCCCGCTGAGATCGCCGGAATCGATCGGATGGGTGATCGAGCGGACATGGAATCCGACACGTGTATGGCTAGCTTAACACATAGCAGAATGAACAGCATGAACAGTTATGAACATCATAACACATGAACAGCAATGTCATTGTGGTCCTGCCATTCACCATGGACTTTACAGCCAATGTTCTTCAGTGGTTTTGTTTAACCGCCCTAGCGTTAGGGACGGCAGCACCTCGTCTAGCGCTCCAACTGCTTCTATCGCACTGGACGAAGTGCTGCCGTCCAGTACAATTCGGGGCTCTGGGAGAGCGCATACTCACGCTGTCCCCGTGTCTCCGATGCGACATGCCTGCTCGGCTGCTTGTGTCCTTCTCCCCCCCCCCCGCTCCGAGTGATGTGATGACGTCACTCGGGGAGGCGGCGGGAGATTTGTACAGTAAATAGAATGAAAGCAGTTTTCTATGTAGAAAACTGCTTTCAAACTCCCCCTATGTACTAAATATCGCCAGAATAAAGTCCCTGATGCCCCAGATGTGCCCATTTGCAGTAACCCTTTCTTCCCTGGTGTGATTTTATCACACCAGGTTAGAGAGGGTTAAGTGCAAATGGGAACATCTGGGGCACCAGAGACTTTTTATTTTGGCGATATTTAGTACATAGCAGCATAGTTTTGTGTCTTAATTTTTGTGGGTTTTTTTTCATAATTTTTATTAAAAAATAAATGTTTTATTTTACATAATTGTTTGTTTCAAACATTATTATAGTCATGACGTCTATTGGACCCTTGTACGGACATATTTTGGGAAGTTACAGGCCTACAACATAAATAAAAATTTACCATTGAAGTCTATGGTGCACTTTTGGTACAGAACAGCAACATCCTCATCATGATATGACATCTATCCTTGAGCAATGAAAGCTGCAATACAAAACTTTGTAAAATTGCTGAATGAAGAATTGAATTGATTGTGTAATACAGCACTAGCTGTAAAGCTTGTGGGTTTTAAGTGTGGCTTTTTCTGAGAATAAACAATGCTGCTATGGTCATTTACAGGATTTTAACAAACTTCATTGAAATGCTGCCATTTGGCATACATGATTAAGATATTGTTTATTGCTGATTTAAGTGATATTTAGCCTTCATAAATAAGGAATCACATGTGATTGTTTTGTAATTGTTTTTGTCATGTTTCATTCTTATTAAACTTATAAATTAATAAAGATAAAAAAATAAATATGCCATTTGATTGTATTCCTCTATATGCTATGGTCAAATTTTCTAGTGTAGGAAAAAAACTTTTCAGTGAGCCAATATCATACACACAAAAGGATGTAAAAATCCCTTAATCTGGGCATAAACGTCACGATTTATAGTTAAATTTTAGTGCGGTCGTTTATCAAAATCGATCGCGCGATTGGATTGAATAAAAATGTAAGCACGCCAAAAGCGATAGATTTTGTCAAAAATCTGACAGAAAAACTTTCGTTCACGGACAGTTCAAAAGTGATGGTCGAACTGCCCGCAAGGTGGACAGTTCGGCCGCGAACAAGCATGCTCGCCCTCCTTCTCGCCAGCGGACAGTACGGGTGTTCGACCCGCCCTGTTCGCCGGCGAGAAGGAGCCCTCTATTCTTCCTCCGGTGGGATCATTAGCAGCGAGATCCCGCCACAGGAAGAATGTTTTCACTGAAGAACGGGTAGAGAACCCGTTCTTTCAGTGAAAAACCGGCTCGCAAACCCGGATGTGACATCAGTGACATCACATCCGGTTAGCACAACCAGGAACTATGCGTTCCAGGTGGGTTTTTAGATTCAAATTCCCCGCCTAGAGCGAAATTGCCCAGAAATTGAATGCATGGCATGTTGCAGTTTGTGATCTTTTTCGCAAATTAAAATTGATTCCGGGATCGGATTAAAAAACGATCGCTGGATAATTGGTATGTGTATGCCCAGCTTTACAAGAAAGCTATATTCAAATTTTAAGTCACATTTAAAAACCATTACTAATGGCCCTCACACACCTTAGATGTCTCTGTCAGATTCTCTTTAGATCTCCTTTTGTTTTACCAAAACCATGTAATATGAGGGACTTTCTAAGGGTCCCCATACACCTTTAGATTTCTCTGTCAGATTTCCTTTAGATCTCCTTTTGTTTTACCAAAACCATGTAATACGGGGGATTTTCTTTTCTTTTTTTTTTCTTTTTATTTATTTATTTATTTATTTTTGGGGGGATTTTCTAAACCATCAAGTCTACCTGTGTTCAACCACAGAGGACCCTATACTACATAGTTGTTGGTAGATCTAAAGGATATCTGACAGAAAGATCTAAAGGTGTGTGGCCAGCTTGACATATTGAACTAAATGTTACACTAGATTTAAAAACTCTGAAGTAGTTATGTATTACTATTGTTCAAACGTATAACTTTGCATAGAAATGTTAGTCTAAAATAGTGTATTTAGAGATGATAATGATTTTTTGACTTGTTTATTTGGAAGTTTATTTGAGTGATGGCCGTGGCCAGAAAGACCATCATACGGTGAATAGAACCAGATGAAGTTCTCAGGGTAAAATACAGGTAATGAAATGGTAAATGGGTCAGCATGATGGATGGGGAATGAAGTTTCCTGTTGGTGTGCAGCAGAAAGTGTGCCCCTACTGTAAAATACAGATAGGAACAGAGACATGAGGCGCACAACCTAGTGCAATAAAGTTAAGTTCAGTAGTGTGGACCGGGATTATATTGCTTCCTATTTACAAATGACATCACTTCCTTGTTATAGGTGCTGTAGGGATACTGGCAAGGAGGTTAGAGTAAAACCGGCCATAGACGTCTCGATCTATGGCCGGCTTTTAGCAGACGTCACGACGCTGTGAGGAGTCGGCTAGAGAACTGACAGGAATCCTGTGTGCTCCACCAACACACGTGATTCCTATCAGATTGTAGCCAATAAACTTGGAGGGGGAGGAGCATAACTGCAGCAGGATCGGGCATAAAAAGTACCAGCAGCACAGATCTGCGTGGGATCCGGCCTGCCGGTTTTGGTCGGATCCTCAAGGTGGGCTCCCCTGTAGTTGTGGGCGACCGACATTTATTTGTTCAGCAGGAGCGAGCACGGTGGTCGGTCGCCTGCAACTATGGCCGGGAATCGGACCATCTATGGGGGGCTTTACACTCTAGTAGGAACAATGGGACATGTTTCTGGCGGGCGGTTAACAAAGGGCGGCCACTCAGAACGCATCCTGGTATCCACACAGCTGAACTTTATTTTGTTGCACTAGGTTGTGTGCCTTGTGTCCCTATTCATTAATGTCTACTGTTGGCCTTGTATCAGGTACATCCTGAGTCCACTAGCTAAGTTTATATAAATTTAGTTATGAACAAATTAGGGGGAGGGCATTGGTGGTCAATTGATTTTCTTTCTCATAGTTGCCATGACAATTTTTGTTTCTCTTTTGTAATTGAAGCTGTAACCAGCTATGGCATGGGTAGAAAAGAGAAACATGTTATACAAGACCAAGAAGTACTTAAACAAAAACAATATTTCAGAGCTGATGTCACAGTATTACCTTGTCCTGTACAAGTAAGCCTTCTGCGTCCATGGTATGCATGAAGTTAGGTTTTTATAGTTATTCCACAGAGGGCAGGACAAGGAAATATGTTTATGTCCTTTTCCAGGACGGTGCACTTAACCTGTATTGACATTTTCCTGAGAGCACATTGTGTTTGAAGTTTAGCATCATACAGATGTTAGAAAAAGCAATTACCTCCCTGTCTGGTGAATGCAAGCCAAAACTAACTACACATAAAGAAAGAGTAAATCGCTCACATGTGGATTTGAGCGAATAATACTATTCAACGCTTTCAAGATCTTTTAAATTCTTCAAGTTAAAAAAGCAGTTTTATAGTTAATTATATTTTATATTTTTTTGAGAAGTAAGATATTTTCCTTTAAAAGTACTTGAACAATATCTCTATGAAATTCATGATGACATTTCACTAACAAAGAACAAGGCTGATGCAAAAAGCCTAAAGTTAACTTGAACTAAACTTTCTGTTACATGATCTTTCCTTTACCATGTTCTATATTCCTAAATAACATTATTATATAAGTGTAGTGTCATATCATCTTGTAGGATAAAGCTGCAGAATGTGTTGCCCTTTTTTCATGGGGACAGCCATCATGTTCATGTGGAAATTCTGAAAATGACTTTAAAAGTGAAACTGACACTTTCGTAAGCCTCTAAAGGTTTATTTTTTTAACCCTTGTTTGTTCAATTGTTCTATAATGAGTTAGCAGCAGCATCAAAAAAGGAAGTATTGCTCTAACACAGTAAGTTCAAAATCAAGTTGAACATTAATAATTTATACAAAAACTACATGCACTAGAGCAATACTTTTTTTGTCATGTTCCCACAACCCTTTCCTATATGCAGCAATTTTTTAATGACACCTTGTTCGGGTCTTTTCGATCAACTTCCATTTAACTAGTCAACATTTAAATTTTTTTTAAAAACAATCTACCATTTTGATACATATAGATTCAATCCCTTCATACACCTTCAGATCACTCCATAAATTTTTCTTTAGATCTACCGACACCTATGTAGTATAGTGGCCTCCCTGATAGAATACATAGTGATTGGAACGTTTATGAAGGCCCTCATATTACAAGTGTTGAGCACGACTATTTGCTAATTTTCTATGGTGAATATCGTCACTTCGAGGAATTCGCAAAGATTTCGAATATAGTTTAAAGGAATATATTTCGAATATATTCAGGGTAATCCTGAATATTCAAGATCCTGGGGAAAGAACAATACATAGCGTTCTCATGTACCAAGTATGCAAGTGCCGACACATTGCGTTTACAAAATTTGCAAGTAGAAGTGTCAATATTCGCAATAGGTCATAATGAAAGGAAATCTAAAATGTTTACATTTACTTTGAATATTTATATTCAGTGGGGTGCGTACGTTTGGGCAACCTTGTCAATGTTCATGATTTTCCTGTATAAATTGTTGGTTGTTACAAAGCCTTTTTTTGCGCCCACAGCACAAACATAGTCACTTGGGGTATGCTAAAGCACATTTGGACAACCCAGCTTCATTTTGGAATAAAGTGCTGTGGATTGATGAAACTAACATTTGGGCATAACAAGGGGTGTTATGCATGGAGGAAAAAGAACACAGCATTCCAAGACAAACACCCGCTACCTACAGTAAAATATGGTGGTGGGTCTATCATGCTGTGGGGCAAGTTGAGGGTTGCGGATTCCATTCAATATCAGCAGATTCTGGAGACCAATGCCCAGGATTCAGTGACAAAGCTGCGCCGGGGGCTGGATCTTTCCACAATGACCATAAACACTGCTCAAAATCTACTAATGCCTTCATGCAGAGGAAGTACAACGTTCTGGAATGGCCATCTCAGTCCCCAGACCTGAATATCATTGAAACTCTGTGGTGTTAAAGAGGGCTGTCCATGCTCGGAAGCCATCAAACCTGAATGAACTAGAGATGTTTTGGAATGGTCCAAAATACCTTCAACCAGAATCTAGACTCTCATTGGAAGCTATAGGAAGCATTTAGAGGCTGTCATTTCTGCAAAAGTAGGAGGAGGATCTACTGAATATTGATTAAATTAATTTTTTGTGGTGCCCAAACTGCGGCACAAAAATGCCTCTTGCACACCGTCTTATCTTTTAGGAGACACCTATGCCATTTCCCGTTGAAAAATACCTTGCTGGTTAAATAAAACTTTGCAAGGGGTATGAAAAATATTGATGCAGACTGTCCTCCATCTAGAAGAGCTTGAAATTTAATATAGTTATAACTGGGTTTTTGTCCATGGGTTCAGTTGTTGTTCATGGGGGATCATGGCAGATACAGTAGGCTTCCTTTAAATCCTTGGCTGCTGATGGACTACATATTGCAGCATGCAAGTAGTTTTCTGTTCATGTCACATGGCATTCTGCTGACATAAAAGGCAAGTCCCAACTTGCTGTGCTGAGAAACTACAACTGCAAGCATTACCTTCTGCCAGGTAAAGAACTATGCTGTCCAGCATGCCCTGCTGCCTTTTCTGCCTTACACACACATTACATACACACATTCTGCCTTTTATACACACACACATCCAGGGGCAAGGGGCTAACTTTTTGATGTTCATGATATTTACTACACACACTGGGGTATGGAGCAAAATGTGCCTGGCTTTGGGAGCACTTCCAGCCCAGTGCCTGGACCCTGTCACAAGGTGGTTCTGGAGGGAAGGGGATGACTTCCTCCCTGAATGTTTTCATCTTAGAACTCAAAGTTTGGTAACCGCAAACTGAACTATTTTTTACTCCCCCCATTCATCTCTATAGAAAAAAGTTACCCAATTTGGGGTTTTGATTCTCTAAAAAACCAAGGGGGCTAGAGATCCACACTTTAGAAGGTTTGTTTTGTTATATTTTTTGGTTTGAGGTCGTGAGGTCTCTAGCCCACCAATCAGGCTCAAAATCGGGGCTTTAAAAGTGCCATTTTTAACTTTCCCTTTCATCTCTTTGAAAAAAAGTGACCCACTCTGGGGTCACAGCTCTATGGAACTAAAGGTGCCAAATAATTTTGTAGTATTGTAGGTATGGTCTTCAGCTACAACCATGCAAAATTAAGGGTCTCTACTTCATCGGATTCCAAATCTGTGGTCATTTTGGGGCTCCCTAGTGGTTTAAGGGGCCCTATGCGCCTGCATACTCATAGCCCTGGTGAACGGAGGTAATCCAAGCAAACCTCAGGAAGATCTGGTTTGCATGTATGACAGAGCTGACTAAATGTGTTGTACTCTTGTGATTAAAATATTAGAGTAATGAGATGTTTTATGGTATCAGCAAATACCTTAAAACAAAAGCAGACAATGGTTTGTGAGCTTATCATTTAAAGCAAAGGTTCTTAGCTGGACTATCTTTTTGAAGGAGTAGCAAGAACATTAGTGGAAGGTGTAATACAGCAACAGAGAATTTTTTCCACCACATTTAGAGACTGCAAAAATGTTACATATGTTACATATATACCCATGTATAAGCCGACTTTTTCAGCTCAGAGTTAGGGTCCACTCACCTGTTCCGAGTCATAGATTGCAGAATCCAAGGCATCTCCAGCCTTCATGAAGCTCTGTTGTGTTTCCGACACCAGCTGATGTAATGTTATCAAACGCCACATTGCCAATTGGTGGCTGGTTACTGTTACTGGTGTTACTCATGGAAAATAAGTTTCCATTCCATGTATTGGTCCCAATAATAATATTAACAAAACTTTTTAAATGAATTTTTTTTTCATGTTTGAACATAAGAATTGCCCTGTAATAGCAATAAACCTGAGTTCTCTTAACTTTATTGAAGTTGGGACACTAAGATTAATCCTGTTTTGTTTATTCCTAGGGGCAATGGTGCTTTCTCTATATTTTTCTCATTTAGAAAACTCCACTATCTCAAGTCAATAGGTTTTTGTAAATAAAATTACCGTATTTTTCGGACTATAAGACACACCCAGTTTTTAGGGCAGAAAATCCAGAAAAAAAAAGATTTAATACGTTTTCACATCAATTGGGATAATGCAATGAATTTAATGGATGCAATATTCAATTCAGCCACAGGTGTCACTAGCAGCAGTACACTCTTAGCACAACACGTCACACTACACTGATCTGTTCAGTGTTCTGTGTTTAGCCCAGGATCTCATCCCCTGCACCCAGGCCGAGCCATCCATAGCCGAACTGAACACAGTGCACAGCTCTCCTCTGTGTTCTCGTTGGTGGGGATGCAGGGGATGCGGCATTTAGATGGAAGAGCCGAACATCGCAAATGACAGCTGCCGCAGCTCTCCTCCTCAGCTCTCCTCCCGGTGCGACCAATTTTGGGGGTGAAAAAGTGCGTCTTATGGTCCGAAAAATACGGTAGGTTCCTCAGCTTATACTCAGGTCGGCTTAGTGTCCCCATACACCATTAGATTTCTCTGTCAGATTTCCTTTAGATCTCCTTTTGTTTTACCAAAACCAGGTAATATGAGGGACTTTCTAAACCATCAAGTCTACCTGTGTTCAATTGCAAAGGACCCTAGTTTTTGGTAGATCTAAAGGATATCTGACAGAGAGATTTAAAGTTGTATGGCCAGCTTTATACTCAAGTATATACGGTAATTATATAATACATTTCATATTTAATTGAGTTAGTTATTATTATTATGCATGCATTTATATTTAAATACATATCAGACTCTCTGGCTAATTGGTGACACAGTGACACAGTGGACCAAGTGACTCCTTTTAATATTGCTTCAGTATAATTTTAGCCCTGTAAAGTCTAGAGCAAGCAATATATATATATTTTAATAAATACCTTTTCTCCCTCTAAGTTTTTAATCATTATCAATAGAGAAAAATGAAAAATGTGAATTTCAGTTCAGAACATGAAAAGAACAAAAAGAACACATTAACGTAGAATGTGGTAGATTACAGAGTAACATTAGTAACAGACCGTGTCCTATATTTAAAGGCATAAAGCATGAAAAGCCAGCATATTGTCCCCTTAAATGTAATAACAGCTAGTCATTATCACATCATTATTGGAATATTAACTTTTATGCTCTAAACCATAAACGTGTTAAAATCTTGGCAGAAATATTAAAGTGGGCAAAAAGATCTGTTGGTACTTGCAGGGAAATAGAAAAATGTCATTTCACAAATATGAAATGTGTTATGTGTCATTAGAGGTCATTGTTGGCAATTAAAATGTGTAAGCTTAAAGCAATGACGGAAATAGGGTACCGCCAAAATAGGAATGTAAACATGAGACTAAAATATGGTCAAAATTAAAAACTGTTGAGAATGTACTTGTAAAGTGCTGCCAATAATACAGTATAAATAATGTTATTTTTATTTTCTCAGATTGAGGAAATTTACACCCTTAGGTAATAATTATATCTAGTGAAGTTCACTTCCTCCTTTTGGACGGGTATCCATATATATTAAATGTTCCATATTATGTTTTAAATTAAAATTTAATTTGCAAAAAATGTCCTCTCAAGATGGGATGCTTCACACAAAATCATTTCCCTGGATGACTTTCTTTATCTGTACCCCTCCCCCTCTCAGATGACTCTCCTGTTGATCTATTTCCATGATAAGGCAACTAACATAGATAAACTGCAATACTTCACCCCTTAAACCAGATGAATCCTAAAGGTAGGAGTAAACGGGTCGATTTTAACCAGATTTCTGCACAGCCGAGCGCCGTGCACGTTTACGGCACTGTGCTGCGCAGAAATCGGGGAAAAATTTGACCCGTGTATGCCGTGTATGTTGGTTAACCTTGTTCGATAGCCTATACTTTGAATAGGGACCCACGGTTCCCCATTCATAGTATAGTCCGGCTGACAGCTGACTCCCTAAATCGGGGAAGCCGGACAGTAGCGTGATGACATCATCACGCTCCTGCCAAGCTCTCTCTATCGGCTCAAAAATCAGGCCGTGTATCCCAGCCATAAAAGATCAGAGATGTCTCAAATGCACAAAAGTCCAAAATAGTTTTGATGCTTAGAGACAGCAAAATAGAGTTTGTACTTTGGACATGGATAACCTGGGTGTGAGACATATCACCATTATTCTTTGATGTATCATTTATGAATTCACAAATAAATATGATTACTAAATGAGTAGCCTTTGTGTAATTTGATGAAAGGAGTTTTGTTAATCATTGGCTGAGCTTTCAAAGTTCCTTTAATGATATGACATGCCTATACCAATATTACAGTCGTGGCATAAAGTTTATGGGATTAACAGAAAATATGCAAAATGCATAATAGCAAAATTATATAGGTGCATCAATTTGGCCAACCCAACAGAGATATATTACATTAATACCTAGAGAAAGTTTAAACACACACGCTTGAAAAGTACAAGTTTGTGTGTCTATGGACGTTCCCGTTCAAATCAAAAATGTAAACGCTCTTTCAAAGAATCTGTGTCCATCCAAATTGTGGTACATAAAGGTAAATTGCTTCTTGACGCTTCTTCAGGAGAATATGCAATAAACACTGTACTATATGAGGCATCGAGGTATCCGGGCAGAGGGTATAACGAAAAAGGAGGAAGGAGACAAAAAATATAATAGATGAAGTCAATTAAAGAGTAATGGGTAAGGTTAAGGTAATGTTGGCTGAATCGCCTGTGTGAGTTACAATTGAGTGAGCCTCTAATACCTAGTTGAGCCTCTTTTTGCAAATGTAACAGCCTTTACACGCCTCCTATAGCCTTTAACAAGTTTCTGGATTAGGCATGGAGGTGTTTATGATCATTCATTTGTACAAATGCTTTCCAGTTCTGTAAAATCTAAAGGCTGCCTGGCATGGACATTCAATAGATTTCCAATCATAATCAAGTTGAGGGACCATGGCAGCCATTCTAGAACACGACACTTCTGCCTCTGATTTCAAACTGTGTTTTGGGTGATTGTCTTGTGAAAATATATAACCCCTGCGTAATTTAAACTTTTAACTGATTCTATAACATTATCCTAATGAATTTGCTGATATTGTGATAAATGTATTTAAATCTTGCAATACAAAGGGCTACAGTCCCTGAACTTACCAATAAGAACAAGGACAGAGGCGCACAACCTAGTACATCAAATGGTTAAAAAATGTGGAATAGGATAAGGTTAAACAAATTGAAACAAAATGAGACAAAACAACAGACAAGATACTCACATTGAGAGAGG
>CM070032.1:38500743-38515334 GCA_036250615.1 Ptychadena robeensis | reverse complement strand
TCTCAGGCCTATGTCGTGAGGGATAGATGTGTATAGGGAGCAGACATCAAGTGAAAGCCAACGTCACAGCATGATGGAACCTCCACCGAATTTGACAATAGGTGACAGATATGTTTTGGAATACAGTGTTCTTCTTCCATCATACAGATTCCTTTTTTGTTAAACCAAATAATGAAAGGGATTTTCCTCATCACCGGGCTGTACAGATGTTCGTTTTGCTAATTTCACTGAAATATAGAACTATGAACAGACACGCCATTTTCAGCAAGATGTGCTTGGAGGTCTTTGGAGCTGATATTTGAGTTGTCAGTTACCATTCTCACAATCCATTCTTTATTTTTCTTGGCCCACCAGACCTGGGTTTTACAACAACTGCGCCTGTGGCCTTCCATTTCCACATTATATTCCTTAGAGTTAAAACTTACAGTTTACACTTTGGAACAGAGTGAAAGCCAGTAATGCTGGTAATGGGGTTAGGTTACCTATTGGATTTGGGGAGTTGTCTAGGACATCAGAAAACAGGGACCATCAGCCCCAGAGCAGAACAATAATACTCTACTAATCTTGATTTATTGGCTTTTCTGTGGAGTTGCTTTACATTGACATATCATATGATATGGGATTTGGCAAGAGCTTTTAGTACAAGTTTTATGGGAATATGTTGCATGGTACTAAATGTATTACAGACATTTCTTCCAGAATCACTCAACATGGTTGGTCTATCTGGTGTTTCTTCACTGCCAGATGAACAATGTTTAGTTTCCCCTGTACCAAAATGACTGTATTCACATTTTAAACCTGTAACAGATCTAGACCACATAGGAAACCAGCACTTCATCAGTTCTGGGCCTGGAAGTTAAATCAAGCCTCATGTAAGCTAGTGAGCATTGTATAATTGATCTATAACTATTACACTGTTTAGGTAATACAGTTCTCCAGATACCAATATACAATTTTCTTTTACTATTCAAGTTTGGCAACACCATAAAGGTTTAGTTCAATCTACAGTAAACCATAAAAACTAGCCCAGTCAACAAAATATTCTCTAATGGGTACCCTTTCCCCCAATTATTAGGAAATAGGGTTTCTAAAATTAGAAATGGTTTATTAGTGTCAATACTGCTGTAATGCTTTACTGGTGGATAAATTTGTAGAATAAAACATTTGCCTTCAGCTAAATCTGAAAAATACAGCTATGATTCATTTCCAAGTTTCTTTAGATGTGACAATTAAATAAAGGAGGCATTTATGTTAATACACTTTAATAAATGTTGAAAAAAGTATGCTCGTGGATAGTTAAAGGAAACAAAAAATTATTTTGAAATTTGACGAAGCATTCCCTTATTTCTGTAATAAATTCTGGTCTTGAATGCAATTGTTCTAAAGCTATAGCTGTATTTTTGATCATACATAATCTTATATATTCTTGGTACACATTTCATGTAGACTACAGTGGAAGACCTAGTGACTATGGGGCTCTAATACATAGCTAGCATCTAGCACCAGCTCCAGTTAAGTTTTCTCTGCCTATTACTGCAGAGGTAAGCTCAAGGAAGACCTCTAGTACTTACGTTTTCATATGCAGGGTATAGGGTTTGCCTAACTCTATACATTGCCAAGGGTTGTCACCGGGAAAGTGAGCCTAGGCCCACCAACCCAGATTCAAAAATTCCCCCTGAAATAATCAGGGGCCAGGGGACTTTAAGGGCTCCACATACAACGTTTAGGTAACAAGATACATATGTAAAGAAAAAAGAGGTTCTCCTCTGTTGGGACTTTAATTGGAATGTTTTGATTTCAATTCAACTCCACTAGTTTTATAAAACCTAGTTTTATTAGGATTCAGACATTAGTGACCAAACAATATTTGCCCTCTGCTGTGGGTTAGGTCACCTATTTGACCCATGTAGGTAGGTATTTACAATCCAAAAGATACATATGTAAAAAAGAGGACATTTATTACAATACTAAAACAACAATCCATAGGCCACAGGTCCTAGGAGCAATGATAAATCTGCCAGTGGCTACAAACATATAACATAGAATCAAAGAACCAGAAGGTGGTCCTACAGATTGTTAGATGATATAGCTCCCAACCCCACGTACATTTCGTTCTTAACTTCTTCAGGGGTATACAGGAGGAAAATTCATTTCATAGAACCATATTCTAAAAAGACAGTAACAACGACAGAATGGGGGACAGACATATAGTAAAACACATAATTTAGGTACACAGGTAAGGCTGAAGTATACTTATACCATCTACCAATCTGTAGGACCACCGTCTGGTTATTTTGACTCTATGTTATATGTTTGTAGCCACTGGCAGATTTATCATTGCTCCTAGGGCCTGTGGCCCATGGAGTGTTGTTTTATTATTGTAATAAATGACCTCTTTTTTACATATGTATCTTGTTACCTAAACTTTGTATGTGGAGCCCTTAAAGTCCCCTGGCCCCTGATTATTTCAGGGGGAATTTTTGGATCTGGGTTGGTGGGCCTAGGCTCACTTTCCTGGTGACAACCCTTGGTATTTTGTTTGGGATGGTGGCTCCATCGCCTTTAGAATAGTGGTAATTTGGTTCTAACTCTATACATGGGTCATGTCAAAAGTCTTAATGTTTAACATTGTTTCTATTATCTTGTTGTGTGTGGCTACCCTTACAATCATTACTTATATATTTTACCTATTTTAAGTAATACTGCTTATAATATGAAGTAAACCTTTTAAAGTTGAATGACTTTGTATGTGTATATGAACAAAACAACACATGTGAATGTTCAGACTTTATTCATACATACAAAAATATAGTAGCTTAATACAGATTTACATTTATTGGCCCTTTAAATGAAATTACATTTCCAGGTGGACAGGTGAAATCTGGCCTTAATGTCTCATCATCATCATTCAACTGTACATGAAAATTAGCCTGTCAAGAGATGAATAATAATTTCCTTGTCTAACAAGAACTATAACTGTCTGATTACAGTATTCTCTCATCTCGGCTGAAAGCTCTTAATAACTAGAAAAAAGTTAAACTATCCAATACACATTAAGTAGCTTTGAGAATAGTGTTTACGCCTCTCGTGAAATGATAAAACTGAGCATGAAGCTCATACAGGACTAACAGTAACATGGTATTTTAAGGGTAAACAAAGATATGAAGAAAAGTTAAGTTTTTGAAAAGTTGAATTGTAACTCAAAATATATGCGAGGAAGACCACTGATGAAAAACATTCCTTGTTTTTGTTTAAGTCTTTGGTGTCCATTAGCCCAAAATGCTTCAAAACCGAACCACTGTATGCCTACTACAATAAAATATATACAAAAGCTGAGAGAAAGTGAAAAATAAAGAAAAAACAGGGTTGGCAGGTAGCACAACTTTTTCGCCAACCCATCCGGAAAGAGCTTCCAAAAACACCCACCACAAAAACTTCCCCTGTGGATCTTCCTGGCCCCATGACCTTGACCTCGAATTATGTAAGCCCACATTACCTTCTCCCTTCAACCTTGTCTATGCTTGGGAACTATCCCTCCCACAGTCATGGAGAACTTATGCCCCTGCTGTCCTAAAATTCTGACTCTTTTCTACTTTTAGATATAGTGGGGTAGAATTATAACTTGTGGAGGGTTCAACTGCAATCAAAACTGCTTGGTTGGTGAGTTCCTTGTTGGTGGGTAGGGATGGTCGAAAAATTCGCAGTGCGAATTTTTAAGTAGAAATTTTGACTTTTTCGCCGAAAATTCGCATAGTCGAATTTTGATGGTGTTATTTCGACTTTTCGCCGAAAAAGTCGAAAATCAGCCTGATATTTCGACTGAAATCGAAATTTCAACTTAAAAAAAAAACTTTGCTTTTGATTTGCCGTGCTGCTATTTTGCGTGCGAATATCACCATTTTATTAAAAAATTTCGCATGCCGGAGTGATTGGAAAATTTGCATTGGTGAAAATTCGCATTGCCGAAAGTTTGCATGGTGCTAGCTAACTTTGTCAGCTTATTGCAAAGCCCCTGAAAATGGTATCCTCACAAAAATTGCTGGAGTTGTAGAGAAGGGTTGGGGGGACATTTGAAAACAATAAGTTTTGCTCTAACATGTCAAGTTTGTGTATAAATTGGGTTTAAATCTCAGCTCTGATTGTAAAGCTCTGCTACTATGTACACTGATTCTTCTATTATAGCTCATACAGCAAATCCAAATTTTCCACCTTATGTGAATTTTTGACCTTATGTGAATTTTAGGCTTTATGCAAATTTTTTAGTGTTTTATGCAATTTTTTGGCGTTATGCGAATTTTCGACTTTAGAAATTTAGACTCGAAAAAAGTAGAAATTTCGCAGTTGAATCGAAATTCGATTGGGAAACTCGAAATTTAAGTAGAATCGAATTTTATTCATTTCGACCATCTTTATTGGTGGGACATCCTTGCTGTCTGGTGAAAAGGTTGGTAACAAGGATTCTTAATTTTCTCTTCTAACCTAATTACCTATTAAACTCTATTTCCAAGTCTATTTCCATGTATTGCTGGTCTTCCTTGACTTCACCAGTTGCCATATTAAAAGCCCACTCAAGCTCATAATTCCACAGCTTCTCTTTCACTCTCTTCCACCTGATTGGTGGCCTGCTAACAGGTAGATATTGATCAGCATGCTCTTGGGGTGGCAACTAGAAGCAGGGGTGGTCCTAGGCTCTTGAGCAACAGCTCAGTGCCCTGAGCAACAACCCCCTCTGGTGCCCCCCTTTGGTGAGCTCTTCTCTTCACCCCTGGAAGAGCTTGTCCCTTCAGTCATCCTAAAACTATAGATTTTTAAGATGATCACACGTGAACTAATTCCTGCCCACTTGGTTTGATTGACCAAAAGTGATCTAAATCACTTTGCAATTAAAATATTGGAAATTCTGGTAAATTTTAGTTGATTGTACAAATATCTGGAGGGTTTCCTAGGTATTTTGATCGATATACGATCGTACTATGGAGCGCATTCATAATACATTCATATTGCGATGGTTGGTAATACACATGCGCTCCATAGTGCTATTGTAAATTGACCGTAAACAAATCTATTACACTGCATGGTTGTATGATTTTTCAATGTTCGAAATCAATCCATGTTCGAATTGCACTGAAAAGCACTCCAAAGCTGATTGAATGCAGATCGATCAAGAAAAAGTCGACTCATGTATAGCTAGCTTTACAGAAACCAGCCACACTCCCACAAAGCCAGACTCTTCTCTCTCCTCAGGCGGCCATGTTGTTAATAGAGAGGCATGCTATGGGATCTAGGGATCGAAAAGAAAATGTTTTTTTTTTCCTGATGCCAAGATGCTGTCCCCCCACATGATGCTGACCGTTGACTAGACACTCTCTCGCCTTATAAATGCAAGGTTATTAGTATTAGTTCCACGTTCCTGTTACCCCAAGAATTATACTAAACAGCAACCATGGTTTGGTTGCTGATATACAAGACAGAAATTGCCTGGCTGTCATTCAAAGGATTAGTGGCCTTCACTGTAAAACAGCTGCCTTGTAGCTGTCAGGTTCAATCATCAAACATTGTATTTGTTAATTTCCTTTGGCCCATAGAAAGAGAAATCTGAATTTTCTTGCAACGTTCAATCAGAGTCACTGAGGCTCAGGCAGCAGAACATTTGCCTTGTAGCTGTCTGGCTCCGGGTTCAGCCTGTCTTTGACCTGCATCGTTCAAAGAACTGTTATATCTTGGTATAATAAAACACAAGCCTGAAAAAAAGGTCCAGCTTTGCCTCGGAATGTCTTTATGCTGCTTTGTCGGTTCTAAGTAACACTGTTGCCTTTAGGTTAGCCTTTTATATCTTTCTTTATTCCAAAAGAAAACAATATGCTAGGTACAGTTGGTGTTTAAAGATTTGACATTGCAAAGTCAAAAAAGCCTAAAAAATTAAACTCTTGAACAAAATGTAATATAATTCAACTTCAACTGGTGATCCAGCTAGTAACACACTAACAGTGCCTCTGTCCGTGGGTTCCCCCATTAATTCAATGGAGGGGGTCCTTAGGATCCAGTCACTTCACAGAATTTAGTTAGGAATCTTTGGGCATCAGCACTGTCAGCCACTGGAGCTGGAACTGTTATCTTGACTAATACATTCAGACTAACAAAGCCTAAAACCTTCTAAACATTTTGAAGTATTTCAAATGTTTTTCTATAAAGGCTTTAACTATTTAAATAAAAGCTGATCCTTGTAAGTTTCCCCTGTCAATATTAAATGGCTTATATAGACTTAATGGCATGATCAACATGTAATTCCACTCCATTACAGGGAACCACAGTTAAACAAACACAAAAGTGTTGATGCTAGAGAAAAACATAAATTTTATTTCTACCGTAGTTCTGTAGAGAAGCAAGGTGGAGAACTGAGTGCCAAAGGATAAGGGGAGCATCTTGTTGGCAGTGCCCTGTGAGATGTAGACGTGCCCCCCTAATTAGCAGCCCATGCCTGTCCGCTGCTGGCACTCTGGTGCCGACCCTGCTCATTTGGATCCCCAGGGGTGCTGAAGAGTTCCCTGGCGCTATATAAGACAGGAGGTTTCGGGGCCTTCAGAACTGGCAGACTCTCTGTCTCTATGCTCCTCCTCAGTAGGGACACACTGGCACTAGGGATGTGTCATCAATACAAGGGAGTAGGCTGTAAGAAGGGCTCTCTGTGTGCACTAGAACCAGTAGTTCTCTGCCTCTCCCATATCCTGCATGGGAAGGTGCACTCTGGCAGGACAGGCAGCTTGCAATCTCCTCAATGTACCTGGAGAAATCCTTACAGTATACTTTCTGCTCCTCATATCAAGTAGCTCTCTTCTCTACTTAAAATGGGCCTGACTCCCATAGGGGCCTGCTAGTATTTAGATAAGAGGTAAGCCCAGCTCTCATAAGAGGTGGATGATGAAGAAGCAGACAGCAAAAGACCTTAAGCCCCTCCTATTAATCATATGTATACCATTCTGAGCTCAGCACCACATCTTGGCGGGCCTGGGTTAATATTATTAACACATTTAGTGGCATTCTGTTAGTTCTACTTTAATTTCTGAAGAAAGTTTACTTGGTAAGATGTGATACTTGAAAGCAGATGTCTATAAGCAACCAAATGTTTATGATTTATGATGACTTGTACTTGATGTTTTGATTGGATGACTGCAGCGCTCATTGTTTTTTGTCATGCACCTAATGCTAATGTTAACATTATGAGCATTAATGCTAATATAAATTATAATAATTGCTACATAACTAGTTTATAACCCTTTACTTATTTAATATTCAACAATTGTTTGTCTTCAGTAATATAATAATAAAATAAGAAAGAGACTTGCAAGTCCTTTTCTGCGCAGAAACTATCACTATCGCCCGAGCAAACAGTGCTAATTCAGTGATGCGAAGAGATTAATGAACCTTATATGTGGGAAGGCATCTGAGTTACTGAATCACAAAAGTCTATCTATGAATCATGAGGCTGATTTTATTAGCACCATTTGTCTTATGAGTGCATAATTAGCTATATTAATACCTGTTTCAGCACTACGAATAGCTTGCCAGGTTCAGCTAATTTGGAACAAGCTTCTCTGGTCACATAAACATTTCGTAATATTATAGCTCATTCTAGTTTATGTAAGCAATAAAAAACAGTCAGCGCAACTTACGAATAAACTATGAGGACCCCATAATGCAAAAAAGTGAGGATGGTAAAGTACATGGTCATCTGTGATGACTATATGTAAAACAAGAATTAGACTATAAACTACTAATCTTTCAACTAATTACAGGTATGAGACATATAATATATATTATAAAGAATATTGTGCTGAATTGAGAATATTGCACTGAATTAACATCTGTCAGATAAATATGGAATCTCTGGGTATACATCGACTTCAAGTGGTAAGCACTATGAAGCACTGGGTCCTAAATTAATATCTTAGTCTGGTAACTTTCTGCAAGGAGTATGTTCTCCCCGTGTCTTTGTTGATTTCTTCTGGGAACTCGTTCTTGTAAGTCATGGAGATGGTCAACTTTTTTACCAGAAATTGGTAATTTTGATTACTTTGAGTTATTTCAAACCCCCTGAGAATAGCATCATCACCAACCTTGCTGGAGATGTAGGGAAGGGTTGGGGGTATACTACAAAAAAGCATTGCTCTAACACAAGCAGTTTTTGCATAGATTAAATTTCGGATTTGATTTTGAACATTATTTATGCAAAATGTGCTAGAGGAAGAATTCGTTTTTTCAAATGATCCCAAAACTTTGTTGGACTGTGTCCATCGAATGCTTTTTCTTGAATTAGGATATTAGAAAACTATTTAGCTGCTTCTTCTACTTTCTCTTTGCCCTTTTAGCACCTGAACAGAATAACTACTGAGCTAGTAAGCCGGCTATTTATGAGGTTGCATTTTAGGGGCACTCACTAAATGGCAATATTGGTAACTGAAATCTGTCCTGAACCAGAAAACCTTTGTGAGGAGCTACTAGTTGCTGTCTACTTCGATATATATGACCTTTTTACTCACTCCAATGCTTAGAGTTTGCACAGCACTCAGAGAATCATTCAGACGTGTAACTTTAAATGACTGGACCCCACAACATATTTTGAATTTGACCCTGTAGCTTGGCAAGCCTCATTATAATACGAGCTTTGTGTTATGGTTAAAGCAAAAGTTTTATTTTTTTAGAAAATAAAATGTTCACAAAGAAAACTCACTTTTATCTGCTCTCTTTTTGTCTGAAGTTTTAGTCAACTTCAGACATATATAGCTAAGGAGGGCAGATGTTCCTTATACAACAAGTCACATGGACAGCAAACCAGAAATAGGAGTATGGGTGGCAAGCTCTGTGCAAACATTTAATTTTTTTACACTGGAATCTTAAAGCAAGTTAGAAATGAGTTATGTGAGCAGCATCTCTGTTACTATCCGGTGTTTATTACATTATCAATGCACAAGCTTTTCAGCATGTTGGTTCTCTGTCGGATCCAATTCTGAGCCCCCGATCAATTGGACGCGATCACTCGGACAAGGTGGTATGCAGCGATCGGATCCTCTTAATTGGCTGATTGATTGCAGCTCCCATTCCCGCTGAGATCGCCGGAATCAATTGGGTGAGTGATCAATTGGCCATGGAATCCGACACGTGTATGGCTAGCTTAAGGGTTGTAAGGGTAACCTTGGTAGGGTTCTTGAAAAGTGCTATGGCTCAATTGCAAATTCCATAAAAGTATCTGTCATTTGGTTTATAAAGTTTTAATAGGAACAAAATATAGTGATTCTTTTACCAAAAATGTAAAATGTTGTGGCCTGCAACATTTTGAGTAATAGCCATAAGAAGAACATAAAACGCAGATGTAGATTTCATAGTGTATAGGGACATTTCCTTGTTGCATGACTCCAACCATGCTTTAGCAGTCTCACAAAGGCCTTAAATTTTACAAATCTCCTCCAAACATTTTGGTATTTCAGTATACAAAAGAGTACTCAACAACTGTAAGGTTGGAGACATATATGAGGGACAAGATGGGGGGTGAGGTGGGAAAAATACATATTTGGCTGTACTATCCCATCTGACTTTTGGGGGTGGGGCCAAAGTCCATTATAATGTATAGGAGGCTAGCCAAACTTTACAAATATCCTCCTTGCCGTGAACCGACCTCCAGGCAGACATTTTCGCCGTCACTTAGCAAGAATATATATATATTACATTTATTAAAAGCAAGAGAATTGAAATTTTTTACCAAATTCTGACACTTCTTGGCGATTCATCTGTGGAACTTTTTTAAAAAAAAGTATAGTGAGCGGTTGTGGATCAGAGTTTACAATTTTCTCCACGCCCTGTTGGGGTGTTTGCTACTCCATGACCCATGGGAGGGTTTGCTTCATCAGAGGATACCGTCCCTGTCTAAATCCAAAGATTGTTTGGCTTTGTTTTCATGGCTACTCGCCAAGTCTTGGCGACCACCTACCCTTAAATTTATGGAGGTCAAACAGCAAATCAGGGGATCACCTACCTTCGCTTGGAGGGCTTTTCTCACTACCTCCTATCCTCCTGAATATGGGTTTCTCCCCCTCTCCCTCCCATCATGTCCAGCTCCTGGAGATCCTCATCCCCTTCTCCTTTGACATATTCTCTATCTCATGCCAGTTTCTTTTCTTTCTCCTTTTTTGTATCCCTTCCTTCTTTCCTTCTCTTTCTCTTTTTTTTGTTTCTTACTCTTTACATATTTCCCTTTTTGATATTGTTGTACCTAAAGTTCAGGTTGTTTTGGACATGTTATTTCCGTGTATTTTGGTTGAATGGCAAATGACTGTTTGCCTTCTGTAACCTTAACCTTGAAAGTCTAAAATTCATTAAAAACTATTGTAACATAAAAAGTATCATGGCTGACAGCAAAAGGTACCCTTTTGATATTTAAAGTATGCTTTTAAATTCAAAGATCCTTTTTAAAGTGGGTGAATTTAGAATAAAACCACTAAAAATGGCTTTAAATGGTTAGAGTTGAGAAAGACTTATCCCAAATATCGTAAAAATAGCAGCAACAATCAAGTAATTTAGCACTTTATATATTTATAAATAGGTACCTAAGTGTGATTAGACCAACTTAAGATTGTTAATTATGCAATGGCTTTGAATGCACCTGCAATGTAGCAAAGTATATGGAGTGCAAGCAGTTATGTTAACCTGAAAGCCAACAGATTGTTTCCTTTTCCTTCATTGTTGATTGCAGTTGCTGTAAGTGTGGGTGATCTGGAGGAGAAACAGAACAGTATAACACTTTCTTTTCCCGCCTAACACAGTGCAAAGATCAGCAACACCAGACTATGGAGTCGTGTCTCATGTAGAAGAAAATAAACTACAACAGCTGCAGTTGTGGATTGCTGTGTAATTAGTACTATGACATTAACCCTTCAGAATATAAAATGTAAAGATGGAAGTATTTAGGGGTATATCAGATAAAGTCATGGGAGGATTGGCTGCAAAAAATCCAACCTTTGCAATTCCTGAATTTCCATCCGATTTTCTGATTATACCGCATTTGTTCGCTCTATAAGACGCACTGGATCATAAGATGCACCTAGGTTTTGAGGAGGGAAACAAGAAAAAAATATTCAGGATTAAAAAAATTATAAAATATTTAATGAAATAAATGGAAGATGGAATAAATGGAAGAACATATATGGAAGAATAGTTTTAGCAATATTATTATAAGAGCACATTAGTTTAGAACATCAGGGAATTACACACTATTATACTATATATTATACCTACAAGCCAGATAATTCAATCTTTAAACCAATTATTAAGTTGTGAGGACAGTAGAGGATCCTGAAGCTTGTAGTTCTCCAGCATAGTTGGTTGGGAGGACAGTAAAACATGATTGCAGACAGTGCAGACATAACTGCAAGCCTCTATTTCTGCTCTTTACCACCCACATGCACACAAATACATACATACACACACACATAGAAATGCACAAAAAGACACACAGAAAGCTACACATATCTACAATCTAGCAACTCACTGTTTCCTCTTCCAGTCTGCTTTCAGCTACGGACAATCCTTGTCCCTCCCTCAGACTTTTCATTGGCTGTGGGTGCTTGCAGACACATAGACTGCGGGCTGCATACTCTTTGTTCTCTGATGCTTTACTTATTGTACTTATTCACGAACAGGTGGATCGGACTTTTAGAAAAATAGAAATCCGCCTGTTCACAGGGAACTTCAAATTCCCTGCCTGATGCGGCCGGCGGAAGGATGACATATTTCTTCTAGCCGACGAACAGGGTGGGTCGAACACTTGAACTGTTCGCCGGGAGAAAAAAGTTCCGCCATCACTAATAAGGATATAAGTCACATGACTTTAAAATATCCTACAAAAAAAATTCTTCTCAGATCATACTTTGTTTTTCTTGAACAGTAACATTAACATGGGGACGCTAGTGTTAGATAGTAGTTATACTTTACTTAGGTGACTAGCAAAGCCTTAATACTGATGAATTTATTTATTTTTTTACTGATTACATTTTTCTTTTTCTGATAAATCACAGAAAACTACTGTGTTCATTCAATTTAGAGATAGACCACATCATGTAAATTTTCTAAGATAGGTTAATTTTAAGATCTTGCATTAATAAATATAATATCACCCTGAGTAACAGCCAATATCATACCTGTCGACTTTCCCTTCACTGCATAAGGTAAACATACCTTACATAATAGTGACGTTTGTGACATCAAGTTCGGTATTTGGACCGTTCCATATACAGTACGTGACATTATGCATGTCACTTCCGGTATCGGGAGGTTTAGCCCCCATCCCTTTTATTAGCTTCCCTTTTATTAGCTTATTAACTTCCCTACCCCCCACATCATCCTCACAAGCCGGGAACTTAGGAGGCATAATAACCCCCCCTCCCTCCTAAGTTGGCCCGATTTCAAAATCTCAGGAAAAATCCGGGATTTATTAAAATCGTGATTTGGCCTGGAAATGCCAAAAAGTCCTTAAAAACCTTTCCCGGCTAAAACAGGATGCTTGACAGGTATGGCCAAGATAATGGTCAGTACAGTATGTATGTTTTTTCCCCTATAGACGTTCACTTTTGCTCACATTTAGGAAAGGTAAAGTAGACACATGTTTAAAAAGGATTTTTTGTAGGTGAAAGGTTAAGGGTCACTATTAAGAGATTTATATATGTTTAGTGGCTCAGGTGAAAGAGGAATAAGTAGTTAAAGGTTAGACTATGGGCATTGATCATAGTTTCTAGTGAATTGTTTTCACGTGTTTTTTTTTGTGCTGAAACCTGTGTGGTAAACATCTCGAGCCCAGTAGCATGGAATTGTATTGCTACAATTGGATGTTTTGATGTCCCATCTGCTATGGTTTTCAAACAGATACTGAAGCCTGCTACCTGGTCTTTGAAAATCTCATTATTCTCACAAGCACAGAAGGAAAGGTTGGAGACTCTGAGGTTTCCTCTTGAAATATATTTAGACTATTTCTTGGAGTGTGTAACATTTCTAAAGTTCCTTTAGCAAGGCAAATACTTTTCTTGGTATAGGTAAAGACTCAAGGAAAAGTCATAGTCTTTTGCCTTTGCAAAGCGTGGCAAAACCTCTTCTAGAATATTCAGTTATAAATGTATAAAAGGGATGGAAGACTTTGAGGAAATTTGAAATAAACTGAATGTATTTATCTTTGACAAAATAGTTACTACATAGAAAAAAACCTGTTAAGCCAGGCTTACATTGGTCTATTATTGCGCCGATCGAGTAATCCCAGCAGCAGCGCTGGGATTTCTGCTGGCTTCCCTGATATCTGCAGCCAGCAGGAAGCCCAGTGGATACTTTAAATGGGGACCCTCTGTAAAGGTAATCAAACAGGGTTTTCCAACATGTTGGAACCCCCTGCGGCCAAGCTTCTTTGGTCAAAGAAGCTCTCATACCTCCAATTTTTAATTGATTAGAAGACAATCTAATCTATGAAAAAATTGAGCTGTGTAAGCCCAGGCTGACCACTGACCTGCCTTGCCGTATGGACATTCTCATTGCCCATCATAATATCTATGTATATAATAATATCATATAACTCAACATTAAGTTCCATCTATTTCATAACCAATCCCATGTGTTTTAGGGTCAACCCCTTGAGTTCAGACCAAGAAAAGTGGGACAGTTTTGAAAGCTTGGCTGGAAAATGTACTGTTAAAGCAAATTAAAAAGACCATGGGAAGTGCTCAACTATGTTATTATTATCTTGTATTTATATAGCACCAACATATCACAACAAATATCACAACAATAACGCAATCAGCATGTTATTGGAGTGTGGGAACAAACCCATGCACACAAAGGGAGAACATGCAAACTCCCTGCAGACCAAGATCCAAATCTAGGACACTAGTGCCAATCACCATCCCACCCATGTTGTTAAAAGCACATTATAAAAACAATATCCTTAAACCATTGAGAATTTGAGAAGTCAAGAGTTGATCACCAATGTTGATGCCACACTGTGTTTATGAACCCATTTGCCATCAATGTGTTATGTATAATAATTTGTAAAAGTTTTTAATTCATGTTTTACACTTAGAAGCTTTGAAACATTGGAATGACTGTTTAAAAATATACATACTTTCTTGTAATTAATCAGAATCTTTAAACTGACAAGACATAGCAGTGTTTGCAAATTACAGTGGATAATTAGTGGTTTAAGCATACTCTGAGGGTTATTAATTAAAATGCAATTATATGATTAGGGCACTACTGCACTGAAGTGTTCGGTATGCCCATTTAACCACTAAACAGCGCTGAGGATTCACATTTAGGTCGTTTTCATTTTGTTCAAGCTCTAATATTATTACATTTAATTCGTTTTACAAAGCATACATGAGATAAACCCATGGGTTAGATAGGGAAACGTTATTCTATACTACTAATGGCTGTGGAAGAAAGTTATATAAACACACTACTGGCACACTACTGTGAATGGAGGACAAATCTCAAAGAAGTACAACTTCTTGGGAGGAGCACAAGAGGTACAACAGCCAGTAAAAAAAGGTTATTGATATCTTTAC
>CM070032.1:38467500-38490959 GCA_036250615.1 Ptychadena robeensis | reverse complement strand
CGAACAGTTCGGTCCATCACTACCCTTAACCTGAGCAGTGCAAAGAACAGTAAACTCTGTTTAAAACAGAGGGTATTCACATGACCCATTCCATAACAAATCCCAAAAGTAAAAAGAAAAATTCCTTACTTCAGGAGAGTGGGTGGAGCCATGCAAATAATGTATGCACCTATCAGCGCTTGTCCTGAAGTGAGGTACTTTGCTTAAACTTGGATTTGTGATGGATTTGGTCATTTGAATACCTTCTGTCTTAAGAAGGCTTTATTGTGCTATTGTTCAATACAGAAAGCAGTCGCGTAGAAACCACCATAGCAGCCATAACAGCATATGGATGCTGTTGCAATAATTGACCCTCATTTCTTTTTCCAGAAAAACAATGCAAATAGTGGAAAGTATCCTCCTAGATCAGCATTGGAACTGGTGACTCAATTAAAAGCTTATCCTCTCTTTGCTTTTGTGACAATACTTTAGACTTCTCATCATTTTATGCCATGTTGACATTATTTAGAGAATTAATATACCCATTGGGCACACACACACCAGTAAACACATTGCAGAAGTTTTACATATTCTTAATACTATTTAAAACCAGGTGTAGGTTGTAAAAAAAATGCCATATTCCTATGATATGTAGAACATGTTCATTAGTTGCACTAGAACAGCTTACCTTTGCAAAATATAGAAATGACCGCCCACGCTATCCAGATCATGATGTAGATATATTTTTTACATTTGAAATGACCCTCCAAGAAATTATTTTATTATCAGATTAATTTGACAAACATGCCAGTGATTCCTTATCCCCCCCCCCTTTCCATTACAATTTTATTATCGAAACATAATTCCATCATGGTGTGAGATTTAAATAGGTCACATTGTTTCCATTAGGAAACCTCACTTGGAGGAATATGCTGCTTTTAATAAAATTTTTAACTTAGTTTTGTTTGAAAACCGTCTCCATCGCAGTTTACAGTCTAGGTGGTCTCACAAAATATTTGCCAGAAATCATCATCTTTGTTCTTGAAGTTGTATTCCTTTGATTCACTTTGCAGTACGCATTCAACATTTCATGAGAATATCAAAAGGCCACATATGGGTGTTCTATACTAGTGGAAAGAGCTGCTTTTATTGCTGGCGTCGTGTCTAAAAAGAATATGGTCTCATATAATTGAAGGAGAATGGAAAATCCTGATGGGCCTCTGTGAAAGTATTACCTTTTTTTCTATAATTTTTTTTTCCTGCAGATTTTGGCTCATTGAGAGATTTTGCAGAGTGTTATGCTGAACAAACTAAAATGATTTACATCCTGGAGTTTTATTCTCTCAAAGAAACAAACTTTAATTTGTTTAATGCACCAATTGGGTAAAAATTATAGGACTCAAAAAAGTAAGAAAAGGAAAACAATAAAAAAAAGGATTTGTGTAACTCTTTTAAAGCTTACAAAGTTTTAGAACCTTGAAGAAGGCCGCAGGCACTAAAACTACAGGACATCGTATGAAATCTTATAGGGACCTCTGGTACCCCACATAAAGGCCTGTTACTGTTCCATTCAACAACCACAATTAAATATAATTTCTTCTATTTCAAAGAAGCAGCAGAAAGATAAGTGTTTCTTTGTTCTCAGAAACAGCTGAAACGCGGTGCAGCTCTTGCAGTGACATCCTAGATTTAAGATATTTATTTTATAGTATGTTTAGTTAGAATCTGGTACAGTTATCAGTAAGGGGTGATTATCACATAGTGACTGCAGAAAAAGACTATGTGGTATATCAAGCCTGCTCTGTTTTTTTATTGTTTTTTAACACACAAATATTCCTATATACAGTGAGGAACACACATATTTGAACACCCTGTGATTCTGCAAGTTTTCCCACTTAGAAACCATGGAGCAGTCTGAAATTGCATTCCCATAGAGAAGGTCGAATTTGTAGACTTGCTAACTTTGTGAGCTGATTGAGATGTAGAGAATGGTTTTGGGAACATTTGGAAAAAAAAAGAGTTTTGCTCTAGCACATGTAGTTTTTATATAAATTAAGTTACAAAACAAAGTCGAAATTCTGATTTTTTTTACATTTCGACTTGACTTTGAACTTAATTTGTGCAAAAACTATTTGTGTGAGTGCAAAACTCTTTTTTTTTTTCAAGGCGAAGTTTGGATCAAAAAGTTCTACTTTGGTCTCATCTGACCACATGACTGTCTCCCCCAGTTTGGGAACCACTGCTAAAGAGCATGTGCACCATAGTACAATTGTGGAATTGATTGTGTTTAAATTGTGTGGTGGTATGATCGATCAATCAATGTTAGAATGTTAAATCGCACAACAGGACCGTTCATAAAAAAATATCTACAAAATATCTAAAAAGCTCTTTTTCTTTTAAGTCATGTGGATAATTATTTTGACTTGAGTTTTCTTTTTTCACTTAATATTTTATTTATCTTACATATAACAGGGTGCAGTAGCTTAATAGCTGCTCAGTTGTACCAGTAAAATGTTACAGCCAATACAATATCTTTAGGAAGTAACAACAATATTGTAGATGTCATTTGCCATATAATATTAATTGAAAAGATGTATTGGTACATTATTCATTAAAATGGTAGAGCTGATATGTCTCCACTCACGTCACCAATTCCATCTAATGAACCGCCTGAGAGATTGCTCCTGCCAGTTTGTGTCTTGTGTGCGGATGCTTCTTCTGAGCAATGTAGTTTCCTATGCACTTTTACTTGACAGTGTATGGTGATGTATCCAATGTGGCAATACATAGTCTTATATTGTGAAGGAATAGTTATGTCAGCTTCCTTTAACTACACTGACAGCTACACAGGCTTCTTTATTTGTTACTTAATCAATATTTTATTCATTTAAAATGTGAAAATTACAACTCAGGCATTAAATTACATATAAAAAGAAGTAAATAATATTAGTCCTTAACTAATGACATTCAACAATGGGGCAGTTGCATTTTTACTTCTAATAATGAAATGTGTAGTGTTTTGTATGTATGTGTTTGTTTGTTAATTAATGAAAATATATATATTTTCTATGAGGAATATGTGGTATTGACTTCTTGTGAGTAACAATTGACAATAGTGAGATGTACAAGGCTTTTTATTATGAAGCTATGAAAAAATTATGAGTAGAGATGGTCAACATGTTTTTTTGAAATTTCGACTAGCAGACTTTGGAAATTGCAGTGCATCCAGAAAGTATTCACAGCACATACACTTTTTCAACATTTCGTCATGTTACAGCCTTGGATAGATTACATTAAATGTTCCTAAGAATTCTACACACAACACCCCAAATGATAATGTGAAAAAAGTTTACTTGAGGTTTTGGTAATATTTATAAAAGAAAAAAACAACTGAGAAATGCCATGTACATAAGTATTCAGAACCTTTGCTCAATGCTTTGTCGATGCACCTTTGTCAGCAATTACAACCTCAAGTCTTTTGAATATGATGCCACAAGCTTGGCACACCTGTCCTTGGCCAGTATCACCCATTGCTCTTTGTTGCGCCTCTCAAGCTCCATCAGGTTGGATGGGAAGCATTGGTGCACAGGTGTTTTGAGATCTCTCCAGAGATGTTGAATTGGATTTAAGTCTGGGCTCTGGTTGGACCACTCAAGAACATTCACATTGTTGTCCTGAAGCCACTCCTTTGATATCTATGCTCCTGGAATCCTGGAGTGGCAATGGGGTTCTTTTTTTTCATGAAACTGTAAATGTTTAGTATAGCTCTATAGGTTCACTAGGTTCACATTATTATTTAAGAATATGCACCCAAACCAAGAAAGATGGGATACTTGAAATCCAAGACACAAAATTTATTTTCAAATCCACAGCGAAGACATACAGCAAAACGAAGCAAAATGTGTCACCTCCTTTTACAAAGGGATCACCCCTCTGGTTTTGCTCTCGCAGGAGCTTAATCATAGATCTCTATACATATAAATGATATATAAACGCAAATTTCAAATGTAAGAATATCTGTGGAATTTTTTCTTGAATAAAATGGTAAAAAAAAAATTGTGGGTCAAATATAATTACACCGTTGGACAGATTTTAAACTCCTGCTCTAGATTGAAGTGCATGATTCCTTAAATTCCCTAACGGTCAGCCCAAGTGTAGCTCAGGGTTTGGTAGTTTTACATTACAAACTCACCTTCAGCTGCACTCAGGAAAACTTACCTTTGCCCGGTAAACTTGTGGGTATTCTAAACATCAGTAGATTTGCTGATTGTTTCAGTTCCACCTCTTTGGCAGAAGAGAATGGGGAGGGGCAGCACTTTTGAACTCTATGTTAAGGAGACAATGTCGCTTTTCCCCCTCACATCGCTGGTGTCATCGATGGCTCTGTAGGTGTGAAGAGGGAAGAAGGGAGGTTTTTTTTTTAAATGATGTACCAATGTAGAGGGGGTTAAAACAGCCACTCCAAAATGTTTACTGTATCTATTTATAAAAGAGAAATTAAAGGCATAAGAAATTTGCTTTATCTTTTGTTACCCTGCTGCCAAAGGGAATTGTAATACCCTATTTTTCGGTTGCACCAGACCAAACGATGCACCCAGTTTTTAGAGCAAGAAAACCAGAAAAAATAAATTTGTTAGTGTTTAAATCAATTGGGTTAATGCAGTTGCGGGCAACCGAGTTGATATGGAGGGCCACAAGTGCGGCCCTCAGCATCAAAAGAGGGCCGCACATAACATCGATCCAGTCCCCCCCTGTCGACATATCTCAGCAGGCAGTGGACAAGATCCCGACAGGCAGTCAAAGCCTGAATGCACCCCCCCCCTCCTGCCCCTGTGTGCAGCGGTCATATGTAGACCTGGTTCCCCCGATCAACAATGACAATTTAACTGTTGTAGGATCGCCAAAGGAAAGCTGGGTCAGCGTGTGACCACTACACAGGTGAGTTGCTATGCCCTTTGCATTTTGGGGTCCGCATGTGGAGGACCATTGGGGGGCTGCCGAACAACGCCCAAAGGGCCGTAGGTTGGGCACCTAGGGTTTAATGCATTGGTTTGAATTAATGCAATATCAAATTCAGCCAGTAGATGTCACTAGCAGCAGTACTATCACAGCACATCACGTCATCCTCCTCACTGATTGGGAGGAGATCAAAAGCAATAATACAGTTCAGATGGAAGATCTGGCCATGGCGGCATTTCTCATCTGACAGCTTTGACATTGCCGGGAAGCCAAGGTGCGACCACCGGCCGCCCAGTGGCCACGGAGGTCACGCACTTGGATCATAAGATGCAGGCACTTTTTCCCCCCGATTTTGGGTGTGAAAATGTTCATCTTATAGTCCCATAAATACAGTAATTGTTTTAAGTTATATATAGCATTGATATTATTTAGAGTGATAGCATGACAAAAAAGAGAAACTTTTATGTATTTATTACAGAAAACTGTATTTAATCTATCTCATTAAAATTCCAAAACCTGACCCATGTGTTAAGAACAGCCCATGCATAGCTGCTGTGCATTCAAGTCTTTTCCTCACTGTACATCTCGTTTGAGAATATATAGAATAACATTGTTAAACTGTTTAAAAAGCAGCAGGTTAAGTGGTCTTGGCTTTTATTTAGAGAACGTTTTCTGTTAAACAAAGTGGAACATAAGCTCCACTTAGGTCAATTTAAAGATAATTATTTAGAGTCAAGTGATTGTTGTATAGCAATACTTCACTTCATTGTTTTGATTATATGGCATGACTCCATCTCAGCTGGAGCAAGTACATTGAATGTACAATAGATTCACAGAATTGTAGGATTGAGTACAAAGACTTCCTTTTTTTGGCAGAGTAGAAATGTTCCTGTGAATTCAGTCTCTAAAACAGACAGGCACAACATATATTTTTCTAAAATTAGACAGGAATTCAGCTAATGTGTAAAAATTAGTTGGCTAGGTGAGTTATTGGATTCATTCTTTCTCCTTAGGTGTAATTTAAACAATTGTGTAATTTCAGGATTTAAAAGTTTCTTCATGTTCTGCATTACATACTTTTAAAATGAAAATTTTTAAAACATTATAAAAGCGATTATAAATGTAGTTATGAATGTATTATTAAATAGGGTATAAAGCAGTTTTGCAATTTAAGATTACAATTTTAATATGTTGATAAGATTTTCAATTTTTTATCAGATTTTTACTGATTTCTGTGTTCTAATTGGGTGATTTGCCTACTTCCTGTCTCTTTGTTAAAAGCCCTTTACACCAGCCAGATAACATTTGGCAATCAATTATTATTGCTTCAGCCCAAAATCTTAGTATATGTAGCAATGGGACCCTAAGGTCCTGCTGATGAACTGGGATACCTGGATCCTTCTCTCGCAGATCTGGTGGTGCACCCAACTGGCCCTGATCCAACAATACAATGCACTTATTAAACTATGCAGATATGTGTGTATTTGTACACCCCTTTATGTGTAGCTTATGACTCCGGAGACTACCCACCAACCTGATAAACTAACCTGATAAAAAATGCCAATACCTAAAAATCAGTGGTTGACTTTTCCCTTACTAGCTGGCCAGCTTAACTGAAAGAAAGTCTGGTACCATTGATGGGGCCCGTAAGGAGTCTGAAGAAAAATCGATCGGGATAAGCCGAAGAAGTCAAGAAACTCAGGGGGGTTATTTGTAATACAAAATGGCGTATGTTCGTCTCACCCAGGGATTACAGGGTTACTGTGCTTCATTGTACAAAGGGCACTCAGCATCCTCCAATAGAGTGTTTTTATGAAGAGGTTATGAAAGAGGGGCAACTAAGAGTTTGTAGTTACTTATCTAATGGGCCCACCCAGGCGGCACCTCAGGTGATCTGCGCGTGGGACAGCAGGCAACTCTCTCTACAGACGGCAAACCAAATCAACAGCAATGTTCAGGAAAGGGTCCTCCGTTCTCTAGCTCTCTTCCTTTCCAGACAATCGCCATGTACCTCAGGAACGGCAAAGATGCTGTCCTGCCCCACGCCATTCTGCCTCCTCCCCCTTCCTCTGCGCCTCTCCCTTTCTGCTTCCCGGAAGAAACAGTTCAACAGTTCCATCTCTCCAAAGTTCCTCCTGGATGATAATGCTGCTCTGCTGTCACCTTATGTCCATTCAAGCATTGTGCAGCATCACATTTCTATTGTAGGATGTGTAGATAAATGCAGCCTATAGCCATGGCTACATGTACAGCTATCGTGAGTTGGTTAATTTTCTGTCAGGATGGTTCATGATGCCCATTGTTTCTAGAACGTAGAACACAACAGTGTTTCCTTGTTTATTCTCCCCTCTCCAAAAAACACAATGGTTTTGTGTGTGCAGCATTAAAGCTACCCTTGCATGGGTAGATTCCCGTTCCACCACCAAGTAATCACACCATGGTGACGTCACCATGCTGCTTTTGGCCGTCTGCCAAACGTACGTGAATCGCGTTGTGTTCCCCTGGTCCCCAAACAAAGTATAGTGATGGACCAAGGCATCAAGGCGGATCACTGTGCGACCAACTTGCCGTGCTATTCTGGTCGATCCCTCCAAGTGGACAGGTCCATTTTGCGATTGTCTGCAAAATCTCCCATGGATAGATTGTTGGGAATAGTTAAGAAGGCTCACTCCCAATAACCAAAATGATAAAGTGTGAACATAGCTATTGCAACAGCAATTTCACAACAGGCAACAAATTACACCTGGCATAGTTTTCAAATGTTTGCCACCTTTACTAAGTGTTAAAATTACTAGCTGCTGACACTAGCTGCTCGCTGAATAGTTAATAAATGGAATGTTAAAGAGTTTGTGCTTCTAATGAAAAGGTACTATTAGGGGCAAAAAATTAATCTACAAAATAACCAGTAAAGGTGATTACCTGTACTCAGATCTCTGTAGTGTGAATTTTAAGTTCCATGTTGGGGTACTTGGAAATTGGAAAGTAAAACTATTGGAGAACATGCCTTAAGAACACTATAAAATCCCAATTACATTTGTATCCACTGAGAGTATATTCTAGGCGGTCTAATACTCAACCGGTATCGAGTTCTTGGACAGCGAGATGACTTAAAAAGGCATTCCATAAGCATATATATTATATTCGTAGAAACACATTTATTAGGATCCAAGTCATGAGGGTACATAATACCAATATATACAAAAAAAACAAGGGTACATATAACACAAAAATATGGGTGTGTGAAGTGTCAAACCATTCCAAAGTTGTAATCAATGCTGTATAACGTCTTTGACGCGTTTCACATCTATAATGCTTCTTCAGGAGGCTGTTGTTTTGTCAGGGTATCTGAAGATGAAACACCAATATGAGTATATGATGTATCAAGGTATTAAGGTGGGAAGCTTATTGTATTCCAGTCTTTTCGGTCAATATAATATCAGAGATGGTAAGGTGGTCCCAGGTTAGAGGTATGCGCCCAGAGTTCCCATCCAAGAGACACCTCCAGCACACTACACATCGCGAACACAGGGGTGTATCCTAGGTTGATCGCATTGTTGCAATATGGGGGTCATATAAGGCCTTAGCCACGGTCCCAATGGTCATATAAATTGTAATCCTGTGTTTAGATAGGTAACAGCCTAGAAGGGTAAAGAATAATAGGTAGGTGTGAGATGAATAGGCAGCTTCAGCTAGTGCTGCAGGAAAGAAAGAAACAGGAAAAGGAGAAGGGGGAAGAGGGAAAAAGGGAAGGGGGGATGTCAATCAAAACCAAGAAGGGATGTGGGGTGTGATAGTGTAGCCCATGTGTGTGCATGATGTATGTGAGATATAGCTGATTGTGAATGTCTGTGTAGGAAAGAAAAAACACAATAATAGGGATAGGTACGTGCCAGCCAGAGAGAAACATTTGATCAGTGAACAAGTGAGACGGTATGAAGGTAAAGGGAAGAAAAACCAAAAAAGTAAAAGTAGACTATCACATGACGGTACCTTAGACAATAGAAGCGAAAGAGAGGTGTTACTGGAATAGTGTGTGATGGTGTGTGTGTGTAGTGGTATGGTAATGTAGAACATGGAAGCAGGGGGCAGTGTTGCTGGGGTAGTAACTGTAAGGAGTAGGAGTGTATATATGGTGACGGGAGTGTGGAAAAGAGAAAAGGGGAAATGTCCCTGTCTGTAAATATGTGTGTGCCTGTGTGAGGGAGTGGATGGTGTGCATGTGAAAGAAACGCAGGAAACATATGCTGTGCTTACAAAATCATCAACCAAAACAAAAAGCACAACCTATAAGCTTACACCATGTGTGATATATCCCCCGTGTATCTACCACCAGGAGCCACACAAGAAGAAAATATGTGAGAACACCTACCAGTATTGTATAGTACTGACCCCTAAGGGTATCCATACCTTAGGTGGGGTATTCAGCCGTAAAAGGAGTAACTGCTGGAAAATCGAAATTTGTAAATGCCGGATAGCTCTTAAGTAGGGTATGATAAGAAGGGGTTAATAGTATAGTAGTTGAATCGCCGCCACCAGCTGAGAGGCATGCGGGTAGTGTCCTAATTAGGGCGCTGTCATTATTTTCTGGTGTGGTGTCAGGAGAAAGAGGGAGAGTTCTCCAATTTCCACTTTGACAGGAGGAGGGATTTGCCCCCTCCTCCCACCTGCTAATGGGCGGGGCTCAAGGGAATCCCTCATTCCTAGCATATGCCTAGCTTTACTCATTCATACTACACAGTACAGCTCTTTAATTAAGGAAACAACTCATTCTCCCACCTGACAACAAGGAATCTACACAAAACGAAAAAGGTAGACTTTATGATAAATGGGCTGACTCTCTTGCACAGCCTATTTCTGTATAGCATATTTTAGTTTTAGGGAATGTTTTAAATAAATGTCTTTAGCCCATGTTGTTTTTGCATCACGTTCAAATTAAATGTCAAGTGGACTAATTTTTGTGGTCAAAATTATGGCTAGACTTTGAACTTATAATTTTCGTGTGAGGTTTATTGTAGCTGTAAGAGATTAAAGTTCATCATAATGAGGGAAATAAGTACTGCATATACTGAGTATTAGCCGAGGTACCTATTTTTTTCTACAAAAACTGGGGAAACTTACTCACTGGAGTATAAGCCTAGGGGGGCAATGCAGCAGATACTTGCACAGTTAGATGTTTATCAAGTTAAATTCCACCATCTCCAGTAAAAATTAACAATATGACCTCAAGATGGTGCTGCCTCCCAAGTTTACATTTCACCGGTGGCCCAGCTCAGGAATACAGCAGATAGAAGACAGAGTACCGAATATAGAAAAATGATCAGTCAGCCAGGAACAGTGGGTCCCCTTGTAGCTAAGGACCCCATAGTGACTGCTATGGTGGTTCTTATGCAACTGGGCACATTCATTGCCCACAGGAAGACCAGCGAACACCTGAATAGGTAATTGGACCCTGACCTCAGTATAAGACAAGGGGGGGGGGGTTTCAGCCCATTGGGTTTCCATTAGAGGAGTTGCTTTATTACCACAATGCAATGATGTAAAGAAAGAATTCAACGACTACTCACTATAGGAGCATTTGAAAAAGTCCCTTGGCCTTACTGGATGTTGTGTTGGTATGATGCAGTTAACTGTAAATTTAGCTAAAACAGAAGCTTCCATTTGACAGAGACAGACAGTGCTACAAGAATAAAGATAATATTTCATAGCATGGAAAATCATTGTACCAGGACTGCATCTTACTCTCGTGCATTAGGTGAGTTCATGCCTTTGAAGTCATAATATTACCAGAATTCAAATACTTTCCTTTTAAATTGTACAAACAAGTTAGCCACAATCGTAAGAATATGAGAACGTACTTGATGAGAGATTGTTTACTTGAGCTCATAGGTAATTTAAATGAGTAAAACAAACATAACCTTTTTAGCCATTTCTCACAGGGGAAGCCAAATGCTGCATCTGATTATAATTGTTCTAATGAGATGTGATCCAAAATCACAGAGATTTAATAATCAACTGGAAAGAGCATTTAACAAGCTCTAATGTCTGTCTGCAATATATGATAACGTAGGAACTATCAATTCACTGCTTCTGAATACAGATATTGTTTGCTTACCTTATGTATTAGGAGGCCACTGTTTGACATTTTTAAAAGATCTTAGGTCTAAGATCTTTTCTTAGGACCATCAAATATATATCTACATATGTTTGTAAGGTTACATTGTTGCATGAACCCCTCTTCTTACTTAACGTCCCATGGAGAGGACGGCATAAATATATACACTGCATATTTTCTCAGGAATTGTATCACTAGCTGTCTCTGAGGATCACATGATTGTTAAATTTAGTGGGTAAGGCCGAGGCTCCACTTGGGCGGTTTGAGAGCGGAAGCGACGCCTAAACTACTCCCATGACCCCCAATGAGCCTGTCTCCACTGCCTCAGTTTGCGGCATGGTGCAGGTGTGGAAAAAAATACACGGTTTACTGCTTTTTTCAAGCAGCACCATGACCACGTCCAAACCACTGGTAAATGAACATAAAAGCACGGTAAAACTACATCCATTGAAATCAATTTACAGAAATTGACAAAATATAAATAAACACAGCTAATCCACAAGGAAACACATGCAGCAAGCAAGGTTTACCTGTGGTTTACTCCCAAATTTGCTGAGTTTTTAAAATTATTTTATTATTTTTCATCCATTGTTGTCAATGAAAAAAAAGGGCCAAAACTGTGTCTGATCTGCGTCCATTGATTTCACCACCAGACAACAATAAGGAGACCCGACCTTGCCAGGTGTGTGAGCATCACTAAAGAGCCAGTGCACTGTTGAGTCACAGAGGGGTAACAGGGGGCCACTGATCATTGGATTCCACATAATATTGCAGTCTATACAGGTATTGTTCTCACATGTACATTCAGTGCAGCGGTAAACAGTGCTCCCCCACTCCTCGGGATTCCAGTGTTCTCACTAGTGTGGCTCGGTAGTGATACTCACACCGGGTAAGGTCGAGTCCCCTTATTGTTGCCTGGTGTTCCCCTGAGGAAGTACATATGAAGCGTTCGTCTGGGTATGGTTTTGTTAACACCTAATAGATACACCATACACTCCGCTCAGCTGGAAGTGGCGCCTTAGAGGAGAAAAAGTTTGAAGCCAATGTGGTTTACTAATTATTGGACTTGTATATGGACATTTAAACATTTGTTAACTTTTAAACCTATTCTTTTTATTGTGGCCCTTTAAGTCCCCACATCCCTATTGTCAGTAGGGAAAAACTGGGTTGATTTATATCGGCTCAGATTCTGCATCCATAGGATTTGGGATGTTGGCCATGTAGGAAAGTAGCAAAAGTTTTGTGTATCATGTTGGCTCAAAGGTAACCAAAAGTTTAATTGAATGTTTTTTTTTTATGATAGATATGACATATATATTGATATATATTTTTATTTATATTCAAATGTTAAATGGAAAAGTGTATCCTTGTTAAAGGCTGTCATTTGTCATATATACACTCATATACTCTTAATCAAAAGCAATGCTGGCTTTTTTTTGTGACCTGGTGGTAGGTACTAACTAGGTTGGCAGTCAAGAGGCAGTCAGCCATCAAATGTGTTATCTTGTGATATCTTGGAGCCTGCTAGCCTGTTGTTACCTGGACTGAACTCTGGCGTCCTTTAAACCCTGGCCTCATTTCCCTCTATGTTCTGCACAACTGAATTGTGTATGAACATGGTTTGTTTTTTGGATTTTGCTTAATAATGAAACCTGCTTGAACTCACTAGTCATAACTAGTGATGAGAAGCATAGGCAATATTCGTATTAGCAAAATATTGCAATTTTTTTGCCTAATATTCATAGTAAATTCGTGAATTTGTGATCTCTAGTCCTTACTACCTTCAATTCTCGAATATTCGCCATTACGAAGATATAGCACTATATTCGAGATCTTCACAAATTCTGCCAATATTCGCAATAACAATTTGCTATCTTGCGATCAACACTAGTCATAACTGGTGGTGCCCGGAGCAACACAACTGGGCACTGTAAGTGGGATATCTGCACTTTTAATAGTTCTCTTTGTGTATTTCAACAAAGCTGTCATGCTCTCACTGTCATAGAGGAACCTTCAATATATTTTGCAGTATTTTGTTATGATCCATATATGTTTAAAGTTAATTACAGGATAATAACAATCTCCTCCATTCCTTTCCACCCCTAACTAACTGGTACTATTAGGTAAAAAAAAATCAAAAACCTGTTAGACTATAACTATGGTATCAGCTTTCCCAGATAAAAAAAAGGGTATGAAAAAAAGCCAACCTAATCTATGGACTGATGATATATAACATATATTGCAGTGTATTACCTTTGGGTTTTTGTTGTTGCAGTGATGATGTGATGAAAAATGATTTTGTTACCTGGAAGAATTAAACATAAATATGTAAATTAGTCCAAGGAAACATAAATTAATTACCCACTGTTCATTTCATTAAGAGAAAATGAAGCAATAACGAGATTCTGTTATAGAAGTGAAATCCCTTTCTAATCATTGTTTGCCATTTTGGAAGTTTAAATGAGATGGGTTTAAGTGTTTAAGAAGATAGGAAATATTGTGAAAATATGCTGACATCAACGATCCAGTCATTTTGAATTTTTTTTAGAATATACATTATTAAGTATTACCGTATTTTTCGGACCATAAGACGCATGTTTTCACCCCCAAAACTGGAGGGGAGGGGAGTGCCTGTGTCTTATGGTCTGAATGTGCGATCACCCGCGGCCATCTGGCTGCCGGTGATCGCAACTTTGCTCCCCGACAGCTCTCCTGGCAGATAGATCAGCTGTGTGCAGAGGGAGAAGAGATCAGCTCTGTGATCTCAATCAGCACACCTGCTGTGTGACAAGAGATCACACAGCTGATGGGCTATGTCAGCTGTGTGATCTTCATCAGCCGGGAGAGCTGTGGGGAGCTGGACTGTATTGGCTATATTTGCAGAGCCTCGCAAATATAGCCAATGCAGAGTGTGTGGACGCAGCAGAGAAGTGACAGGCAGACCGGAGTGAAGATCCCCCCTTCCTCCCCCTCCCTTCCCTCTCTGAGCTCTGTGTAAGAAGAGACGCTGAAGTCTGCTCTCTAGTGACACCATGTTGGTGGTGTGGCTGAATAGGGGTACTGCATGAGATTTTTTTACATTCATTTAAACAAATGAAATATTTTTTTCTGATTTCCTGCTCTAAAAACTGGCTGCGTCTTATGGTCAGGTGTGTCTTATAGTCCGAAAAATACGGTATTTATAATTAGATATTTCAGTACATTCACTAAGGTACCTAACCTTAGGGTTCCCATACACCTTTAGATTTCTCTTTTAGATTTTGTTTTACAGAAACCATTTAATACAAGAGACTTTCTAAACAATCAAGTCTACCTGTGTTCAATTGCAGAGGACCCGGAACTACATAGTTGTTGGTAGATCTAAAGGATATCTGACAAAGTGATCTAAAGGTGTATGGCCAGCTTTACTTACATTAGTGAATATAATGAAAATTCAAATGTTGCAAGGTATAATTATTTTGCAACATACACATCCATAATTTAAGTGGGGATAATAATTAGGGATGGTCGAAAAATTCGCAGTGCGAATTTTTAAGTAGAAATTTTGACTTTTTCGCCGAAAATTCACATAGTCGAATTTTGATGGGGTCATTTCGACTTTTCGCCGAAAAAGTCGAAAATCAGCCTGATATTTCGACTGAAATCGAAATTTCAACTTAAAAAATAACTTTGCTTTTGATTTGCCGTGCCGCTATTTCGCATGCGAGTATCGCCATTTTATGTTAAATTTTTGCATGCGGGAGTGATTGGAAAATTCGCATTGGCGTAAATTAGCATTGGCGAAAATTCGCATGGTGCTAGCTAACTTTGTCAGCTTATTGCAAAGTCCCTGAAAATGGTATCCTCACAAAAATTGCTGGAGTTGTAGAGAAGGGTTGGGGGAACATTTGTTTGTGTATAAATTGGGTTTAAATCTGAGCTCTGATTGTAAAGCTCTGCTACTATGTACACTGATTCTTCTATTATAGCTCTAGCTCATACAGCAAATCCAAATTTTGCACCTTATGTGAATTTTTGACCTTGTGCGAATTTTAGGCTTTATGCGAATTTTTGAGTGTTTTATGCAAATTTTTGGCGTTATGCGAATTTTCGACTTCGACTACAAAAAATTCGAAATTTTTCAGTCGAATCGAAATTCGATTGGGAAACTCGAAATTTAAGTAGAATCGAATTTTATTCATTTCGACCATCTCTAATAATAATAACATAATATTACAAATCTTAAATTGATTAAAGTTAACTAGAGTCGAGTATCAATCGTTCACAGTGGACCCAGCACCTGACCATGTCATATAGACCACCGAATGAAAAGATACTACAAGTTGGAAAGATTGTCTATTTAAACGTCTAGGAAAGAGGTAACTAAAAATTTCTATTTTATAGAGGATTATTATCTTCCAAAATCTTCTCCTGTATCAGAGTCTGTACATTTATGTAAGCTTGTGTTGCCTTTCAACCCTAACTTTATGTACAGTTCTGTGTAATATGTTGCTGATTTTTAAATAAACATTAATTATAATAATAATAATATTAATGTTTCAGGTGAAAATACTGAAATTTCAGAATCAACCCATAAAATCAGGGGTGCACATAACTTTTTTAGCAAGCTACTCAGATGAGAACCAGGAAAAGGTGTGTGGTACTCACCCCATACGTAGCGTTTTTTAAATAAGCGCTGTTTCCTCACTGTCCTCTGCATCAGCTTCCTGCACGGTAGATTCTACTGCAGATGGACCTCCCTGTTCCTGAGTGATCCTCCGATTAGCTGTCTCCATCCACAGGTCACCAGCTGGCTTTGTGTCAAATGTAACTCTCACAGTACAACACCGTTATAGCCCCCAAATCTCATACATCAGTAGTGCAACCTTTTTTTTCTGGGGTAGCAACTAACCCCTGAGACTACCTGCAGTCCAAATATCAACCTTTCATAGTCATACTCCAACACCCTTAGAAGTCCAACTTTTTTTTGGATTAGTAATTTACATTCCCAATTTCACACCCCTAACTGCAATCTTTCATGGTTATTAATGTTTCCCTGCGGTTATCCAAGTGACATAAATTTTATACATTTAACGATAAAAACTGAAAGAATTTTGGCAATCTAAAAAAACCAGTAAGTTGTTTGTACAGCTATTTAATGTGTTAAGCTGGCCATACACCTTCAGATTTCTCTGTCAGATTTCCTTCAGATCAGATTTTGTTTTACCAAAACCATGTAATATGAGGACCTTTCTACACCTTCCAATCACTATGTATTCTATCAGGGAGGACACTATACTACATGGTTGTTGGTAGATCTGATCTGATCTGAAGGAAATCTGACAGAGAAATCTGAATGTGTATGGCCAGCTTTAAGCTTTAATCTTCCTAAAATTCCATGTTCAGCCACAAGATGTCCCTAGTGAACACTTGCCATTTTACAGAGCACATCACCATCTTCTTTCTCACACTAGGGGGGTGCTGCATTCTGCAGATCTCTCCCCTCTATGGCTGACAGCTATACTCCTTGGGTTTACCTGTTTAGCTGTATACCTGCTACTAATACTCTTTTGGATATTTATATTATTTCTTTTTATCTTTCTATTTGTTTCATGGTTAGTGAGGGTAACTAAAGTATAGTGGGCGTAGCTAAACATAAGCCTAAGTGTCTTCCGCGCCATCGGTGATACCGAAGAGGCAGGGGGGCGGCGCCATAGATCTCCATGTTAATGCAAGTGTTGCTTTTCTCTCCACACACCGCTGGCGTCTAATTGACACCGGCAGTGTGTAGAGGACTGGGAGGAGAGCCAGCAATCATGGCGGAGTACAGTGTACTCCACCACGATTGCCCGGGCAGCGGCTTTTTATTCCTTAAAAAATGGAGCGAAAAGCCCATAACGCTAGGGACGTTAAGGAATGAATTATTATATTCAATTCAAATTATGAGCAAAATTCTAACAAAATATACTTTATAGCTTTAGTGACAGTAAACATACCTAAAGATATTAATTTGGCTTTGATTATGTGTTTGGCTGTGCTTCAATAATTCTAAGTAAACTTTAAATGTGAACAAGTGACTCACAGAAGGTTGAGTGGCTATTAGCAGTCGATAAGGTGTGGTTCCTTCATGAGAAATCACGATTCATATTGTTGAAGCTCAGAAATTAGGGCATTTTTAAAATGTGAGCAAAACAATGACTTAACAGGTTCTTGCTAAAATTACAAAAATATAATTAACATCTTCTGCATTGCAGCCTCTTTTTTGTTACAAATTATAATACATTTTCTTTTTATAGTGTGCTGCGTGAGGGTGCGGTAATGAGTATGCTCACTTAGATGTCGGCATCTTCGTTTCGTGAACTATAATTTCCTGTTTCAGCTGTCGTTGGCATAGCAAAGAAAGTACTCAGGCTCTTTTAGTTTTGTTCGAACAGCAACAAACTTTTACAACAAACAATGAATTCAAACAGGATACGTACATTCTAGTGGAAAATCACAGAGTTAATAAAAGTGTTCAGGAGTCGGATGCTGCATTATAAATGTAGAGAGAGAAATTTAGGACAATGCAATTCATTGTTGTAGTGAAAATTGTTTGTACAGACACATCTTGATGGGTTTGCTCTTAGTTTTTATATATATGGCTACAGCATAGTTGCCCAACCCATGACCCTTTAAGCGTCTCTCCCACTTGTGGCCCTCAACCTAGGGCACAGGAGCTCACCTGTCCGCCGATCCCCTGCCAACATATTCTCTACAGGAGCCCCACCACTTCTGGCTGCCTGATCTTTCCTTTTCTTTCTGTTCTAGACAGTTTATCTTCTGGGTAGTATTCCCGACATGTAAATAAATGTAGGTGGCAGAGCCATCTTGTGGAGGCTGAAGTAATTTGTTCCTCTGTTTGAAAATTCTATCTGACTTTGTGAGTTATATTTTACTGCTCTTCTTTGACCTTTTACTGCTTTACTGCCTACCAAGTTGGGGCATCAAGGAAACAACTGTTGCATGCCGTAATTGACAAAGACAGTCACTATACATTCTTATATTGGTTTATTATGCTGGACTGCATAAATACATCTTTATGTACACATGCATTACCATACTACAGTGTACAATTTTATTTAAAAATATTTTTTTTTCTTGTAAATTATACAAGTCAGTATAGATCCATATCAACTCAATTGCCCACCACTGGGCTACAGTAAACCCACTGTCGTTTTTCTCCTGATTTAAACAAATTACTGTACTTTTCGGACTATAAGATTCACCCAGTTTTTAGGGCAGGAAAACCAGAAAAAAAGATTTTAATATGTTTTCGCATCAATTGGGTTAATGCAATGAATTCAGTGAATGCAATATTCAATTCAGCCAGTAGGTGTCACTAGCAGCAGTACACTCTCTGCAGAACATGTCTTACTTTACACTTAGTGGGTTGTTATTTATTATTGACTTATTAGTGATATATGTTATTTATACATTTTTTGGACAGGCAGCACACATTAATATATATTTTTTTCTTATTTTATTTATTTATTTTTATTTTTTTTCTCACTGATTTTATTTGTATCATTGTTGTATTGCTTACCAGTCTTTATCCTATCTGGATTTTTTGTTTCTTTTTGTATTTGTAACAAAAAATTATTTAATAAATATACAGTTTAACATACTTTACACTGCAGGAGGAGGGGGGGGGGGGGCGAGCAGTCTCCTACTCTTCTCTGCTCTCAGTCTCTGTCGATGTTGCAGTTACTATGTCCGTGGGAGCTGCAGAGTGATTCCCACGGACAGGAGAGAGAGATATAGATGATCATCTATATATCTCTCTTCATTGCTTATGGCAGCAGAACTTTAAGTTCTGCTGGCATAGGCAAATACACAGTTCAGATGGGAGAGCCAGACACCGTGCCTGGTCCGGCCAGAGGAAGAATTATAGACTTCTTCTTGCCTACGAAGGGGGCGGGTCGAACACCCGTACTGTTCACCAACAAGAAGAGGGAACATTCAATGTTCGCGCCAAACTGTCCGCATGGTGGACATCGCTACTGCCAGACAGCACTGCCCTCAAAATATCATGCTGGGGAGCTACAAGTTTCAGAATTCCCCACTGTCCTTAAAACGTAATGGTTCATTGAAGTTCAACTATTTAGGCTGGTAGATTTAATATTTTTAATTATATGAGTGTGTCATTACCTGATATTATGCAATTCCTGATATGATTATTCTGTATATTTTATTAAACATTTTAATATACCATTTAGTTCAGAATATTTTTCTTGTTAAACTCCTTAAAATGTAGATGTGTCTTATGGTCCAGTGCACCTACTTACCCGTTGAATGCTTAACACTTGGCAGCTGCCATCTCCGTAAAAAAATTCTGCCAGTCCTGCATTGGTTAATTTGCTGCAGTAACATGAATGATCACTAGATGGTAGTAGCTGATTTTCAATGCTGGGAATGTATCCCTGTAGACTCTGAAAGGGAAGCTTATTAGGTCACTGACATGTCCCTTCCTCTATGCATGTGTTTCACTGTGTAAAGTTCAAACAATCTGGTTGGTTCTTTCAAGGTGGAAATGCTTTATTCTACCTTATCTTTTACCTTAAAGCAAGGCATCTAGCCCCACCCCTGGATTTATCTTATGTTAAACAGTGTCATGGAGTCTACAAATGTCCATCTCAGTGTATTTCATTGGTGGAAGAGTTTTTTTTTCTCAGTTATTTTGTCATTAGCACCAAACAATTACACTACAGCAAGTGAAGAAGAAGGTTTTATCTTAGGGAGCAAGTTAAAGGTTAGTTCTCCCTAATGTTAGAGTAATTGCGGTAGCTAGAGGGTTATTTTAAGGTTAGGGTAGAAGTTTTGTTTCATTTTCATGGGAGTGAGGAGGTTCATTTGAAGATTTAGTTAAGGCATTTGACATCAATTTAGAATTAAAGATTAATAGCACAGAAAAAAAACATGTGGCTGCACTCTAAATCCCTTTTATGCAAAGTTAATAATTGTACCTTTTTCTCTTCCATTTTCAAATCTACTGTATAGGGACAGCAATATTATCAAATTCAGAAAGTTACCCATGGTATAAACAGAATAGGTATCAACAAATACAGTTGAGGCCAAAATGATGTTAATTTGTGTTAATTAGTGTTGGTTAATTTGGAAACATATACGTTGTATGTTGAACTCAACGGCACTGGTGCTATGACAGGCCCCGGATCCGCTGGTCTGAGCCCCCATCCTGTTGATGTCGTCACAGTCCACGTCTTTAGGAACGCAACAGAGGCTTGACGGAACCCAGCGGATCCAATACCGGACGTGAATTCTGGGGCTTAATTTGGATTTTTTATTGATACACCAATTTCAAACAAGAGGCAAAGGGCAAAAATAAGACATCCAAAAGAATTCGCCCCCTGGCCATAAATAGTCAATAGTATTCCATTTCTGAGCCACAACTTACAACAATCTCTTAAGGCTGGGATACATGGCTCGATTTTTGAGCCGACAGAGAGAGCTCGGCAGTAGCGTGATGACATTATCACACTACTGTCCGGCTTCCCCGATATCAGGAGCCAGCTGTCAGTGGGTCTATACTGTGAATGGGGAACCACGGTTCCCTATTCAAAGTATAGGCTATCGAACAAGGTTTACCAGCATGTTGGTAACCTGTTAGGCTGAGCGAGATCTATTGATCTATTGATGGCAAACACGGGTCGATTTTTTCCCAGATTTCTGCACAGCACAGTGCCGTGAGCACGCACGGCGCTTGGCTGTTCAGAAAGCTGGGAAAAATTTACCTTTGTATTCATACCTTTAGAATAGTTCTTTTATAGGTGTGACAAACACACTATCAGACCACTGGGCTCTGTGAAGGCCACTACAGGACCTTGGTTTTAGTACCCTTGAGGAACTGTTGGACTAGTTTTAATGTATGCTTTTGGTTATTGTTTTGTTGGAAGACCCAGCCATGACCTAAGATTTCTGCATATTTTCCCTCAATGTCAACATAATGTTCTTCCTCAAGAATACCAAAACAAAGATCCTGGAGTGGTTTGCACAGATCCCAGACCTCAATCATATTGAGAATCTGTGAAGGGTGCACAAAGTGAACATCCATGCTTGAAAACCATGAAATTTAGCTAGAACAATGGAATGCAATGAAAGAATGGGCCAAAATCCCTCAGGAGACCTGTGCCAACCTAGTAACGAACTACTTTAAGAGATTGTTGTCAGCTGCAGCTCAGAAAGAGTTTACTACTGTTTTTTTTACTTGGTGTATCAATAAAATAATGTTATTTAACTAAAAGTAGCCACAAATGGTCTGATCCCCAACCGATTTACTAGTGGCTGATTGCAGCGTGATGACATCTCTCAGAGGATCGTTGGGCACCCTTTGTGTGCGGGACAGGAATTTTCGGATCACTGTATGATCTGACTTGTGGAGAAATCCTGGTCGATCTGTTCACACATCTGATTTGTGGGCAAGCGTCACGGCGTTCGATCGGCTTCAAAATGGGGGGGGGGGGGGGGGGGGGGGGGGGGGGGGGGTGAGACCGTGTATGGCTACCTCTAGTGGATCTTTTTTTTGTATATTTGTGTCCAATAAAGAAAACACTTGTTGTTAATAGTAATTTTCATGGATAAATCAAAAGTGTATATATATATAATGCTCAGAATTCCTTTTCAATACTGAGTCAAAGTTGATTGTTGGCCACTCACAACACCTTTCCTGCTCTTAATTTTAAAGCCATAGTAGCCAATGTACAGTCATCAAGTTGCACTTAATTACATTTTAAATATTATATTTAGGTTGTCAAAAAATTTGCTCATGTATGAAAATGTGTCAGGGATCTAGATTTTGTGCAAAACGTATATGCACCATGTACTCTGTAAAGAGCTGTGCAATGTGCCGGCATAAACATAAACCCAGAAAGTACTTAAATGACAGATCTGTTTGTTGTCTGTTTAAAGCTAATTCTTAGCCAGCATGTGTTTAAATTGCCTGGTTAACTTGTCTTCCTGAAAACCTTGCCTGTGCAACTCTCCATGTTAACTGGCAATAGTTGCTGACTTCCCTTCATCTGTCAAGATTAAGCCCAGGCCGTTGACTAATTCTGTCTAATTTTCTCTGGGGAGCAGGCCTGAAATAAAGCAGTGTTTATTTTTATACAGATTCTCACAGCACTGCTACATTCTGGTGACTTCCTGGATAGTTGAGGCAATTTAAAGGCCAAACATCGGTTTCAGAGGTAGATCCTTCATGTAATGCAACGACTCATGCTTTTCCCACATTGCATCTTATCAGAGAGTTTAATATTTCAGATAACTCGTAAAAACAATAGATGCCAAAGGAAAAGAGAGTGAGTAATTACCAAATTACAAAGAAAACAATGTAACTGTATCAGTGCATATGACCTTTATACATTATATAATATCAAAAATAATTTATTTATTCATATTAAAAAAATCTATATGTCTGTTTATGTGGAATATTGTATTACTTTTCAACCTTTTAGTAGAGTGTTTTATCATGACAATTGATGCAATTACATAATTTCAATATAGTTATTTTATGTATTTATTTGTAGAATTTTTTTTTTAGCTTATCTTTATACCATCATTCAAGGGTAAAGCTCATACAGGGTGAAACATGAAGAATGGGAGGGGCTTAGTATACAGGGAAGACCATGTTTTACTCTAATAAGGGCTAGGCCGTTTCTCCAAATATGGGAAGTATGCAGGTGCATAGGCCCCCCTCAACTAGTCGAAATGTGCTCTGTCGAAATGTGCTTTCGCCTGTAGAATGACCACTGATTTGGAACCTGATGGGCTAGAGACCCCAAATTGCATGGTTGTAGCTGAAGACCATACATACAATCCTACCAAATTAGGGGTTTCTAGCAATGAAATGAATGGGGAAGTTCCTTAGAATGAATGGGGAAGTTAAAAATGGCACATTTAAAGCCTGTGAGAATGTAATTATTATTTTTACGGTACCCCATACATGTATCCATCCGCAGGCTATTCTGCTGACGATCAACTGCAGTGAGCGTTCACGCCACTTGCTCGGGGGTTGATCGTCTACAAAACAGAGGTGCCCAAATAGAGTGATCGACCAGTATAGCACTTCAAGTCGGTCCCACTGCAATCTGAATTGACAGTTCTTTTTTGGATGATCGCTATAATTTGAATGAGGGCCATTTAACAGGAGTCGATGTGTGATTCCTGTATGTTTGGCTGATGACAGAAAGCAGCATGCTGACATTAACACACTGTGATCTCTCGCTGGCCTCTACGCAGGAGAATGCATACATGTATGGCTTGCTTAAGAGTTCAGATCTGCTTTAAATCATGATGTGAGAAGATACTGATCTAGTGAGTTTTAAGCTAGCCATACATTGTTGGATTCCATGGCCGATCGATCACCTATCCGATCGAT
>CM070032.1:38435332-38461225 GCA_036250615.1 Ptychadena robeensis | reverse complement strand
GTCCCCAATCCTCCATGTACCATGATCTGGATGAATGAGAACCTCCCAGACATGGAAGTGTCATCGAGGTGATTGTGGGGGGAAGTGTAGAGGAGACATTGCTGGACTTGCAGCGAGCAGAGGAGGGGGTATAACATAATATAGAATGATATAAGAGCCACTTCTCCATGCCTTCAGAGGGGGGGGGGGAGGGAGAGAGAGCAACGGGGGGACGGGGAGCGGACCCGCGCCAAAAGCCAGCCGAACGCCCGCCCCCAACAAGCAGCGTCGGCTCACTGGGGGAGGGGGAGAGAGACGAGGCCAGCACAAGAGCCGGCTCCACAGAGGGACATGCAGGATGAAGGAGTCAGAGCAGCGCCCAGACCTGACCATGCCACCCAGAGGTCAAGCCTGTCCGCGCCCTGTGGTGTAGGCCCTGCCCTGATCTGAAAGGCAATAGTTCTAGTAGCTAGTGAAGATAAAAGATGTGCAGCCACATGAAACTACAGAACTGAGAGCCTTGTGCTAGCTTTCTTCTGCGGTGTGCTATTCAGTGTGTGAAGAGTGGTGGGAAGACACAAGGGTAGGCATATTGAACACATTTATAAGAGGACAGACAGAAGAAAACGTGTTAAATAAACTTAAGTAAGAGAATAAAGTAGTAAACCAAGCAAGCCAGTGTTTTTGTGAAAATCCAAATAAGTTGATGTGTCACATGACCACTGCTTCCTATTGAAAAAAACAAAAAAAGTTGGAATTCAAAAATGGCTGGACTTCAAAAATGGCCGACCATGGTCACCACCCATTTAAAAAGTTTCCCATCTCACATATACTAATGTGCCACAAACAGGAAAGTTAATATCCCCAACGATGCCCCATTTTATGTAAGGTGTAATCAATATAAATGGCCACCCTATAGTTCTGTATGTTAGCCATCGCTGCATGCACAGCCCAGTAGTAAAGGTGGGCATAACATGGTTCAATTTTTCAAACTGTCAACAGGTAGTTTTCGAGCATTACATATGTCTTTTAGAGTAATGAGCCAAATGAAGATAAAAATAAACTGCAGATAGCCATGAACATAGCGAAGGAGCATTTATTATTGTCTTCCACTTTTGGGCTCTGTGCCATTGTCAGATCCGGTCCATGTGGCTTAGAATCCCTGCTCCTAGTACCCCCGTGCCAACCCAGGTCCTGTGGCATAACAGCCATACACAGCCTGGAAAACACCCACCCTGTTCGGCAAGCAGGAGTTAAGAGCAGAAATGGTGCAGAAAGATGGAGCAAAGAACATATAAAAAAAACAATAAAGGGTCAAAAGATGTGTTTTGTAAAATGAAATGCCCTAAAGCTATTAGGTAGTGCTTGTACTATAAGTTGGGGTAGTTAAAAAAACAAATTAACATAACGTTTAAACAAACCCAAAGGTCATAGATATGACACCTACCTAACTAACTATAGTGCAGCTTTTACAATGCTATTGCTTGCTTACCTGGCAGCCATCACCCTCCACTTCCGTTTGGGTGGGCCACCTCCTACTATGTGTATAATGCATGACTGAATAGTCTACAATGTATGTGATTACATCAGAGTTCTTAAGGTGGGTTGAGAGTAAGAGTCGCATAGCAAATTGCAATGGGTAGGTATTTATTTTGACCTAAAACATAACTTTTGATTTGAGTCAGCTTTAAGAAACCCAACAGAAACTTCTCAAAACTTCTTCTTTTCCCCCTTCACAGTTAGTTGTACAGGCTCCTGTGGAGGAAAGATCATAGCAAAGTTTAAATATATAAGAATATTTCAAATTAGCATTACATTATGGATTAATAAATATAATGCAAATAAGGAAACACAGTTGTGTACTACTGTTTTGCAATGTTCGATCATTTGATGTAATTGAAATCTGCATAATAGGCAACATATGAGGCAAATAATTGAAAATACTATATTATAACTAGTAGGTTCTAAAATTATTCTTCACTGTAAGCCAAGACAATTTAATTGCACTTTATACATATTATTTACCATTCTTATAAGTCACAAACAGCTTATTATTATTATTATTATTTTATTTATTACATTTTTCCATCATAAAAAGCTTTTCAGAGCTCTTGCAGCAATGCAGGTTTCTGCTCTAGTGATCTCAGGTGCAGACTCTTAGAATAAAAGGTGGAAGGATTTAGAAAATAATAGAAATTGCATAGTGATTAATCAATTTAGCTGTCAGTCAGAGCCACCTGCATTGCAAAGGTCAATTTGGTAGAAGAGCATTTTGGCGTATAAAAGTGTTGGCTGAAATTCCTCTGGAAGAGTATTCTAAAGCTGTTAGAATATTACATTTGGTAGTTTGTGTTGGCATTTGTAGAACTTTATGCGTATATAAATTGTCAACATTAAAACCTTGGTTTATAAAACTAAAGCAGCAATCTACAATTGCCTACAATATCTTTTACTGCCAAAATGGCTCTTTGTGTGTCATGCCTGACATTCATTGTAGTCTCTACTTAAGGTGGGCAGCTGGTTCTTTGTTAGTCAGACGTGTTTACATGTACATGTATTATATGCACACTGGTGGGACATTGGCACTCTTTGCTCACTTTATGTATCATGAAGAATGTATTCTACCCTCTGCAAGACATCACCATGAAAAATCCACTTTTCATTCATAAAATGCAGAGAAAGACTAGTCACCTGTCATCTGACAGGCTTCCTTTACGCCACTTCAATTGAAGTTAATTAGGTTTCCCTTATATCTACAGGCTGCCATTGTTTGTAATTGCCAACACAGTTGACACTTATGTAATTGTGTTTTTTACTTTGAGGAAGAAAGCCAATGGCATTGTTTAACAGTATTCGTCCTTTAGCTTGGTGTCAGCAAACTGGCCAACAGAGCCAAACACCAGTGCATTTTTTTTATTCATGTTTAGCTGGTCATTATCTCTGAAACTGGATGACATTTCTGAATTCATGCATTTACACTGTCAGACTGATATGTGATAAATTGTATTTTGTTAAAAAATAAATTGTTGGTTTTGTGTATTGTTATAAGCCACATCGCCAGTTCAGATGAACCTATTACAACATAGAAGACTGTGCCACTCAGGAATTGTCATTTAGCAGTTGCTTAATAAAAAGCTTACAAAGAACGTGTAGACACTTTTAGAGAGTCCAAAAAAGAAACTATAGGCTGTACTTCAACCTAGGTTAATGTGTGCATAAAAAGATAAATAATAATAATATAAGCTTGACCTAAATGTAAAAATAGACTCCTAGCTGAGTATATCTCCCTGAAGTAATGTATATCCTTCAAGACCTGTTTATATCCCCCTAGCAAAATGCCTGCTCCCAGTAAATATTCATGCCCCCTAGGAACCTACATGCCTCCCATAGTATTCAAGCTGCATCCTGTATTTACATATATGTATATTCCACCAAGATATATATATATATACACACACACTAAGATATTAACTTCACAAAACTGGAGAAAGATGCAGCAGTTAGGCAGTTAGGAGGCTTGGTAGTTTGGATAGAAAATGGTAATGAAGTAGATAATGTGAAATATGTGATGAGGTAGTTAATGATGTCAACATCAGAAGTTAAGTTTTGTTTAAACCTTTAGATTCATATTGTGCCAATTCAATCAATGACATTTCCCCCATCCTTTGACTCCTTTTATGGGAAGCAATGAGTCTGGCTAGTAGATTTTCTTGTACCTCCAGCTACAAAATTCGATAAACCTCTAGGGCTTGGGGACTTAGCTATAAGATTCATAAGAATTAAACATTTAGTGGAAGACATTTGATTTGCACAGTGTATAAAAACAGTTATGTTTGGGATATTTACATCCATAAATAAAATAATGTAAACTTTTTGACCTTTTGCCCTGGCATACCAGAAAAGCCATCACTATAGATATTATTTGAATCTAGCGAGAGTTTATGATGGATTTTCTGAGATTCTTTGACATTTTATTTGCCTCTGTCCCTCAAAGTCGCTTAAAAACCTAAAAACAAATACCCACCTGTTCTACTCTCATCTGTGGAAGTCACTATGCTTATTTCTATGTAGCTTTTAGTGTTCCAGGGGGGTTTACAGTTGCTGTGACACATATGGCCACTGGAGAACACAAAATACAATGACTTTTAATGGGCATAAATGAGAAAGACATTTGAAGATTAAGAATGACACATGTCCCAGCTTGTACTGCCAAAGCGATTCGGAGAAGAGGAGACAGAGCACCTCTCTATGGGAATACCCAGGATACAATGGCTCTCCACTTGGTGAGATCACCAGGTCACATAGAATACGGACACTAATTTCTGGAGCAGGTGTCCCAGAAGGATCAGACCAATGCAGGTTCCTTATTTTGGTCCCCTTATACTCCCATCTTCTATATGTCTGTGATTATAGCTGTGCCATAAAATTCCCATACTTTTCTCAAGACAAAGAACCGAAGGTCGTAACCTTTTCACAGTTAAAATAAAAATCTTTTATTGAATATGTACAACTCAGAACAGTTATGATATCTGGCACACCAGCTTTAATGTTTACAAACATTTAAAAATAATCTGCCAGTAGACCTCTGCCATAGCTCCTCTTCCTTTACTCTCAATGCTGCAATAACAACACCTGGGAAAGAACATCACTGTATATGCACTCTTCCAGGACACAGTCCTTACAGTGCATCTGGAAAGTATTCACAGTGCATTACTTTTTTCAATGTTTTGCACATTTTGTTATATTACAATGAAAAAACAGACTAAATTCGTTTTTTTCTTTAGAATTCTACACACAACAGCCCATGATGACAACATGAAAAAGTTTACATGAGGTTTTGGCAATAGTATTAAAAAATAAAAAAAACCTGAGAAATCATATGTACATAAGTTGTTCTGTCCACATCATTTTCCCACCAACTTGACAGGCACCATGTAAGTTTCACTAACTTGTTTAATTTAGATAACTGGGAGAAAACTAGAAAACAAATGATACTACAATATCAAAATGATTACAGCATATGTGCAATACAGTAAAGGCAATATACAGTATCTGGTGTGTATATCATATAGTTTCTGAGGCATCATGTAATATTACGAATACATGGGGAAAATGATAGATAAAAGATAAGGTCTACATACCAACGATGCTTGAATTGGCTTAATTAGAGTTAGGAGAGATGCAGATGCTGCAGTATGTGCAGATATGACTGAAAACACAGATAATGCTACTTCCTGTTTCCTACTTCCTGACTTTCTTTGTTGATGCACCTTTTGGCAGCAATTACAGCCTCAAGTCTTTTTGAATATGATGCCACAATCCTTTGATATCTTGGCTGTGTGCTTAGGGTCATTGCCCTGCTGAAAGATGAACCGACCCCCAAATTGGAGTTCAAAAGTGCTCTGGAGCAGGATGAGGAAAAAAATGTATTTAATCCAATTTGGAATAAGGCCGTAGCACAACAACATTTCGAAAAAGTGATGCGCTGTAAATACTTTCCAGATGCACTGTATGCAGCAATTTTCACCTAGAAAGAATATGTTTATTCAGGAACAACATAGCGATGATGCTTTTCTAATAATTTAAGAGATAAAATCATCCAAAATGGCTGCCTACATAGACCATATGGTATCAGAGACACACAATACACTTTTCCCTCTCATGGCCACCTGAGGCAATTTCAGTGAATTACATACACATGAGACTGCTTCTCTCGGTGGGCACACTGACCATTGTCCCAGCACAGAGACTCGCATGCGCTTTCAGGAGTTCTCTTTCTTTCTCTGCCCACCCTCCCTTGCTAACTAGTAAGCCAGAAAATATGTCTAGTCCTCACTACTGTGTGACATTGTATTATTTGATGTTCATAGACTAAGTCTAACTTTATGTTTATTTTGGAAGCGTTCTTGGTCTGACAGTTTGTCTGAGATCTTACTTTACCATCTTACCAAACTAGCACATTTTACTCTTGTTAAAGCCATATTCCAAAATAAATTAAGTTTGTTTGGAGCATTGAATTGTTCGCATCTCAATCTATGTCCCTAGTGGAGGAATAATGGACTATTAAATGATCACCCCACACTGCGTTGTGGATTTATTGGTTGTATTATTGTTTCTTTTCTGTGTGTGTTTTTACTAATGTCGTCAATTGACTTGGTGCCAATAATTGTCGATATTTCTTAATTTGTACAATAGGTGGTCCTAAATAATTAATCTAATAAAGACCGTTTTTTACGAACATAGATTTAGTGATGCCTGTAACTGCCAGCTCTAGTTGGTCCTGTTCTACAAGGACCAGGGTGTGATCACCCACCAAACCAGGGTCGTTTTTTCCAAATTGTCTATTTTGCTGGCTAGGGCATATACGAACTTGAAGCACCATACAGACACCTTCCACCCCTTAGTTACTAATTTCTTCTATGTGCCTAGTGGGCAGATCTTCCCTACATAGGCTATCTTCTCCCAAAATGTATTAGCGCTCAGGAATAGAGTTGATCGCAAATATTCTAATCGCAAATTCTTATTGTGGATATCGTCACTTTGAGAAATCACTAAAATCTTGAATATAGTGCTATATCTTCGTAATTGGGAATATTCAAGATTTTTTACATCAGTACCGGGAACTACCATGCATTGTTTTGCAATATGCGCATGTATAAGTGCAGATTTGGGCAATGAACATAATCTGTGGAAAGTACCATGCATTGCATTTGCAATATGCACATATACAAGTGCAGATTTGTGCAATAAAGGTAATAATGACTAGAGATTACACATTTTCTCGGATTTACGAATTTATTGGGAATATTAGGCAAAAAATTTGCGATATTTTGCAGATACAAATATTGCCTTTGCTACTTGTCACTCCGCCAATTCAATAATTTAACCAGTGTTAACATGGCTTTACTAAGCAGTCATTGGGTGCTGGGTGGGTGGGTCCCTTGGGTGGGTCCCTTGGATTTCCAATAACCACTAGCAGGTTTTTATTGGTTTCTGTGATGCCATGTCCAAGTACTTCAAACATTAATCTAGTATGGTTTTATCAGGGGGAAAAATTAAATGGGGAAGATCTATGTTTCTTGGTTTGAAAAATTGTGAGGGGGTCAGCTGCTAGGGGGAGCTTCATGCCAGAGGAGATAAAAAGGAACTCTAAGGAGGAAGTGGGGCCTGTGTCAGAGGACAGGAGCCTTAGAGTGGTTGCAGGTGCGGCTGTGCAGAGCCCCTGGCCTGACGGAGAGAGAGTTAGGAGCGTGCAGGTGGCTTCCCGAGGAGTCTTTATTCTGGGTGAGCCCCAGCTTGTTGTTGGCTGACACAGTGTACTGGACTGGGCCCTGGGTACCGGTGCGATGCGAGGAGCTGGATCGAGCTCCAGACAGTTATTCCTGGAGTCAGAGCATCCTCAGAGCCAGAGTCACTGCTTTGAGAGACAATGTTTCCGGCTTTACTTATTTACTGTGCCTGCACCTGTACTTGTTTTTCGCCTCAGAGCAAATAAAGTTAACCGTTTAATTGCTACCGGTTTTTGTGTCCTGGTTCACTACCCCCGTGCCTGCCTCGTAACACACTTAGACAAAATTAGTAGCATCTGGGTATTTTAGCCCACTATGTACCACCCATGGCATCTGGTAGGTTATATGACATTTAACTACTAAAACATTATTAATTAATTATTCTTTCTTTTCTCTTCGCATTTAGTTTTTCTTTGGGCTGAAGTAGTACTTCCTAAGCAATCTCATTACATATGAAGAATTTTAATTTTGAGATGTCCTAGATGTTTTCATAAAATCATGTAAACTGCACAATTTGCATTCTGCATATAATAAAGCCCATGAAAAGGGACTATGTTAATACATTCAATCTTCCAGAAAGCAGCAGGAGTTACATTTGCACTTTCTTTTAACTACAAATTCATTTAACTGCTTTTTCAAAGAGTACAGTAATGCTGGCTCGTAAATGAATGACATCCCCATAAGGGGCTTGAGCAAAAGGCAATCACTTGGTAAGTCACCACATATGGAGGCGCAATTACTGAAGAGAGACTTCTATTTTAAGGTGAGACAATCTGTCTTGGGAACAAACTCCTGGGAAGTGCAAGTGAGGCTTTGGCCACAAACTACTAACTTTTGTGTAATTCTTGTCCTAATTATGAGCAGAAATGAATGCGAACTTTTGAAGGTGTTATGTGGAATAATTTGAATTAAAGAAAGTTATGCAGCCATATTTTAGTGCATTACAAAGCATTATACTAGTTGGCATGTATTTAAAAGTGAGTAATGAACTATAGCCAGTTTAACAGCACAGTGCATTTGTAATAAAACGTAACAAGATATAACACAGTGAACTGCAATACACAATAGTGTGTTACCATAACTCCCTGCAGCTCACATCCACTGGTAAGGTGCAATTTTGAAATGATCGGCAACACCACATAACAATAAGCAACATATTTATTTTAGTATACATATACTTACTAAATAGGAATCCTGGTGTGCATGGTGTGTGTTGCATATATATTATAGTTTATTATCACTTTTTCATAAAATGAAAAATATACATATAAGTTAAAGCGGTTGTAAACTCAAAATAAAAAATCCCCCACGCCCATTCTGTTGGACATTACTAAGGTGCCCCTCCCCTGCAGAAATATTTACCAATCCCAAAGGGTTTGGTATGGGAGGACAGTTCTGGTCCTTCCAGAGATTCATGTGCTGCATATGTGTGTTGCAGTTTGCATAGGAGACAGGAGTGAAGCTGAAGGATGACCTTGTGAGAGACAGGAGAGATTGAGACTGAAGTGAAACAGAAGGATGGGGATGATACTAGGTGACAGGGAGGGATGGGATTTGATGTGAAGAAGGATGAAGATGACACTAGGTGACAGGGAAAGCACAAAGAGAAGGAGAGGATGGAGATGATAAGTGGTGGTGAAGGGGTTCAGTGTGGAGGTGATATAGGGTGACATGGATTTGGGTGGCACACAGGTAGGCTGAGGATGAGGTTAGGTAGATAGGAGGTGATGGTGGAGGACACAGGAGGATTTGGGGCACTGCAGTGACAGAACACCTCCCATGTGACTGTCATTGTTTCTCTGCCCCTTACACAGCTCCCGTGTCCTCCATCCTCCGAACACTTTGACAGCTGGCAGCCAAAGCTCTCTCTCCTCACTCTGTCAGCAGAACCCCCCCCCCCCTCCCAAGCTGGGGGAGGGAGGGGGTATTTCTTCTGCTGACAGAGCAGGAGCTGCAGACATAAGTACATCGGCTGTGACAGTGACGTCACAGAGGACAGGCAGAGCAGAGCATTATGGGGGCTGCAGAGAAGCTGGGATGTTTTCCCAAGAGCCCTTTCAGCTATGACAAGTGCCCAGGTGTGATGTCACAACGTGGGAGGGGCTACCTCGAAAAACTGGCCCCTTCTGCTTTCAGATTTTTTTTTTTAACCTCCCTAGCGCACCGCCTGTACCGCACCGTTTTTAACAGTGTGGTACAGGCAATGGCAGCAGTGTACAAGGTACACTGCCTGCCATTTCCTCCCTCCCCTCTCCACACAGCCAGTGTCATTCATGACACTGGCAGTGAGGTCTGGAGAGCAGAAGCCCCTCCATTAACATGGAGGTCTATGGCACTGCTCGCAGAAGCCACAGAACCCTGGAAATGCTGCGGCTGGAAGCAGCATCGCCGTAGCTTTCCGGGGATATGCTTTCATGGGAGCTTTCATGAAGGAAGGCTTTCATGGGAGCCCAGCTCATCCAGAGTTTGTTCTTCACACAAACTCTGGACGAGATGGGCTCGTGATGAACACTAAGGAGGTTAAAGCAGTGTTTGCAGATAGTGGAAAGTGACCTACAACATGGTAGGTCCGCTTTAAGTATTCATAGAGGTGTATGGTACCCTTTTGCTTGCACCTGTGTTTCTGTTTCCAATTGATTGAGTAGCAAACGCAGACAAAATGAATACCTGACACCATTTTGTGGTGCAGTTTGAAAACAGATTTACGGGGAAAAAAAGCCCTAAGAGTATATAGGTGTTTTAACTGCTGTTTTAAAGTCTTTTCATTGGTGCACTAAGTCCTATTGCTGTATAAAGTGTAGTGTGACCCAAGGTTAACAGGTGACCCCCAAGCTTGTTTTTTGCTGATTGGTGAACTCCTTACCCCAAAATGATTGCTGGCTTTACACTCCTTGAGCTAAATCCCCCCCCCCTCTCCCCAGTCACTTAGGGCTTGTTTCCATTGTACGCCGGGACCCGTACGCTAAGCGTATACGCTAGCAGGGGTCCCGACGTATCTCACAGACCTTTGCCTGCCGGCGGATGGTCTGTTTACACATCCGCCGGTGTAAAGGCTGAACGTACTCGACTACGTTCAGCCTGACACCGGCGGATGAGCTCAGCGCAATGAAGACAGACCGTCCGCCGGCAGGCAAAGGTCTGTGAGATACGTCGGAGATACGTCGGGACCCCTGCTAGCGTATACGCTTAGCGTACGGGTCCCGGCGTACAATGGAAACAAAGCCTTAGACTCTTTAAGCAAGTGATGCTTTACACAGGCCTCTGTTAGTATGATGAAGGAATATCTGGTAATTTGCAAGAGAACAGCTTTACTTCTCTTTCAACTTCTGCTATTCCTGGGCCCAAGGATAGGGCACAGTTCATAGGGTACAACGTTATAAACAAAAGTCTGGCCCAGGTGGAGAGCTGCTGATGTCTTTGTAATAGTGAGTGGGAACCGTGTCTAATCCCAAGGCTCTATATAAGGATATATCTCCTATATCCATCCCTAGCCCAGGAGGGAAATTACACTTACAAGGCAGAGATGATCTTTGTGATCCCTCAGGCCTGGAACTCCCACAGCCACGTACAGGATGATGACATAGGAACTGGCTCAGGTATTGCAAATGGGCAAAATACCCCAGGCCTGGTGGGGGGCGTCAGAGGGGGTACTCGCTCAGGGCACCAATCTCCCTAGAACTGCTCCTAGTTATATTTATAACCATGATGACACCTCAGTCTCATTGCCAAATTTTAAGTGGAGTTAGGCTTAGCTAATTAGTGATGCATACCATATTTTCCAGCCAATAAGATGGCTTTTAAACCCAGGAAAATCTGGGGTCGCCAAGCATCTGGGGGCCTGAGGTCTGCTGCCCGTGTTTCGCACACTGCGTGCTGGCTGACAGCAGCCAACAAGTATTTGAATCGCAGGCAGAGAGGAGAGAGACTGCCGCATCCCCCTTGGGCCCCTTCCTTCCTGCTGTGTGTGAAAGGAGACGATTTTGTGCTGCTACTTTGATGGCAAGTGCTCACTAGTGACATGGTGGCTAAAATTGGTATTGCAGGGGATGAACCGTGAGGTCATCCGCCCTCCATGTGTTCAGTACCACTATTGTTTGAATCTGTAGGAATATGCTATATTTTCCTGTTTGACACTGAACGGCCGCTACTTATCATGTAAACTAGAACGTGTGGTCTTTCCACAGCGAGGGTCGTAAACTTCAAAAGTGATGGCTGCAATTGGTTTCGTAAACGTGTCATAGAGGTGTATTCATCCCCAGGGAGCCTTCAAAGGTCAATCCGCACCCTGCTGGGTGTTGCTGTTTGCTGTTGGATAAGATAATTTCTAAGTGATCTCTACTTTGATCGCTACAAGAAAAGTAAAAAAATTGAAAAACCGGCACCGACCACACTAGTAATGTTGTTATAATTAGTGGATCATACTGATACAGTTATGAAACCATATCAGGTATTCGTCTGACCCGCCCGGGATCCTGATATAGAAATGTACTTCTGGCTGGATGGCCTCAAGTTAAACTTTTATGACTGGAATGCCATTTCTACTGTTGATTATGATTTCTGGGGAGTTTGATTCCAATCATCTGTGTACCACGGCCTGGGCAAAATATGGAGTGTCATATTTTGGACCTAGTTCCGTCCAAAAAAATAACGCCCATGGGCGGCCGATCTCCACAAACGCCCAGGATTTATTACTTAAACCCAAAGGGCCCATGTCTGGAAGTTTCCATTTACCACACTAAGACCCAGCTGAAACCATAGGCCTGGGGCCATCACTTTGGCTTATAATTCTGGACTTTCCCCTACAAACGACACTCTTTTCAGCACTTCTTATCCTTTCTTCCGTTTTCCCTTTTTTTACCGGACACACTCTCTTAATTGTTGATTTAATTCTATTGTTATTGAAAATTGTATTGAAATAATGATCTTTCTCTCAGCCTATACCTGCTTTAATACCGCGAACTTCCTAGCTTCTGAAGAGTCGCATACCTATACATTTATAATAGTAAAATCAGAGGGGTTCCCTTTTCCCGATTTAATATGGGATGGTGGATGGATACCAAAATTGTGTTATTTCTGGTCTGTATTTGGCATGCTTGCTCCCTTTATGTCTGACTGCGGCCAATTCCGGCGGGTTTTCCGGCGCACTGATTGTACCGACCTAGTTGGCCGTCTGTGTTTGAAATCGATCTGGAGGGCACTCTTTGCTGGTCCGGACCACTAGGGGGGTGCTGGACACAGGGAGATTAAGATTAAAGCTAGAATACTTAAATTCTGAACAAAACTTCACTTTAATCATTTATACCGACTAGTAAAAGTAATTTCTTTTAGAGTGCCAACATTCCTTTCCAGTTTTTATTGTTAAATGTATACTTTATGTCCCATGACTCCGCAGGAAACATTAAAAACCATAAGGTTCAGATAGGAGTAGTGGAAATTAGGAATATAATTACTAATCCAAAAAGATCGGACTTCTAAGAGTTTGCAGATCTGGGGGATTGAAAAATTAGAGAGGCATATGTGGGCCTAGCTCCACTCCTAAAGAAATGTATTTGGTAGTGGGGGGTGGGGCAACATTTTGAAGAGGGTAGTCTTATACCGGCAATACGTGGAGGAAATAAGTCTTTAGAGAGAATAATATTGGAGACTAATACATGCTTAATTAAGTTATGTCAATGACAGAAATGAAAAGTCTCAGAACGTATCATTTCAATGGTAGGTTTTTGTAACAGTGGCAGATAGCCATCAAAAGGCAAATCAAAAATAACTCTTAAATGAAAGAATAGCAACTGATTTGATACATTTCATTGAGTTGGAAATAGTTTTTGAACCCTCTAACAAAAGAAGACTTATACTTGTTGGGAAACCCTTGTTTGCAGCACAGGGTCAACTTTCTGTATTGATGACCAAGTTTGCGCCACCTTTTAGGAGAATGTTGGTCCACTCCGCCTTTGCCGTCATCTCTAAATCCCTAGGATCGAGGCTGTCCTCGGTGCACTCTGATCTATTTTGAGCTCCCTCTATAGGTTTCATTGGATTAAAGTTCACGGAGACTGACTAGGCCCTCCATGACCTTAATAATGTGCTTACTTCTTTGAGCCACTCCTTTGTTGCCTTTTGCTGTTGTTTTTGGTCATTGGTCCGTGCTGGACACACCCTCCCCGACCCATTTTCATTTTCCTGGTCAAGGGAAATGAGTGTTGAGGGCGCTCAGGATTTCCGATACAATGCTCTCCATTTTCCCGTTATGCATTAGTGTCCTGTGCCCTTAGCATAAACACACCCCTAAAGCAAATGTTTCCACCCCCATGCTTGAGACGTGGGACCCGTGGGTTTTTTGGGGGTCATAGGCAGCATTTTTGTTCCCTCCAAACACAGCCGAATTGATTTCATGCAGAGCTCTATTTGGTCTCATCAGACACAGCACCTTCTCCCAGTCACTCTCTGAATTCCGTCAGGTGTTCATTGGCAACTTCCGAACGGCCTGCACACTTGCCTTTCCTGAGCAGGGGGAACTTAGCAGCCTGCAGGATTTTAATCCTTGCGGTGTACTGGTGTTTCCAGTGGTTTTCTTGGTTACTGTGGTCCGGCTAATTTGAGTCATTACTAAATCCTCCCCGTGTAGTTCTAGGATGCTTTGGTCAACTTTCTCAAACCATTGACACCCGACGAGGTGAGATCTTGCGTGGAGGCCCCCAAGCGAGGTCGTTGTGGTCCTTTTTTGTGCTCCTTCCATGTTCGAACTCGCACCAACAGGTTCCACCTTCCCTCCCAGCTTCTTTAGCTAATAGGTTTTGTAGCCGCATTCCAGCCTTGGGCAGGTCCTAAAATTTTGTCTCTCGACAGACATCCTTGGACAGCTTCCTTTGGTCTTTCCCATGTTGGGAGTTGGAAGTCTGCTTGGATTGATTTGATCTGTAGACATGTGTCTTTTATACAGGTGACTAAGTTAAGACGTTTCCCTAATGAGGGTGACTATTGATAGAAGTGGTCTAACCACTCTGTGGGAGCCAGAACTCTTAATGGTTGGTAGGGGTTCAAAACGTCTTTCACTCAATGAAATGCAAATCAGTTGGCTATCTTTTTATTTTTTTCGATTTCCTTGATGTGACTATCTGCCACTGTCTACAACATAAACCTACCATTGAATGATCTGTTCTGAGACTTTTTCAGTTTCTTTTGTCATTGGACAAAACTTACAAAATCAGTGAGGGGTCAAATAATTATTTCCTCCACTGTATATCCCAAACTTTATATTTTAACTGTAAAAGTTGGGGTTGTACTTATCTTTTGCATCATACACTTCTAGGGACTAAAATAAAAAAATTCTATTAGCTTTGTTAAAATAGGCTTGCTTGAATTCAGAGCTGAAACTAACATTATTCACACAGCTGAATAAGACATAAACAACTGCTTTGCTCTTAAATATAATTGTACAGTTTCCTTTTAGACAACATTTTGTTACAGGTCGAATTTGACAGTTTTCTGCAAAGAATTATCACAATGCAATTTTCAGTAATATGTTTGGAGCATTCTCAGTTTCAACTCCTAAACTTTAACTCACCTTGGTGCAACCAGATATACAATTAAGGGTCCTAAAGGCAATAAAAATCTGGAGGTTTAAGTCATACCTCAAAACAGTTTAGGAACCCAAGCATTGCTCCTGCTAACAGTTCACATTGTCCTTTGAAATCTGCATTCTTACAAAAGACTCATGTGATACTTGTTTTAGGAGATCAGCAGAGGGAGTTCCCGACATTACAGCAGATGGATCAATACACCATTATGTTGGTGAAGTGTGTGTATTATGGAAGTCATAGCCCAAACCAACACTTCTTGCTTATATTCAGAGGTAACTGAGGGGAGGTTAGGACCTGTAAACCTTTGCACTTTGACCCGTAGGAAAAGCAAAATTAAAAGACACTATGCACGTATAAATAAAGTTTATTAACAAAGCGGTGGCCGTTGGTTTAAAAAAAAAAACAAATGATGTTGTGGACCTTGGCCCTTCCAGAGTGGAATCTAAAGGTATGAGTCCACTACCTTATCAAATACAGGCCCTTTCACTTATAAAAGAGAGGAGGGGAAGTAAATATTAACCTTGCAAACCCTTTATTCATTACTGACTTTATTATATTATATATGTTAACCTTTGATTTGTTATGTGTGTACTATTGATTTCTACTGGTATTCCAAGTGCAAAATACTACAAGTTTCAGTTATCGTTATACTATATTGATACCCTTAATGTCAGGATCCAGAGCAGAAGGAGTGACCAGACAGGCAGTTCACACTGACAACCAGCCAGGGATATGTGAACCAAAAGGGGTTTATTGTGCACTTACAAGACAGGAACAACCAAACAGGTGCAAAATAGTCCAGAGTTCAGATTTTCAAATGTCCTGTATCCTGGGTTCAGTGTCAGAGTGGGAAAAAAAAGCTCAGCCAGCATGGGTTGTTGAGGCACACCTATATAGCCTTCAGGCTAACGAGGCAGGTGACCTCAACCAAGCCCATGCTTGCAGGAAGCCACCTGCTGGTGACTGTGGAAACAACCCAGGAAAGGGCAAGCACAGTGCCACCAGCAGGTTGTACCCGGTACAGCCAGGGTCCTCACACTTAATATAAAAATTTCTCATCAACTCCAGCTAAATTACTTTCAAACACTAAAGGCATTGTGGTCAATAGCATATATTGCAGAGCACTGAGCAGCACCACTGCTGGTGGGCTTTACATATTATGACCCATAGTTTTAATTAAATTGCCTAATACTCAATAGGGCTGTTTTTTTTATTCATGCAAGAACTGTCTTCCACTATAAAGGGAAAACAAAAACATAGCAATTCAAAAATAAAGGTACCTTGTAAAGAGCTGCTGCCTTACAAGGTTCATAATATGTTCCCATCACACGATTGTAACAAATGTTCCCCCTTTGTCTAATTTGGGGGTCCTCAGGGCATGTGGCTGCTGTGGTTACTTTCTGGAGACCAAGACAAACCAGATTTTTTTATATTGACTTTGAATAGTATTAGATTCTATAGAATCAAGTTCTTCTGGACCAAGTCAGGCAAACTGAAAGAAATTCTAGCTATACTTTCCTATATCCAATATCTTTGCAGTTTGAGATATTTTAAAATAATTGTAAAAGTAGAGCATGAAAGTACTCAGTTCTTTAATAATGAATTCTGTTTTGACTACTTTAACTTTAAAAAATACAGTTTGGAGTCAAGGTGATGTTCCATCTGCTAAATTAGACAACAAATCCATGTATTAAATTCTGTAACTCGGGCAGCTGGTAACTGATGGATGGCTGTTAGTCTAGAATATATGTGCATGGCATTGCAAAACACTGCAAAACTGGAACTGTTTTAAAAAACAATTTGAGCAAGTTTGAGATTTTTACAAGGCACTGTGTACTTGTGCACAGGTGCTGCAGCACAGATCGGCTTAAGTTGACAAATTAGTGTTCCTACAACTGTTTCTCTCGTATGGAAACCTCCGAGTAACCTAATTGAGAGAATTTCTGTATCTATGCATGGCAAGATAATATACGATTATTTTCTTCTGGTTTACTGTCCCTGGTACTTGCAAAGCCCTTGAGAACACAGATGCAAACATGAGCTGGAGAAAAAATTTTTTTTCGGGGAAAACACTTCTTGGATTTACTTTCTTAATAACAAGAAAGAAATATGTGATAATTTATAGATCCCAGTGCTGCAGTGGCGTGGGGAAGTTAGTTGGTCTTTTCAAAGCTGAAGATGAAAACTAAAGACCTGTTTAGATTTTAGGATAAATATTTAAAAGTAACCTGTCATCTGGGAAACATGGAGCCTGTTATTATTGAGCTTTACACGAAATTAATGAAACCCTTTGGTTTTAGTAATAGCAGTGGATGAACTGGAACTAGCTTGCAGGAAAAATACTTCATATACTTGATGACAATAGTCTAGTATAAAGAACCTAGTGCCATATACTATTATGCTCACTCTATGGCAGTGGTTCATAAACTGGGAGGTGGGCCCCCCTGGGGGGGGCACGAAGGTGTTCCAGGGGGGCGCGGACCCTCATTCTTAACCTGTGTTTGAATAGGGAGGGGGGCTCAATCATTTTCCTAAATAGAAAAGGGGGGCCCTGCAAGGAATGTTTGGGAACCATTGCTCTAAGGAGAGGACATCATTAGCTTCATGTAGGTTGCAATTGTTGGTTAATGGCAGTAATGCCAGGCATACACGCGGCGACCATCGCCGACATCTGCCCCGATTTCTTCCGGGATTGTAAACGTGATGACGTCATCACGTTTACAATCCCATTGCATTCTGGGGCCCCTTCAGTCGGCTGGGCACCCTTTGTGTGCCGGCCATAAGCTACAATGAAGCAGCCGCTTCATTGTAGCTTATGGCATCGGCTCCCATCGGCTCAGATTTTCCGACATGTCGGATCTCTGGCCAGCCGAGAAGTGGGGCGACAGGGATCTGTCGCCCCATGTGGGGACATGCCGATAAACGGCCGGATTTTAACCTGACCGACGGCGAAAGCGCGCGCGCCCGTCGGTCAGATTAAAATCCGGCCGTTTATCGGCATGTGTATGGCCAGCATAAGGGGGCCTGTGGTTGTTTAGCTTTACTCCTGACAATGCGATTATCAATGTTTACAGTATTCAATATGAACAGATAAAGCACCTCAATACAAAATACAGACAGTCACTTATCTGGGATCAGATAGGAATGAGTTGTACCAGAATGATAAAAGTATGAAGGTTGGACAAGGCTAGGTAGAGGAAGGAAACCAATCCTGGAATGTGTGTTAAAAAACATATACATTATTCAAACAGCTACTTGCTAAGTTTTAACATGAACTGTGGGCACATAAATATATTTTTAATTGATTCCTCAATATCCATAAAGGATTTACATCTACTGTGTATTGGATCATTTGCTATGCAATCCCTGTGCAGAAACCAAAGCTGTGGGATGGACCCCCGGCTCATCCAATACAGGCTGCTTGCAAAAAAAGTTTGATCTTCCAAATGAAGGCACAAACAGATTTACAAATTTATGTTTATAATAAGGACCTTGAGGCTCTGCTAGTTGGACAGAGGAAGAAAAAATTTTGAAAGTTTAGCTTTGGAGCTTCAGTGAGTAGAACTTTAACTGTATTGTACTTACTGTGCAGGTACCCCACAATGCTTTTAATGCAATATCTAAAGGTGGCCATACACATTTAGATTTGCAGCCTATTTTGCCATCCATCAACCACCATGCGCACACTCAGGGCGGTCGATCTGCCGCAAAATCTGCCGCAAATCTAAAGGCCCCCATACACGTGTCGGATTCGCACCGGATTCCGGCACGATCGATTCCGGGCGCGTGCACGTGAAACGATCGTGCCGGAATCGCATGCAGCCCACCTGGTCCGATCGTTCGCGTCCGATTGATCAGGGGCTCAGAATCGGATCCGACGGAGAACCAACATGTTGGTCTTTCTCATGCGATTCTGTCCGGATCAGGGGGAGTTGCCATTTGTGAGGTGGACAATCGGACACGGATCTGTCCCGGAATCCGTTGGACAAGGTGGTATGCTGCGATGGATACTCTTAATTGGCAGATTGATCACACCTGCGATTCCCGGCAGAATCGCCTGAATCGATCGGATGATGAATCGATTGGACATGGAATCCGACACGTGTATGGCTAGCTTAATGCTTAAAAGCTACATTGGACCATATATCAGCCAGGAAATCGATCTAAGAAATTACAGACATGTGCGTTATTCTTGACAGGAGCGGGCTCACGTGATGACGTCATCACTCGTGGTTGATCTGCCGGGCAATAAGCATAAATTCTAAGCGCTTGTGGCGAAAACGTGAGCAAATTGGAGTTTATTGTTTACACACACTTTTAAGAAAAATATTTTTTTTATTAAGGTGCTCCTATAAACTAACCCGCCAGGCGATACAGTCGAAAGGGAAATCGATCAAAGAAATTACAGACATGTCCGTAATTTCTTAGATCGATCTCATTACTTTGGATTCTTGGCAGAAGGATAAACTAACTCATCCCCAGTTGAGGTTTGAATTAAAAGTGAACTCCAGAGATTCTTTTCTAAATTCTTTAGTGGTGTTTGAACAGTGATGTCGTCAATGGACACAATAACAAATTCTAGTAGTGATGAGCATAGGCAATATTTGAATTGGCAATATTTTGTGAATAATTCTACTTATATATATATATATATATATATATATAATATATAATTATATATATATATAACCGCAAATGCATTAACATTGCAATTGCATTCAAAATGAATGGTGGCATGCTATATTTATTTCCAAATTGTGAATATATATTTGCAATATATGTTCGTAAAGCTTCCTGGTCCATAATATTGCGAATTTCCGTCACCATATACGTGAAAATTGTGAATGCTCGAATAGCCGATATTCGTCGAATATATATTCGCAATTCAAATATTCTAGCTCAACACTAGTTGGGAGTAGCAAATGGGCTGTTCTCTGACAACTGCAAGAATATAGCCTAAGAAGCCACTACTGTCATATTTCTGTACCTTCAAGAAGTATCTGAAGTAACTGAACCTTTGATTTGCAGATAAGAGGAAACTGAATGGAGAAATGGAGAAAGAGGAGAGGGAGCCACATTAACATAAAGGGATCATGCCTGAATCACAAGTTACTTTTAAAGGGGGAGGCCAACCTATTAAGAATCATAATGGCCATTTGGAGATTGGGTTCATTTTATATACCCACTAAAGCCATCTACTACTAAAGCTGGCCATAGATGTCTCGATTTATCATACGATTTCTGAGAGATTGATCAGCAGGATCAATCTCAGTGATCGATAGTTCACAAAATGATGCATGTTTAAAGCGTGCGATCGACCAAAATGATGAGAAAACGCATGAAAAATCGATCAGGCAGGGATCAGACATGTCTGTAATTTTAGTCGCTCTATCGCGAATCAAAGGATGTTATGAGAGACTTTAGTTCGTTCCTATCCATCGACCCATGCAGGCATCATCCGACTTCATTTCCCCAGAAATCGCACACTTTTCAATCGACTTATGATCGAAGACTGAATTACATGTCCTGATCGTATAACAAATCAATCTCAGGGAAATCTAAGCGTCTATGGTCAGCTTTAGACATAGAAACAGGACATTTATGTCCTCCAACTGGATAGAAAACCTAAAGTGATCATTTGCCCGCATTGTCCTGCACAAACAAACTAATTTGTATGGTCCAGTCACTGCTTTTTATCATAAAGGAGAAAAAAAATGGCAGTTAACGGGTTCATTATGAGCCATAAGATGTTCTAGTCTTTGAATATTGACCCGAAACCAGCCCAAGGCATAGAAATGACTTCTATTATCAGAAGCTTTCCTAGCTGGTAAGTTCCAAAATGACATTTTCTCTTGAAATTCTGAGTAAGTAGCTAGTACTATAATTCTATTTATATTTTATAACCAATGAATTTTTCTCAGGCCCATCACAGCAGTATGAACAAATTATACAGAACACAAATAAACACGATTATATGCAATAAACAGTTATCCGTTATTGAAGAAAACATATGTAAATGCATTATGACATTACTTTGCCTATAAACCTTTAATGATCCCACAGTAAGCCATTAACCATATCATTTAAATAACTTCTAGCTGTACTTGAAAACTTTTCCATTCCTGCCTTCACATTTTCCCTCGCATGAGTAACTGGTTCCCATATTTAAAATTTTGACACCTATTTTCCTTTCCACATTGCCTGAAGCTTATTGACATTTAAATTTTAAATTCAAGATATATATATTTTTTTTGTAAAGAAATGCATGTTTGAATGTTATCCAAATTGAATAATATTTTGTGTCAGTGAGAGAGTGCGCTGCTTTCATGGCTACGGAAGCCGTTTCCACAGCAACAAAGTTTCCAACCAGAAGAAAGCGTGAAAATTGATTTTGTCAGATGATTTTTGGCAAAATCTGAATAACTTTTCTCCACAAAATGTGATGTGCTCTGTGTTATATAATTAAAACATGTTTATTCATTTAGAGATTTAATTTTATGCTCAAATTCCATACTGTGTTTGAGTAATCCATAGTCTTTGCTTGTTGAAAGGTATAGTTGCATTATTTAGGAGACACAACAATACAAACTTTCCGATTTAACGAGGTAAAGAACAATGGCATATGCAAATGACGCCAGCAATCAGTAACCTTCTTTCAGTGCTTTGGATACTATAATCCGATGGAATGCAAATAAGTTATATAACTAGATACTATGTGTTTTTTGTACAAGCGTTGATTTATGTGCTTCATTAAAGGGGAACTTGTTTTATAACAATATACAGTACGTGCTAGGGCAGGAGTGGGCAAACTTTGTGACTGGTGGGGCCACATTGGCTTCTTAAATTTGATAAAGGGGCCGGACCCATAGCCTGTAATGGCCGACCTGCCATAGGTGTGCCAATTCCATGCATCGCAGGCATCACTAATGATGTAACAGGCTAGATGTAACAGGGACTTTGTTGCCTTCTTAAGTTTTCTGCACTCATTGCAGAGAACGAGCAGAGAGGAGCACCTTTTCAGCAAGGTGACACAGGGCCGGAAAGTAAACCAAAGGGGCCGCATCCAGCCCCCGGGCCTTAGTTTGCCCATTAACGACTGAAGTTTTTGTAAAGTTATCAGTCACTTATGTTGAGTTTGAGTCTACTAGTCGTGACTTCATAACACATACATCACCTCCCCTTTCCTCCAATACTGACAGAGAGAGATGATCTTGTAAACCACCAACCAGAGGTAAAGACAGCATGCACACAGGTCAGCTTGTGTGCTTCTCTCTGTGTGCCCTGACCTCTGCGAGGCATGGCTCACATCAGACAGTGCTTCTTGAAAGCACTAAACCCCAAACTGGTGTGTGTTTTTAAAGGGCAGGACAGTTTTCAGAAATTGGAGCCATTCATTAGGCTAGGGGTTCACATAATTTTCTTTCACATACTTTTTTTTTACCTGCACTGTGAATGTATAAATGTTATGTTCAATAAAACATGAAAACATATAATGTTTGTGTAGTATTATTTTAAGCAGATTGTGTTTTTCTATTGGTGTGACTTAGATGAATATCAGAGCACATTTTATAACCAATTCATGCAAAACGCCAGGTTATGCTGAATGTTCAGCCCCTGAACCTTCTCAACTCACCAAACCTGACCCTCTATGCAAAAACCCTAGTTAACAACCTACTGTGTCCTGTATTTATATGTTGGAACTTGAATGGAAACTTTTTTAATATTTTCTACTCAGTAGAAGTTTTAAGAAAAAAAATGCAACAAAAAATGAACATGAAATGGTAAAAGCAACAAACAGTTCTAAATAAAAATGATCATAGAAAACACCCAGAGGGTTATGAGATCATATGCCAAATATAGCAATGAAACCATGATTATATATAATCACCAATAAATCTACTGAGACTTGCTGAATCTTTAGAACAAAGTAAGTTCTAGAAAAGTTTCTTGCTGGATAATAAGATTGCAGAGTTATTACAGATTATATAACATGTCCTACAGTGCTTTGTGCAGCTTACAGCTCACAAGCTGGAATTAGACAATTAACTGGAGTTTCTTCCAGTGTCATTTTCTGGAACCTTAACAAGAGATAAATTCATTGTTGTTCTTTAGCCCAATACAACCCAGAGATGAACATATAAATGCCTAATCATAATGTCAAGACCTAGAACATAATAACTATACAGCAGCGTACAATTTTGTTATGTTATTAACAAAACAAGACCCATGCTGATATGCCCCCACTAATGCAATCAATTTTGTTTTGTTTGTTAAAGGGAATACATGCTGATTTCTCAGTAGGATATTAGGAAGCAAACTCGCTTGTGTCTATTTATTAGATTACTTTCCATCATTTTTGTTTTTAGGTTTAGTTTACATTTGTAGTGTCAACACATCATGCCTGGGCTAATATAATTATCTGCTCTCTACGCAGATATGTATTACAATAAACATATACACACCCTTCACTTCACTAGGAACTGGAAGTAGCATTGCTATAATTATGCAGGGTTGGGGTTTCTAACATCAAATTGGGCCTTTAAGTCAAAGAACTGAATAATTATCCCACTATTAATTAACAATACAGCAACAAATTAGTTTATGGCCAAAAATATAGAAAACACTACTGAAAAGTTAAATATGGAAAGTGGTTTCTGTTTAAATTAATAATTATATATAAATATACAGAATTATGGTGTTTGTCCAACATTTTTATTTTTGAAAGCTCATTTAAACTCAGTGCTGTAATATGCGTCCCTCACTGGCAAACCCCCTATTATTGGTATTGAAGGTACTAATCTTCTGTATACAGTGTTATGCTGGGCATACACGGCTCGATTTCTTCATAGATTCGAGCACAAGCGATGTGCGTGTTCACGCAGCTCGATTGTGCTTGAACCTTTTATAAATTTGAGTGGGATCAATCGATCCTGCTTGAAGGAGCTTGGTCGAACAGGGTTCCAAAATGTTGGAAAACCCTGTTCGATTTCTATTACATTGGATGGGGACAGAGGGTCCTCATTTAAAGTATCAGACAGGATGGCAGCCGCAGATATGTTGCGGCTCAATATTGGGCCGGCTCGGCCAGTCAGGCTTCCTTGATCTGGAGGAAAGTCAAGCCGTGTGTGCGCCTTTAGGCCACCATCCCAAAATTATATTTCAAAAGATTGGGGGGGGATACATTCCTCACATTTCACCCCCCCCCAAGAACCTACTTTTTGGGACATGGGGACATAACAGGCCAGTTATGTATATTCAAGTGATTTTTGTCTTCAAGCTGTTTATTACAACCACTTACAACATAAGTAGTTAAAAGCTCTCCATACATTTCCATCGTGGAATTGCATTCCATCATATATTTCATTGTACTAACTAATATATTATATACATATTTGGGATGTAAATGAGTGTATATCACATAATTGTTATTAACAAGTTTCAAGCTTAACCCCCTATGTGTTTCACAGTGCTTGGCTTCAGAGGGTGCTTTGAATTTTGGGGTTGCAGTTCTAAAAAGCAAGAATGCTAACATTACGCTATATTTATAATTTAAGCTAGCTCTTTGTCAGATATCCTTTAGATCTACCAACAACTATATAGTATAGGGTCCTCTGTGAATGGACATAGGTAGACTTGATGGTTTAGAAAGTCCCTCATATTACATGGTTTTGGGAAAACAAAAGGAAATCTAAAGGAAATCTGACCAAGAAATCTAAAGGTGTAGAGGGACCCTGCATACAATTTTCTTTCAGAAGATATATAGGATGAAGGGAAGTTCATTACTTACAAAGTAGTGTGAAATAAATGCATAAGTATAGGTAAAGGCAACCATAGACGTGCCCATTCACGCCAAATGCATGGTGGTCAGTCGCACGCAACTACAGGGTTGCCCACCTGGCAGTTTTGACCCAAAAAGCTGGCGATCCGTCCTGCCGGTACTTTTTGTGGCCCATCCTGTTGTAGTCAGTTAATTTGAAGGGGGAGTTTCCTGTGGAGCACACAGGATTCCTGTCAGTTCTGTAGCCGACTCCTCACAGCGTGGGGACATCATCACACTGTAATGAGTCTGCTACAATCCGGCAATGGATCGAGATGTCTATGATGAGCTTCAGAAGAATTTAAATAGTATTTCCCTGAGGAACAGAGGGGATTATTGGGATGATCTGTTAATGACTAAAAATCCTTACCTGTAAGTAGAGATGGTCGAGTTTTTTTGAGTTATTGCAAAGCCACTGAGCATATTATCATCACTAAACTTGCTGGAGATGTAGAGAAGGGTCCAGGGTATATTAAAAAAGAAATAAGGACTCTAACAAAAAACATGTTTGCATAAATTAAGTTAAAATTCAAGTACATTTTCTCAAGTCGAAATTTCGGTTTTGACTTTGAACTTAATTTATGACAAAACTTATATGCTAGACCAATACCTTTTTTTTTTCAATTGTTTCCATAACCCTTGCCTATCTCGCCAGCAGTTTTAGTAATGATACCATGTCAGGGGCTTAACAATCAACTCACAAAGTCAGCTAGTCAAAAATATTTGACCATCTCTACCTGTCAAGAGATATCCCTAAACATTCCTCATAGCCCTCTCTTCTGTCCTCACTACATCCATGACATTCTACTCCCTTATGTTTAACTACCAAAGTAAAATCTACCTGTACACTGAACTATTTGGCATTGCAGCTCAGAGGTAATACATAATGTAGTTCTTTTTGGTTTTTAGTTTTGGCGCGCTTTAAGTTGCATGTGTAATAAAAGTATAGGGAGCAATCCTTATATATTCTTCCTAATGTTTTCCTGGCCTCAACAGCTATTTGTAAGGAAAAACGTTTTTTGTGGCATCTTTAAATACCTCCTTCCATGTGCTGAAATGTGGGACCTCAGCTGCTCCCTCAGTTGTATGCTATATATTATAATAAAATTGGTCCTTTTTACTATCTAAAACCCCCAATACACCTTCAGTTCACTCCATATAATTTCCTGGGTCTACCAACAACTACAGGGAGTGCAGAATTATTAGGCAAATGAGTATTTTGACCACATCA
>CM070032.1:38405376-38429590 GCA_036250615.1 Ptychadena robeensis | reverse complement strand
CTGCCCATTGAAGTCTATGGGGTTCGCCGGGTTTGCGAACTTTTGCGGAGGTTCGCGTTCCCTGTTCGCGAACATCAAATTCCAGGTTCGCGCCATCACTAACTGTGATATGAACTTAAATACAGTATATGGCAATTAGTGTGGGAGTGGGTCACTTCTATATGAGGTAAATCTTAAATCATGTTTTAGCCTACAGAGTATAATGTGTATTTTGATATATATTTATAGAGGAATACTGTCTTGCATAGAGCTTCCTTCATCATAGGCCAACTGGAAATTGCATCTTCTGGGTCTTTGTTACTCTGCATGTGCTATGTAATTAAACTTTGAAACTATTTGTTACAATTTCTCTTGATTATTTTAGCATTTATAAGTTATGATGATTATAAGTTTTTAAACAACCTACAACTTTTGTGTAGTCATTTCTATTTATTGTGGATCCAATTCATATGAAGAATTAGGGTCATACTGTATTAAGAAATCATAAAAAGCTTTCATGTTTATGTCCTTGGCAACTTGTCTTGGTTTCAATTATTAATAATTAATAAATACATCAATTTGCAGCTATTTTTAACATTTCGGCACACACAAATAATACTGTTTGTATCCTATCATGTATATAGTACTATTTTCACCTATAGTTAGTGCGGCAAACAATGGATATCTGGAATGAAAGCTTGGCTTAAAAAAAACAATAGAATGAGAATGAATGTCTCAACAAAGGCTTATTCCAAACAATTGCATTTATATTTGTAAATGAGCAGGTGCAAGTCATTGCAGATCATACGGATATAAGTATATTGTTGAGGAACGGCTGCCTAAGGTATTACTGCACAGGTGTTACTTGGCACCGGATGTTTTCTAGACTATTAAACTAACAAGAGAGGGAAGAAAATGAACATACTGCTAACACGCAGAACAAGAAATTGTTGTCACATCGACAATTCTGAGACCTTTATTTCACAATTTACAGATATGTGAGATTTGCTTTTATCACCGTGCCTAAGCAATGCACATAAAATGACACTGGTGATATTGCAGGTTACACATATGATGTGAAAGGGAATCTTTCTACCTGCCTGTGAAGGTTAGGGAAAAAACTGCAATTTTCTGACTCTGACAAATCCTGATGTTAGGGTTGTGCCACTTGGTGCTGTACATGGGACTCAATCAGCAGTAGCAAGTCTTTCAACACATCACACCAGTCCTGGTTGTTGTGTACACTGACCCATGAATGAAGTTCAAAACTTGAATTCTGAGTCCGAAGTCAGGAACAGTAAAGGCCCCCCATACATGTCTACCTAAAAAGATCATTTTTTTTGGGGGGGGGGGTCAGGGAAATCAGTGATTGATTGTAAAGTATGCCAACTGTAGTAACAGATATTTGATCAAATTATTTTGGATCAACTGAAAGCGTAATTGAGTTAAGGTTCAATTTCAATACAACCAATTAAGAATTTCCAGCATGTTTTTCGTTCGAAAATTTTCCCAATTTTAATTGTTTTAGGTCAATCTAACCATGTGGGCTGCCATAGATTTTCAATCAATCAACCCAAAAAATTTATTGAATTAAGTTGATTGAACGAAAATGTGTATGTCCTTCACTCCGTAAATTTCTCTACATTTCCCACTAACTAATTGGCCTATTTTGTTGCATTATGTCATGGGGCAGGCCACAATGATATGGTCCTTCTTTATTAAATACCAAAGTGGTTCTGAACAATCTAAAATCTAGTTGCTTCATGTTGGACACTTTAGGTAGAACTATGCTTGCCTCAACTGTAGGAGTACCCCTAAAATACCTATAAAAACATAAACTGATGACCCTGTCACACACCTTCTCTTTACTTTGCCCTTGTGTCATCATTTATACTTGTCTTTGACATAAGAGATTGGTCAGGCACTGTATATGCCTGACCAAGGTTAAGGTTAAAATCTTTAACTTTTATTTTCAAATTGTTTTATTGAGGTTTTCAAAATTATCAAGATACAAAGTTGTAATTGAAATTTTCAAGATACAAAATACAAGAATTTTCGGGATACAAAAATCACATGTATATCAAACAGGGAAATATATAACCAGGGCAGCAGTCGTAGACAGTGCAGTTAGTCAGGAGTTCACTATGGGAATAAGCAGTCCGCAAGACTATGTATAATCAGGGCTAGCTAGTTGCCCTAATGTAGGTCCCTGAGATAAATGTTTTACCTTTATACTAGAATCATGAGGTAAGACAGTAGCATTTTTGGCCAACATTTAAAGTAGCCTAAAAACCACCAACACTGCTAATTATTATAAAAATAATGTGACCTCAAAATAAAAAAAAATAGTTTTCATGTATTCTTCAAAAAAGGATGATGCCTAGATTTGCATAGAAAGGGCAATAGCTACACAAAAAGAGCTAACATAATTGTTATTAATTAAAAAAAAAGAGCCAATTGAACCTATTTACTTTACTGGTCCTATGAATTATGTGCTAAAACAGTGCTTAAAAGTGAGTGAGCAGGATTAAGGAGATGTATGATTTATAAACGAGATAGAAATTAGTAACCAGTGTGGTTATGTTATTCTTAATGTGGAGCAAAGTATGACATATCCAACAGATTTTCATGAAAAAAACGTTGTGTAGGCTCAGGGGTAGATGACCACCACTTGTGAGTGTGCATATTTTGACTCTAACTGCCTGGCTCTGGCTAGTTGTACTTATCTGAAGCTGTAGTTACTTCTACTGATCTTTGCATACATTCTGGCTGCAATGACTGTCCATCCTCTCTCCTTCCATAATACTGTATACTTTTCCTGCCTAATCTTGTAAAGGTAGACATACACAGGCCGATTTTCACCCAATTTTTCGTCTTATTTATCACCATGGCGTTCCCGCCAATCGCCCAGATGAAAATCGGGTGTGGCTACCTGGCAAGAATGACCAGGAGTCTGCTGCATGTCGGATCACACTGTGATGCTACATTCCGGTAAATTCCCGGCCGATCCCATTACTTTGGATAGGGACGGCACACAAAGGGTGCCCGCCGATCAGCTGAGGGGCTCGCTGCAGCGTGATGACGTCATCATGCTTCCGGTAATCCCTCATCTATTGAAGGAGAATCGCCTCATCTATGGCTACCTTAAGTCTTTAAACAGTGTTATCTGTTGGTGACTTAACTGGTAAAGGCTAAACAAACATTACTGTGTTCATTTATCTGGAGCTGTAGTTGCCTTTGTATGCACACAAAATGTTACTGATTAGTACTACTGTTACTTTACATTGAAACCCATTATAACATAGGTGTCAAACTCAGTTCAGGTACAGATATGGCAGATCTGCCTTCTCCACATCCCTCTGCCTGCTTCACTCACTGAGCTTCTGTACTCTCAGTCCAGGAGTAGACAATCCTGGCTCCTCAAGAGTGTTGAGCTTGAATATTTGAATATTTATTGCGAATATCACCAATTTGAGAATTTCCGAAGATCTGGAACATGCCAGCATATTTACGAGATTTAGAATATTCAAGATTTTTTTACATCAGTACCCGTAACTACCATTCAATGCGTGCAAAATATTCTTGCGCATGTTCAAGTTATCAAATTCTTGAATTTACTTAGAATATTAAAAATCGTGTCACACGGTTAACACCAGTGTGTAGTGGCACCCTCTACCAGTAGACCCAAACGTCTTCCCGGTACACCAAAGAGAGCGGGACTTTATATACGGCAAATGATGTGAGTTAATAATAGGTTTATTGACCTTGCATAAACCAATGTGAAACCATCCCTATTTATAGGGATGATGGCAAGACTACTTTAGTGACGCTAATGGACATATGGTTTAATACTTAGAATATTAGTGTCGAAATGTCGAGAATTTGAACATTGCCCATGCTACTCATCACTACTGCTCAACAGCAAGCTCAAGCGACATCACAGTGATCCACACAGAGCATGCTATGATTCATAGTTCATTACGCCTGAAGATGGAGGAACGCTTATGGGCCTGTGTGTAAATGTCCAGTGCATGTCATTTGCCCTTGACTTTTCCAAGGTATTCATTTTGGCTTGCTGTGATATTTAGGTTTGGAACCCCTGCATTTTAAGATCTGCTGAACTAGGGATTATTATTACTACATACTAGGTTAAATAAAGCAATATATACAGAATGTATTAAAAATCCAGTGATGTAATTTATATAAGTTTTGTACACTCAACTAAGACTTAACATTTCTATACAATGGAAGTCTTCGATTTTGAAGCTTTCCCAAGTGCAGGTGTAATGAGTGTAGGATTCTGATCAATGGCTGGCTCAGCAGTGATGTGTACCTGACCCCATACAGGAGATCTTGTTAGCAGATACACCTCTGCACCTTAGATAGTTCTGCTGCAGAGTAGCTTCACCTTAAAAAACCTACCAATTTATGGGTTTTCCTTTCTTTCTGTAATAGCTAAATATTGGTCATTTGTTAAACGTGTCTTCCAACCTGACTTACTATCGCAATGATAGTTCTGCCTTAAGCCGACAGCAGGCTTACAGTATACTTGCACCTTATATAAACCTGTGAAAAAATGTCTCATGCAAACTTTACAGGCATGTCTGTGCAGAAAGAGAAATGTTGGTTTAAATGATGTTACTTTATTTAAATGTAACCTCTAGGCACACATTTTGTCAACACAAAGCTATGAATTAGAGCTTTGACTAGTTCGCCGTAATGTGTAAATTATTTTCTCATGAAACATTTACACATTTTAGGTAGGGATTAAATATGTATGACCTCACAAACTATTGCCAAAAATAGAGTGAAAACTTTGATTTTCACTTTTAAACAGTATCCAAACCCAAAGATTTAACATGTTAAAGATTTCTGTTTACCAGTCCCAGGTCCCAGTTGCTTTTTTATTTTGAGGCTTTTCCCTGGTGATTCTGTCAGTAATACACTTTCTGTCTTAGGGTGCCGAAATGCTCACTTACTGTACTGTATCTATTAGTAATCCAACTGTCTGGGCTTTCGCTCAGCAGCCTTTGTGGGTGATCTGCTGCAATCAATGTGCCCAGTGAGGTAAGAACTACCATAGCAGCCACTATGGGTTCCGTAGCTACAAGGGGGTATTTGGAAGTTTCCGATGGTGAAATGTAAATTTGGGTGGCAGCACCATCTTGTGGCCATATTGTTAATTTACACTGGAGATGGGAGAATTTCATTTTGAAAAGTTTTCCCAGTTTTTGTAGATAAAATGAGGTAGCTTATACTCAGGTTGTCTTATACTCAAGTATATACGGTTATAATAGTAATGAAAATGTGTTACTTTTATATTAAAAGTTTTCTTTTCTAATAAAATTTCATTTTTCATTGAGCCTTGTTAATGCCTTTTTCTTTTTTTTCAGAAACCCACATGAAAGGCCCCCCTTTTCAATTTAGGAAAATTTTCAACCGCCCCCCCCCCCTCCACATTGAAACACAGGTTCAGAATGAGGGCCTGCGCCCCGCCCCCCCCAAAATACCTTTAGCACCCCACCCCCCACAGTTTGGGAATCACTGCCATACAGCAATATATATATATATATATATATAAAGTTCTGGATCTCTATACTGGCTCCAATGACAGTTTGGGAATCACTGCCATACAGCAATATATATAAATATATATGAAACCCTTTATATATACTGTATATATATATATATATATATATATATATACTGTATATATATATATATATATAAAGGGTTTCAGTTATTCTGGTTTTGGATCTGTTAAGAGATTGTACATCATCTAGATCTGGGTGGAACACACCTAGTAACACACTTTGTTTGCATTATTTCTCTCAACCTTATTTTTTATAAGGCTAAACACACAAGCTTTACCATTTTTTATTGTTGGTAGATTATTTTTACTTCAAGTTAAAAGTAGCTTGCAAGCCATAAAATTATGGTCACCCAGATTAAAAAAATACATTATCATGATATCATCCACAGAGCAAATAATTCATGCACAATAATGTATAGGTTCTGCAATATGATCATTGGTTGATCAATTAGGTTGAAGACGCAGACTACCATTATCATATGAAACGAAGAAGCAAAACACAAACATGTAAATAGAATAAAACAAAAACTTAATAAAATTAATGGGAAGAGAAGAAAAAGACATGTCATCAAAGATTCAACATATTCAACATTCATCGTGTTGTTACGGGCAAGGGAGCACTGCCAAAGTATTTTATTTCCAAGTTAGATCAGGAATTGTAATCTTTTGGGCTAAATTACTTGCAATGAAGTTAGAAATAGAGATGGTTGATTTTTTTTTTTTACATTGGACCAGTTTTTTTACACCACTTTGTGAGCTGATTGGAAAGCTTTCATCACCAAACAAAGCTGGAGTTGTAGAGAAGGGTCCAGAGTTTACTTAAAAAAAGTTTTGCTCTAGCATGTGTAGTTTTTGCATACATTTAGTTAAAACATGTTTTGAAATGTTTCCCCAAACATTCTCTACTTCTTAAACAATTTTGGTGATGATAGCATGTTTAGGGGCTTTGCAATCAACTAACGAAGTTAGCTAGTCAAAAAATTTGACCATCTCCACTAAACTCAAATGGATACTATAAAAAAATAAAAAGATTGTTACTTTTAAAATGTTTTTTTTTTTGTAAACCAGTCCCAGAGAACACTGCTTGGCAAAGTTCTTTAAATAAAAGTCATAAAATAATGTGGCCCAAGGCGCTCTTAATGCGTGAATATGTGATTTATTTTACATGTCCTCAGACACAGATATCCCATACATTTTATTCCCATTTTCATCTAAACGAGTGGCATTTTGGACCTGCCAACTTCATAAAAAACACAAAATGTACCTTTTGCAGGTACAGTTGTTCAGTTTTACCAGTTGTTAAGATATCATTAATAATCAAGTGTACAATATCAGCAAACAAAAGCATTAGTCCCTGGGAGATGACTGCAAATTGCAGTAACAAATCACTGCCTGTATACAGAATGCTCATTACTCTAGTGTGTAAAAAAAAGTGTTACATCAACTATATTCTTTGTGATTAAGCTCACCCTAATTAGCCTGGCAAGTACTCTAGGGGACGTCTGGGGCTATTTGACATTGTGATATTTCATATGGGAGAGGGGGAGGGGAAATTACTCCAAGAGCAAAACTGGAAAACTGGAGAACATTCATTTAGGCCACTTTCCAAAGTAGAATGATGACTATTTTTACTGGAGTAGCCTATTTTAACAATGCATGGAGGGATACTATAGATAGAGGATTTCTTTATATTTCATTGTAGTGTATTTTACTTTTACAGAGAAAGTGTACAACCGTTCTGCCCCTAAAAGTGACCAAAAGGTTTTGTCTGTGTGAACTGTGCCAGTGCTGGAGTGATTTCAGAAAGTCAGCGATCAAGATGTTTTGTAATTGTTTGTATTTTAAAGGAAAAGGGCTTTTCTTGCTTAGCCTTCTCAACAGACACAGCGCAACATTTAAGCAGTGCTTTTCTTTTTCACCAGGGTGGACATTTTGTTGCGAACATCACACTTCGCTTTTCATCTCACTGGCAAACAGTATGGGTGTTCAACCCCCCCCCCCCCCCCCTTCACTGGTGAGAATAATTTTATTGTTCTTCTGCCGGCCAGATCAGGCGTGGAAAGATCCCTAGAGACCGGGTAGAGAAACCACGGTCTCTGGTGACGTCACTTCCGGCATATAAAATAAGAGGCTGTGTGATCCATGCACCGGAAGTGACCTCACTTCTGGTATATGGAACACTGCAACATGAGCTTCTATGCACTGTACCAAGAAAACACTTCACTTCCGGTTTTACCCCTAATTCAAATTCTCCACAAAACAGGAATGTCTCCTCTGCAGTAGCAGCCTTCTCTTACTGGTTTAAAACTTGCAATTGCACCTAATGATGGGAATGACTCATTCATGTTCATTGTGGATATAAATGTTAATGAGTCAGTCAGAACACTAGATGGCAGTATGAGACATTTATAAAAAACTGATACTTACAAACCAGGCTAGAGCAGCCAGAAGAATAAAGAGATGTAAATAGAGAAGAGAAGTTTGCTGTTGCAGAGGAGATCTGACTCCCATTAAAGCCCTCATGGCTTTACTACACTGTCAAATGAAAGCAGCTTCAATAATATGTATCTTGCATCACTCCTCTGCAGTTGCAGCCTTCTCTTGCTGGTTCAAAACTTGAAATGGCACCTAATGATGGGAAGGACTCATTCAAGTTTATTGTGGATACAAACGTTGAGTCTGTCAGAAGAAAAAAACAAAAACAATAATTGATACTTACAACCCAGGTTTAGAGCATCCAGAAGAATAAAAAGATGTAAATAGAGAGAAGGCTGCAGTTGCAGAAGAGATCTGACTTCCATTAAAGTCCCCATGACTTTACTAAACTGTGAAATGAATGCAGCTTCAATAATATGCATCTTTGCATCACTATAATCGAAAATTTTGATTTTTATCAGTGTGCTCATGCTTTGTGTTATATGTGACTGGGAGTGGCATATTCCACATGATGTGCCATAGAAACAGTTGGTAGAGTCAGGGGTTGATGGCCAACATGTGTGGTTGGGCAAGAGATGTGAAATCATGTCTCACTCCATAGGGGGCATGTTGGACCTCTGGAGAAAGACAACTCACAATAACAATTGACCCACTTGGCCTTCTCTGGAAACATTTATTAGCATACAGTTAAATACTGAACAACTTTTATTTGATACACCTGGAATGTACTTAGATCATTAGAGACTATTTTGATTATCTGAATGGTAGGTGGTAAGTGCAAAAATACGCTCTCCTTGACTTTAAACCGATCTCCCTTGCATGTTTGTTAAGGTAGAAATTGGAGATTGAAAAAAAGACATAAAGAAAAAAGAAAACAGTAGGCTGCTCAGCTGAAACTATCTCAAATTCTTTCAAGTGGCAAAGACTCAGATAATGATATCCTCTAGGAAGATCAAAACAATTCTACAGTTACCTGTGAGTACTGTTACAATTAGAAGGTGTTAAGCCAAGGTAACAGCAAAAAGGCTCTGCTCTGCAAAGGCTCTGCAAAGCTCAATTGTTGCAAAAAAAGATGTGCTCAGAGGTTACAAATGCCACATTGACTGGTCTTAATTGTGAAAGCAAGATAGTTTAGAGGCAATAATTAGTTTGTCAGAAAACCCCCAAATCACTTAATTCTAGCCACAGTTCCCCCTGTAAATGTAAGCATCATAATATGTTGGTGTTGAACCTGTTTATTACGTACAAGGGATGATTACATCCAAATACTGACGGACATGCTGACTTATGCCAAAGAGGAAATGTCTGAAAAATTAGTCCAAAGCACAACAGTAAACTAGCAACATCTTGATTGAAGACTAACAAGACATTCTGAGGTGGCCAGACTAATTCCTAATCCAAAGGAAAAGGTTTGAGGATGATTTTACAATGCTGGTCAAACAAAGAGCAAGATTAGGGAATGTAGTCCAATCTCTATGCAATGGACTCTATGCAATACTGCATGTATAGCTGTTCTAAGGATTATTACATATCCAATTAAGCATTAACTCAGTAATTTAACAGATATTGAAACATTTTGTTCATATAGATGAGTAGTGATGAGCGGCATATGCAATATTTTAATTTGCAATATTTCGCAAATAATTCTACTGATATTCGTTATTCACAAATATTTGCAATTCAAGTGTATGGCCACAAATTGGAAACATATGTTACCAATTATAATCACATTGTGATTACCTTCAATAATGAATGGTATTTATTATTGCATTGTGAATATTAAATCGCAATGCATGGCCAAAAGCTTCCCAATGCATAATATCACGAATATTCGACACTGCATAATTTGCGAATTCTTGGATAGCGGATATTCGTTGAATATATTTGCAATTCGAATATTCGCGCTCAACACTATAGATAAGTTAATAAAGATGAGTACACACACTGTTGTTTTCCTCTGTAAAGGAATAACACAAATGTGATACCTTTTTTTCTTTATCTATTGATTCCTTTTGTGATTCCTTAAGATATGATGGCACAGCAAATGCAAATTGCCAGGTGGTTCTTTGCCATTGACTGTGCAAACATACTTGTTTGTGGACTGGACTGTGAATCACAGTGTGAAAGAGCCCTTAGAAGTGATATATTCCCACCCTTGGACGTAGCAATGTGCAATATACACCGGGCCATGGAGAAAACTGCAACTCTGTTCTGTTCTACACCTAATTGCAGACTAATATGAGTTGTTAAGGGTTTCATTTTAAAAATGTGTGTATGTTATTAACCTATCCCTGATTTTGTCACCATAAAATACATTATTGTAGTAAAATTTGTTAGTAAATACAAAAAAACGGTACATCCTGTGTAAGATTAAAGTCAATCAAGTAAATTTTTTGCTACCCTTTAGCTTACCTGCTCCCTGTGATCCCATGGCTTCCTTCTGCAGGGATGTTTTCGTGCTCTGCACTGTCTAGGACACCTTTTACCTGTCAGATAACACAGACGTAGACGTGGGCAGCCCAAATTTCCCCCTCAGGAACATGTGCAGGCTGCTTACGCCTATGCCTATGTTATCTGACATAAGTCCACTAGGGAGCGGAAAAATTACTAAGTAATCTGTTTACAATGTACCTCTTTGCCACCCAATTCCATTAATGGAACAGCTAAAAGGTCAATACAACAAAGCTTTCCCAATTTTATTATGTAAACAAAATTTATACCATTACCTATAACTGATTAAATTTTAAGCTGCAGTGACTCGAATTCAGATCAAAAGGACACACGTTTGAGGATTGGGGAGGAGGATTGGTTTCAGAGAGGCATGAAGGAGGCCAAGAGTAACCAAGCTTGAACAGGGGGAGGGGCACACACAATGTCGTTTTAACACCTCTCCCGGGCCAGGTTAATAACACCTCACAGCTCCAATCATGCTAATGTAGTAACACCTACCATGAGGCTCAGATCCCATGCAGGTTAGCATTATGTGGATTGGAGCTATACCCCAAAGTATATATATCCAGTAAGATTGTGTACAAAGCAACACTGCATTGAGAAAGTCGGAAGACTGGCGTAAAGTCTTCCAGAAATTAACACAGCACGTCCAGTTGATTTGAATTAAACACTGCAGATATACAATGACCTGGATGAATGAGAACCTTCACAGACACTTTAGATCAAAACATACTACTTTTACATTTATGAGAATATCCTAGTTTAGCACCGTATACAGATTTGAGTCCTCCAGAATCATCTTCTTAACTGTATTTTGCTTTTCTCTTAGATTACTGACAAATACCCTGTGAATTCTGCCTTAGCTTCATGGCCATCCCTTGGTACTCCTGTACTGTGTTTTAAAATGGAACAATATAATAAATGCAGTTTCCTGTAGACACACACTACTAAAGAAAATACCCCACAGACCTGCAGGTGCAATAAAAATATATGATCATATTACACCAACAGAAGAAATAACATGGCATCATCATGATATAAGACAACATAGAGGGAAATAAAAGAAAAACATTTCCAGTGTTTTTTGAGGTCTAACGTAACAATACACCATTTTACATGGAACTTTTTCTACCCCACAAAATAGTTATAATAAAAAATAGTATATACCATATATACAGTATAAATGATGGTGAATATTTAATATTAAATAAAAGGCCTCAGCAACATAAGACAATTCTGTGCAGGAATGGAAAATCTGAGGTCCATTTCACACTAGCCATGCTGATGCTGTTGTGTGGTATAGTACTACAACTCAACTCAGGCAGTGGTAAGGCAAAAGAAGCCTATGTACCTTTCACACTGGCTCTGTGTTTCCATTAAGCAGGGTTTCACTGGTAGTGGACCAACCAAAAAACACACTGTAGGTGTGAAATGACCAAGAAAACTGAAAGGGTGGATACTTTATTAAAGTTGATGTGTCTAGTAGCCTGCTTCATTTTAAAACACCATGATAATGATGAGGACCCTATGAAAGATGAAAGTCTTTTTTTATCCATGAATTCCCTCTCCCCAAGCATGATTCGGTAAAACTCAGCCTATGTATTAGATTAAATTCTAAAACAGTCAGAAAAAAATGTATTGCCTATTCACAGAAATTATGGTAAACTAAATTTTGTTGGAACAACATGGCATGGGACATGTGATGGAATAAGCAGATCTGTGGTTGATGACAGGGGGGTTCTGTTCTCCTATATCGCTATGCCAGAAAGCTTCTCTTTTGTTCCTGGGTTGTTCCCACAGCAAGCTTCGACATGTGTGCCATGTTTAATAAAGGGTCTTGAGTACAGTACATTATTAGTGTGTTAAGTCCATCAAAGAGTATATATGATGGGCAAGCAAGTTAAGCAAGAAGTGGTTGAAAATAAGTTTTAAGCCACACAAACGTAGAAGTTCTTCTCTGGCTCTAGATGTCTATGCTGAGTGATAACCAACTGTACCCAACCCTCTGTTATTCCTTTACACCACAAGATGTCCTTAGGCTTCCAAGTTGAAAAATGACCAAGGCCACTTAACCTGTAAATAAAAACATATTGTGAGTCCAGTGTGTCATGGACCTATCCCTGGAGTGGGCATTAAAATAGAACCCTGTACTCACAGGAGACTCATATCTTCAACAATGATAATCATACATCCAATCAATGCTATCTAGTATCAATAAATGTCAAAGCTATGGTACAATCACAACAATTATTTATTCAAATACTTAGCTCTTGTAAGTCAAGTGACCAGAATTTGCACAATCTTAGGTTGACCTTGTTTTCTAAAAGGAAACCTTAAACCACTCACACCAAAGTTTCCCAAGTTCCACATTTCTATATCTTTTAAAATTGTCATAAGCAGAAATTAAAGCGAACCTGAACATCATCCTCAAAGCAGATCTATCACCTGCATTTTGACTTATGATGACCACCTCAAGTGTTAATAATTGGACAGAATGCCGTTAAAAAAACTTTTAATGAGTAAATGTGAAAGTGCTTTGCAGCCCATCGTCTCTCCTTGGAAAGATAATAAATAGTTGCGCACAACCTTTAGCAGTGATTACACAGTGATTTCAGTGGCCAGAAGGGCCCTTAATGGGTGTATGGGGCCTGAGCAAAGATTGCAGAGTAAAATAGGGTCAGTATGAGGGGTTGAAAAAGAGCCTCCGCTCGAAACGCGTCCCATTGTTCCTGTTAAGCCCTCCAGCATCTGTAAGCAGGAAGTGATCTCATCCCCAACCAGGAAGTGAGGTCATCCTGGAAAACACATGGCCCTGAGAGATCAATCCATGTAAACCTCTCTCAATGTGAGTATCTTGTCTGTTGTTCTGTTTAATTTTATTCCATTCCATATTATTTAACCATTTACACTACCTTACTTTGTTGTACTAGGTTGTGCGCCTCTGTCCTTTTTCTTATTCATCGTCTCTCCTTGTCTGAGCTGCAGCCCAGAACAAGTCCCACATCTCAGAGCAGTTACAGAAAAGCATGCCATTATCATCATCATGTAATCCATCATTCCACTGTCCATTCAAGACATTGCATTTGAATTAACCCCCTGAAGCCAGAGAGCTAAATATTGAATATCTCCTATGATTCCAGACAACAGCATGTAAGTATATTTTTTCAGGCTTGTGAATGTGGAGTGCTATGCCACCATAGCGCTGTCCAATAGGTAATTCAAAGTAAAAGAATGTATATGTATATACTCTTATGCTAGGCATACACATGCCGATAAGCGGCCGATTTTTAATCTGACCGACGGGCGTGCGCGCTCACGCCGTCGGTCAGGTTAAAAATCGGCCGCTAATCGGCATGTGCCCACATGGGGCGACAGATCCCTGTCTCCCCACAGCTTGGCCGGCCAGAGAACGGACATGTCCGATCTACTCTGGCCGATGCAAGCCGAGGCAAGCCGATGCCATAAGCTGCAATGAAGACGGTGTCTTCATTGCAGTCTGTCACTGTGAAAGTGGTCATATCCAGCAGTCCAGCAGCAGAAAGGGTCTGCTGGTTTATCCTGGAAGGAGTCCAGAGTAGTGTTGGACAGAAACAGTAGGTTACTGCCCAGTTTTATGTTTTTGATTACAGGGATCTGGAATCTGGATTGGGAATGGAAGGAACTGGGTGGGCCTTCCCACTCCCCTAAGATACATCTGCTGGACCCTAATGAGATTGCCAGGTGTGTCTCCACAAAATGAGCTGAGACCACTCAGTCAGGTTTACCTGATGAGGTGGGGAGACAGTGTGCTGCTGAGGCAGCGGATACCAGGGACACAGGGAGTGTGTAGCCCAGGCCAGGGACTTCTAGAAGTCGGGCTGTGATAGCTTTTACCTGAGCTAAAAGGAAGAGCCTGTGTTGGACCTTTTGCAAGCCAGGAGGCTTGGCATTTCCAAAGATGTTTGTGTTTAGGCAGGAGCCCTAAAGAGAACCTGACGTATGGTTTGCCGTGATTGAGAGCTCCTTTTTGAGGCTGAATCCCCACTATGTATATATATATATTGTATTATCATTTCGGCAGAAACAAATAGAAAATTACAGCTGAACATTAACAGGAAAATTATAGTGAAACCGAAAATATGTTTTGAAATTAATATATTTTATAAATGTGGACTTAACAAATAATAACTGATATTTTTTAAAGAAATAACTTCAACTACAACTTCCTCGCCCTGGGAATTAAAATATTCAGTGCAGATAGGTCAGAGTTAAAACTATCTGCAAGATCAGAAACATTTTATATTGTTTATTTATTTTTTTTAGGACTGAACTAATTTTCCAGCAAGACCTTTTAGAGAATATGTGGTTTTCCCAAGGCATCAATAAGATTTTGCCAATAATGTGTCAAAGTATTTTATGTATGTCATTACTTAAGTAAACACCCTGTTTAGATTTTAGATTGGGAATACATTTTAGTTTTCTGTGAATGTGTATCATGGCCACCCCCAAAGCATCCTCATTTCTCTTTCATATGCAGAGAAAGAACAGGACAGTTAATCTTTATTTTCAACTTAAGTAGATGGTTCTATTATGAGTAGTGATGGCCGAACTTCGGCCATGTCCGTCCACGAACATCCGACACCTAGAACGCATAGTTCCTGGTTGTGCTAACCGGATGTGACGTCACCGACGTCACATCCGGGTTTGCGAGCCGGTTTTTCACTGAAAGACCAGGTTCTCTACCCGGTCTTCAATGAAAACATTCTTCCTGCGGCACGATCTCGCTGCTTCTGATTTCACCGGAGGAAGAATAGGGGGCTCCTTCTCGCCGGCGAACAGGGCGGGTCGTACACCCGTACTGTCCGCTGGCGAGAAGGAGGGCGAACATGCTTGTTCGCGGCCGAACTGTCCGTCTTGCGGGCAGTTCGGCCATCACTAATTATGAGGCAGCACTCGGAGGTTCAGCTTAAGTTTAGGTATTAAGTAAATACTTAAAAATGTATTCTTGTTCTTAGCAACACAGCCACATGCCTAAGTGGACCTGCACAGAGAGAAGTATGAGTTGTGCAGAAAAATACAAAGACTTACCTTACCTGCTATTTCCTGAAACCATTTGAGAGATACCTTTTATAGCTGGCATTCATCTAGGGATTTACTAACTGAAGTATTGTCGGTGGCCACTGGAGGCCGTCAGATGATGGTTTTCAATTGGGAAAGCGTACCTCTGTAGTTTTTTAAACAGAGTGTAAATTTATATATATATATTATTTCCCAACTGTCACTGCTCTTCTTGCTATCTCTTCTCATCCGCTGAAACTAGCCATCAGAGAGAAGCGATGAGGGACATTGGAAATGTACTGATTACAAGGAAGGTTTTTTAAAATTTCTTTTCACAGATTGTCCCTAAAAAGGTGGGTTTGGCTGCAAGGGACTTAATGTACAAAAGGTTAGCATAGCTCTGCTTAAAGTACTGAAATTACCATATTTTTTGGACCATAAGACGCACATTTTCACACCCAAAATTGTGAGGAAATAGTGCCTGCATCCTATGGTGCAAATTCACGACTCCCGCGCAGGTGGTTGCGCCTTGGCTTCCTGCTAGCTCTCCCGAGCTGTCAGATGAGAGATGCGGCGATAGCCACATCCCTCATCGGTACTGTACTGCTTCTACCAGCAGAATGCTGCTGATAGAAGCAGTACTTTAGGGAGACATACATGAAAGCTGCCAGCCAGCAGCTTCCATGTATGTCTGCCTGTAACTGCGATCACCGTGCAGCTCACACGCTGGCAGAAGAAGGGAGACGAACCGTTCAGAATGCCCCGTTCTCCCCCGCCCCTTCTGCCTAAAGTGTGCTCTCTAGTGACACCATTGTTGTGGCTGAAATTGGGTACTGCAGGGAAAAAAATTTCACAACTGACTAGAACATTTCACATTTTTTTCTCATTTTTTCCTGCTCTAAAAACAGGTTGCATGTTATGGCCCGGTGCATCTTATAGTCCAAAAAAATACGGTATATTGAAATCTTTCAAAAAATACAGCTGATGCCAATTTAATAAGTTTGTTCAATGGCAGATCTTTTGTGAAGGTCACAGAAAAATCAAACTTGCTGATATATCCATTATCCATAATATATAACAAAGGAAATAAAGCTTGGACTGCATCATGGTTCCCAACATTTAATGATAATTTCCTATAGTCATTTTGCTGCTTAGCTAATTGATCTTAAAAAGTAATGAGTGATACTTCCTTGGAGAAGCACAGGCTAAATCATCCCCTAAATTGTTCATTCTTTTCTCTTTTGACCATCAAATTACAATAACCTTGCATTCTGAGGAATCATCGCACATAGCACGTGAATACTAACAAGGGTTTTATTGAATACAAAATCAAAATGAAAAAAGGGGAAATTTGTAGGTCTGAAATGGACACATTTTAAAGCGAAGCATAAACTGGCACACATTCGTTCCTTGGACAAAAGCACTAACTCGATAAATCATCTTTATCTTGTGTGGCATTGAGAATGGAAAAGATTATCCTAATGCTATAGCAATTTACACAGGTCCCTCTGTGCCATATACGCATAAAATAACTATATACATTATCCCACAGAGACTCAAATCTCAACAACTGTCAACTTAAAGAAGAAAGCAATATATAATAATGGGAACCCATGAACTAGTAAACAGGATATTTGACCAAATGTGGCAAAATGATGGATGACAGGGAGTTACTTTTCTAACAAGCTGAATTAACTGTACCATGTGCAGTGCAGAGAACCCCTCGTGGCTACGAACACCATAGAAAAAGCACAAACTAAACCAGAAATACTAAAGGTGGAGTTACTAACAATGCTATACATTTACTCCTTGTAGAATCACTTTTCACAAGTTTCCACCAAAAAATCTAAGATTATCCAATTATTTACTTACTTACTTACTTATTTATTTACATGGAAATATTAAATCTCAATAATTTGGCATGCACACCATTGAGACAGAGATTCACAATACACGGCCCGATTTGCACCCGATTTTCTGGCCGACCCACAACCATGCACGCTCCCGCCAGTCGGCCGGCCAAAAATCGGGTGGCGCCACCTGGTGAGAAAGACCAGGAATCTGCAGCATGTCGGATCGCAAGGTGATCTAACATGCCGGTAAATTCCCGGCCAATCCCATTGCTTTTAATGAGGACGGCATTCCCCATTCAAAGAAATGGCCGGCACAAAAAGTATACCCGCCGATCAGCTGAGAGGCCGGCTGCAGCAGGATGACCTCATCCCACTGAAGTCGATCCCTCATCTGTCGAGGCAGAATCGCCTTATTTATGGCTACTTCAAGAGAAAAGATCCATCATAGACTTCCTCTATTTCTACAGTAATGGAGGAAGTCTGGCACGAAGAAGAAAAGCCTTGTTACTTGGATTTTATTTCTACTCTGGGTATCCTTTCAAAAAACTTATTGGCAAATGCAAAAATTATTTCTGATGCTTAAACAAAAGCACACCTAAACTCCCCTGGTACTTTGTGTCCCTTTCTAGCAAGGCAAACACACTGTCATTGGCATGTTCTGTCATTTAAAATGAAAATCCATACCTTTAAAGAAAAATTCCTGATTGTCCCTCATTGCCTCTCCTCTCTGCTCTTCCCTCGTCAAAAACATTGCCACTGTGATTGCAATGAGAGTGGGGAGATATGAAGCTGTCACTTTTTCACGTCCCTATGTAAGTCTATGGACTTTCTTCCAGTCCTATTATATCTGCCCCCTGGTGGCCATACGAGTTAATGCAGCTGTTAACTTGTAACTTGGAAGCCTGGAAGCTACACAGGAATCAAGATGGCAACTTTCAAAGACAAGAGCACAGCAGGTAAGGTTGACTTTGAGCCATTGGGACAGCTCAGAAGTGAATAAAAATGTAAATATTTAGGCAAGCTTAAATCAACAGTTTGCTGCCAAAATATGAAATTAGTAAACTGATAACTGTCCTGTCAATGTATTTCTTAAAGATGTAGCTATTTACCATGAGTAATACAGTGCATTAATTGTTCCTAAATAGGATTCAAGCTACTGTAGCCAGTACAACAATAGGTAAATCCCAATCCATGGCCAGTGGTAGGGCATTTTGGGGGAGTTTTGCTTAGAAATTTGCTGTTATCTGGAATCATATGAGAGATTCCATCTTTATTCGCCAGGCTTCTAGGGGGTTAACTTATGGCACAGTATCATGAGTGCCCACTGGGGGTGTTTTTTAATGGTTTTCTATGGGAATTTTTGTCTGTGTACTCGTCAATGTATTAATGGAGAGTTGAGATCACAGAATTACCTTGCCATGCATAAAAGCCACGGAGGGAGGAGGGGCTGCGAGGGATGTTCATAAATTACTCATTATAGGTACTTTTTTTGGGGGGGGGTTATGCTTTCCTCCCTACTATCGGCACTTCCAGTGCCATTCATGCAAACATGTACTTTGAGTTCAAAGTCGAACCTAAATTTAACGTAATTAATGCAAAACTGTTTGTGAAGCAATGCTTCTTTTTTGTAATATACCCTCATCCCTTTTCTGCATCTCCAGCTTTAACATTTTCTAAAATCAAAGCATTAGATTATGTCTGCATTTATCTTAGTTTAGGGAGCTAAAGTACAGAACACAGTAATTTAATGGGTTTATCAAAGGGTTAAATGCAGCATGATTAGAGGAAAACTTCTTGTAACTGCATTACTATAATAAAATTGTTTTACCCTCTGGGCATTGCGCATGTGGTTCTCATCCCTCCCTCCCCCCTTCACATCTCCAGCCTTATTGATGACACTGGGGATGTGCTGAAATAAACGAATGCATGATGCCGGACAGTTGAACAGGGAAAGCATGCCTAATCTGCCGATACAGAGGAGTGGTAGAGCTGGAGCTGTTTAGGGAAATTCATATATTTTTGGGGGAACCAAATGTAGGATGTAAGGGAGTATATGTAACTTGTTTAGATTGCTAGGTGCTTGCATCAGGTTAAAACACTTTAGCAAACCCTGATCTGTGTATGTTGTTTTCACGTTGGTTGTACTCACTCTGGATTGAGCTGGCATTCTTAATCTTGATGAAGAGATGATTCATTGACCAGTAAATGAGCTGCCATTGAATAGCTATAAATAACTACTTTTAAGGTACAACCCCACACTTGTGTACACATTTTTCAGCTATTAAGATGCTGCAAGACCTGACCAACTGGAGCAATTCTAGATTTATTCAATAGGAGGCTTGTACCTATTTACTTTTATTATATACCGTATTTTTCGGACCATAAGATGCACCTTTTCACCCCCAAAATTGGGGGCAAAAAGTGCCTTACAGTCTGAATGCGTGACCTTGACTTCCCGCCAGCTCTCCCGGAACGGAGTTTAGCCAGGGAGCTGGAGAAGCTGTTAGATGTGAGATGCCGGCTGGTGTCCGGCTCTCCCATCTGTACTGTATAATTGCCTATGCCAGCAGAGCTCAGCCCTGCTGCCATAGGCAATGAAGAGAGAGATAGATAAACTGGCATCTATACCTCTCTCCTGTCCATGGGAACTGCAATCACTCTGCCACTCTCACAAACACATGCACAGCAAGGTCGGCAGAGACTGAGAGGAGAGACTGAGAGGAGAAGACTGGGCGACTGTTGGCCCCCCTTTCTCCTGCCGATCAGTGTAGAGAATGACATTGTGCTTAGTGTGTACTGCTGCTAGTGACACCTACTGGCTGAATTGAATATTGCATTCATTGAATTTGTTGCATTAACCCAATTGATGTGAAAACGTTTTATTTTTTTTTCTGGTTTTCCTGCCCTTAAAACTGGGTGCGTCTTATGGTCCGTGGCATCTTATAGTCCGAAAAATACGGTTACTTATATTATATTTTTGGTTTTCTGTTGAAAGGTTTTGTCTGGAAATACCATTATACATTTTATGGAAATATATTATGTGGTGATCTGGTTAATCTGGTTATTGTTCATTTTCAACAGTCAAAGAATTGAGTTTTGGAGAGTTTCTGCACCACCCCTGCCTCTTTAAGAAGGAACAAACCCAGAAAGATTGGCAAGTCCCCCCATATGAGCTGCCATTGAATGCTTCTCAGCCAAATACCTATATAACTAACTTTAAGGTTCAACCCCACACTATGTACAATTTTTTTAGCTATTAAGTGGTTGCCAAATAAATTTCTATATCACATAAACCTTAACATAGACATAAATGTCTTCTCTTTCTCTTTACCAAATGTGCAAATTGATTTATAAAGCGACCAAACTGTATTTGAAATGTATTTTGAACACATTTTTTTCATTGATAGCTACCTTATCTGAAGGGTATAAAACACGACAATTTTTATGTCAATGAGGTGGCTGAGCTTGCGCCACAGGGAAGCGAAAAACTGTTAATGACTCCAATTAAGAAGTGAGATCATCATTTGCACTTTTGTATTATCTCCCAGGCAAGTCACAATAAAGCTGTAAAAAATACATAGAACCCTTAAAAAAGGAAAGTTGATAGGGAAAGTGTTGTTTACTGGACTCATCTGACTCTTAACATTGCTACATAACTATTCTTCTCTGATTCTTTTTTTCTTTTAATTACAAAGGGACCTTTCTTGTCGTCTGATACCACAACTAGAATTTATTTAATGTGTGGGAACTTAAAGCATGTAACTTATTTGATGGCAAATCATACAAACGTATGTTTATCTTAAGTATGCAGAATCACTGCTCACAGTTCTTATGTTGCTTATATTTTTAAACCAAACTATTATTAAAATGTTTTATTGTACATTTTGAACTAAAGAGGTTTTATTAATTTTTTTTAACTACAGTTAATTTATTAGAGAGAGAAGGCCAAATTCATTTGAACAGTCACAGAGCACCAGCTCTGCTGTTGTAAATATGATGCAGGCAGTCACAGGCATTTGTCAATCACCTACCACTCAACTTCGCCAATTTCATCACAAGGCAAGTGTGGGCAAAACACAACAATAGATGTGACAATAGAAATGTTTTTCAGGCCTTGGGTGTCTTTTCATGGGCACACAAAGAAATCCCCTGCCTCCTTGTAGCTGGATTTGCAAGGGCAAGACTGGTAAAAATGTCACCTTGATTTATTTTATTTAATTTAAGGTTTATGTCTACTGCCTGTCCAAACAAAAATTGCCACCCAAAAAAAAAGGTCTTACACACAAATATTTTGTTGGACCTCCTTTAGCTTTGATTATGGCACGCATTTGCTGTGGCATTGTTGCAATAGCCTTCTGCAATGTCGCAACATTTATTTCCATTGAATTTTTCAGGAAGATCTGGCATTGATGATGGTAGAGTCTGACCGCTGCGCAAAGTCTTTACCAGCACATCCCAGAGATTCTCAATGGGGTTAAGGCCTGGACTCTGCGGTGGCCAATCCATGAGTGAAAAGGATGTCTCATTCTCCCTAAACCACTCTTTAACAACTCGAACCAGATGAATCCTGGCGTTGTCGTCTTGGAATATGCCCATGCTACCAGGGAAGAAAATAACCATTGATGTAATAACCTGGTCATTCAGTATATTCAGGTAGTCAGCAGACATCATTTTTGTAGCACATACTGTTGTTGAACCTAGACCTGACCAACTTGAGCAACCCCAGATTTATCCAATAAGAGTCTCGTACCTATTTACTTTCTGAAAATACGTTCTCTTAAATATATAATAAATATTAGGGAAATATATTATGTGGTGGTCTGGTTAATCTGGTTATCGTTCATTTTCAGCAGTCAGAGAATTGAGTTTTGGAGACCTGAATGGGCACAGTTAACTCTCATTCACTTTCTATGGGCGCAATCAGGCGTGGTGGGTCAATATGTCCTGCATCCCCCCCCATTTCCCGGCTGCAATCTAACAGCAGCAATTCTAATTGGGGAACGAGTGGGAGATTGCTGGGTGCTAGCGATTTCCCGCTGCTCCGTGCCGCGATTAGAATCACCTAAGTGGCAACATACCCTAATACCATTTATAAGCTGCCCTATTCCAATCCTTTTTTCTGTCAGAAACCTCCCTCATTTTGCCTTTATACAGTATGCATGAACTCTTGTGTGTGCTCTGAGTCAGCTACAGATCTTTTAACAATATGATAATTACATTTATATTTATGTGCAATATTTTTTGTGTTCATGGCTTTCAACTATTTCACAGTTTTTGGCAGCAGAGAGATCCATTTTCTTTCCTTTATTGCTTGAAAATAGTGCTTATTAATGTGGAACATCTTCTCTTTAGTATTTTATCCTTTAATAGGGCTAATCTGGCAAACTAATTATCACTGATGCCTGAGATTGATTTCAGTGATCAAAAGAGCACTGACGCCATGTGTCCACTGCCACAGCCGATTTGCGGGGGGCTTGCGGGTGGTTTGCCCACGGCTTAGGGTGCCTTTTCCGCCGCATCGGCAGGAGCAAACCCTATTAATTAGCATCACATAGACATGAAAGAGCAGCGACTGAATAGCATCAGGCGCTGCTTTTCCGCGTTTGGTAGACACGTCCATTGATCATCAATGGATGTGTCTGCGGGGGAACTGCAGGGTTTAAACAAGGCGGCACTTTGAATGGGAAGTGTCCTCTTTCAGTACATACCAAGCCTGGGACACAATATCATCCATAAGTTTAATGAAAACCAAAATATACTTCATGGCACTTAAATACAATTTACATAATAATTTGGAACATTGTGTTTACACACCCTCATTTACCCTTAGATTGTCTTGGCAAATTTAGTTGGCAATGCAGATGTTGATGCAGATGTTAATACAATATGTTCTATTTTCTTACTGTTTTACATTCTGGAGTCTAAATTATTTTGCAGTGCCCTAACCATTTCTATTTGCCCGCTAGAAGCATTATTCCCCTGGCACTGTTACCTACAGTCTACAATAAAAAAAATACCAAATACTTGTGATAAAATAATGTTTCATATATCACTCTGTCATATTCTCACTTTACGTTTATTATATTATTCTATGACTATATTATTCATTTACATATTAACAATTTTGGAGATTGTGCAACTAATGGCATCTAGCAAAACAGACATGTTTGCCTTACTTCTGTAAGGGTTCTTATTAAGCAACAACATTATCAAGTAATTTGCTGACACTGTGACACAAGTAATTCCCTGTTGTCATGAAGGATGACATCCATTCCGTAGTACACAATGCATGTTACTGACTTTTGCTAAAGGGCAATTTTAAAGGCTGCTTACATTTAACTCAGTAATAGCAACGATAAAATTGTTTAAAAACTAGAAGTTCCGTTCAATATTAATGTGGCATTTTTTCCTAAGCTCATGTTGTGAATCCCAAAACGATGTCATCTTTTTATAAAATGTTTAGAAGAAAATGTATAACTTCAATTTTTTGCCCAAGATTGTTTTTTTTTTTTGTAGGGGCAGATATTATATATAGTGATGGCCGAACATTGGCCGCAGGAGTTGGCAAACAGGCGGATAACATCTACCAATGAAATAATCTCGACAAACGCTGGCGGTGAGGGTATTCTTCCGCCAGCCAGATCATTTTCAGATCCCTGCATGTCTGATCTGGCCAGCGGAAAAATATCCCCACCTGTCTGTGAAGATAATTTTTTAGATCCCTTTACGGCTCTTCACTAGATAGTGGGGAGCTGCACAGGGATCTAAAAACTTATTTGCCAGACACAGGCAGTGTGGGTATTCTTCTAAGAAAGATGATGGGTAGTTGCGCACAACCTTTAGCAGTGATTACACAGCTATAGTG
>CM070032.1:38352074-38387571 GCA_036250615.1 Ptychadena robeensis | reverse complement strand
ACAAAATCAGTGAGGGGTCAAATAATTATTTCCTCCACTGTATGTATATATATATATATAGTGTATGTATATATTGTTACAGACTGGTCATCTGTCACTGTGATATTAGACCGTGAATTAGTTTGGTGGTTCCTGGAAGGAATCCGGGAATGATTATTGGCCAGCACCATTAGGTTGCTAAATGTGTTTTGTTTTAGTTTTGTTATCTTAAAGGGCTCCTGGACTCTGGGATAGAGAGGATGGAATTGGGTGGGCCTTCCTATTCCCCCAGGGTCCACTAAACAGTTAACACCAGGTGTGCAGGTGATTGGAGCTAGGTGTGACTCCAAATAGTCCAGTGTGTCAGGGCTCCCAAGGAAGTGGGAGACAGTGCTGCTAGGTGCAGTCTATACAGGGCACACAGAGTGTGTGTGGCCCCATGCTGATGGCTGCCAGGAGGCAGGACATTAAGGTTTCCTAGAGAAAGGAAACATTTTTTGATTGGTACCAAGCCAGGAGGCTTGGCATTTTCAGGACATTTGTTTTGTTTGGATATTTACCCTTGCAAGGGTAACTTTGCTTTGAACTGTTTGTGTGCAAATAAGCGTGGGCAGGAGCCCTTAAATGATAAATAATCGTGTGGATGCTGTGAGAGCACCATTTGAGCATGATCCCCCACAATATATATATATATAGTGTATGTATCTGCACAGAAACTTAAGCATTGCAAATCTGGAATCCTTGCATTATTAGTTTCAGGATTAGTTATAACCTTTTTTATATTCTGAACTTTTACAGTAAGTTATAAAACTTGTAATCACATACTCTTAGCTTTCCCAGCAACCCCATATATTTTGTAGATCACCTGGGTGCCGGCTCTTTAATGGCTGCTCTTTACTCTCCCCATGAGGCAGCTGATTGAAATATATGAAAATTCACCAGCAGGGGATTCTAGTACTAAATATCACCTTCTACATACAGGATCACACAGATATAAAGTATATCGGGGAACACACAGACAATTTTACCACTATTCATGTGATTTTGCAGAGGCCATTAATCTCACTTTGTTAGTTTAATAAAATTTACATTTATACATAGTAAAAGTGCTTTTTTAAAGTCAAAATATATGAATGCATCAGATTTTTCCAGTTGTTTATTATTCAGAGAGGCCAATAATACAAGATTACCATTAAACTATACATTTTAGTGACACATTGTACACATAGTTCTTTATCTGAATACCCACATTCTAGTATTTTCTTTCCATTTATAATTAGTCAGGGAAATTCTCATTTAAACTATATGGATGAAAGTATTGGTATATTTCAGTCCAAAGGGTTCAAAATAGATAAACCATAAATACTTGTGTATAAACTGACCCGAATATAAGCTGAGGTACCTCATTTTACACCAAAAATTATATAAAAATATAATGACTCAGGTATAAGCCTATGGTTGTAAATGCAACAGCTAAGGCAAGGAAAACACCGCAAATGTTTTTTTATTTCAACAAGCTCATAGGTGTCTCTCTAGACCAACTTTGATCCGCTGAGCAAACATTCTTTGTCCACGGCAGATCTACCCCTACTATCTGGACTCACTGCCCCTCTGTTCTAAAGCTTCTATACACCTTTAGATCACTCCATACGCTTTTCAATAGATCTTCCAAGAACTATGTAGTGCCAGGTCCTCCCTGATAGAATACACAGTGATTGGAATGTTTAGTAGTGTTTTGTAGAACAAAAGTTAATCGTACAGAAATTGAATGATAAGATTGTAATTGTGGGTTTACACATGTAGATTTTTTTCTTCAATCAACTGTCAATTTCAATTTTTGTTCAATGTCGTCAAACATTGTTGTAAAATGTAAAATTAGATTTTTATTTCATTCATCGCCAATATCGGATGAAAATACATTCGCAATTACAACGACAGAAAAAAATTACTAACATTCGAAGTCAAACAAAATGTAGCTGTCGAACAAATTGGCCGTTCTAGATTTTTGATCGTTCTTCATTGATCGAACAAAAAAATGTACATGTGTAAACCCACCTTAAGGTGTATGGTAGTGTTGATCTCGAATATTCAAATTGCGAATAGATTCAGCTAATATCAGCTTTTCGAGAATTCGCAAATTTTGTAAATATGGCGGCGGATATATTAGCAATTTAAAATATTTGTCATATTCTGCATTGGGATGCTTAGGGCCATGGATTGCGAATATATATTTGCAATGCGAAAATAAATAACACATTTTGAAGGTAATCGCTAGGTGATTATAATTGCGCGTATATTTCCGCAATGCACTCGCAATTGCGAATATTTGCGAATATCAAATTGAATATTAGTAGAATTATTTGCAAAATATAGCAAATTCGAATATTGCCTATGCTGCTCATCATTAGTGTATGGGGGCCTAACACTCTGGGAGTACAAGTCCTGGTTACTCAGCAGTGCATTCCAGTGACATCACTGAGCACCCGCTGCCTGACAGGGGTGTGGTGAGTGCAGCTGGTAGGGGTGATACAGGGGAAACAGAACTGGGGTGAGGGGTACCCGAATAGGTCTGGGAGAAGGCAAAGTACACAAACTGTACACACAGGGATGGGGGCACACATGGACTACACACAAAGATAGGGGTATACATGGACTACACACACTGTATGCACTGTACAATTGTATTTTTAGTGCATGTGTGCCCCATCCTGTGTGTATAGTGCTAAACTCTGGCCCATGGGCCAAAAATGATCATTTAGTGCTAACAAATTACGCAGCGCTGTAAAATAAAAACAAGTTGAGATGCAACTCTGGCTTGCAATCTAATAGGTTAGGGAACAAAGTATACAATAAATGGGGGGGGGGGTTGAAATGCCATGGTGGTGATGTTAGGAATATTATGGGTAGGCCAGACTGAAGAGATGGGTTTTCATGGCCTGCAGTATAATTATATTTTTAATTAAATATCAATGTTGGTCTGTAAATGTTTACATTTCGCCCACTGTGCATTTGAATTTGAACTAGCTGATTTGTAAGTTAACACAAAAAAAAGGATTATTTCAGCTTCATTTGTCATTTTTGCAAAAAATACGTTAAAGGGCCCTTTCACACTGCATTCATTTTTTTGAAGACATGCGCTTCTGCATATATACAAAAACACATGTGTTTTTCACATTACATCTGCGTTTGTGTTTTGCATTTGAGTTTTTGAACAAATCAATGAAAAATCCATGACAAATTATTCAAGAATGCATACAGGGGGGGGGGGGGCATTTTAATAAACCCATGCAGTGTGAATGGTAACATTGGTTTGAACCTAACTTTACTTTAAACCTAATTTATGCAAAAACTACATGTGCCAGGGCAGGTATCTTTTTCCAAATGTTCTACATCTCTAATATGGTAATGATATCATGTTCATGGGATTTGCAATCCACTCACAAAGTTTGTGCACAAAATGCAGCAATTTCCATCTCTTGGCTCAAGGACAACCCAAATTTCATTTTGAGCACATTTTGGGTACTGAAAAATCGGCTTATATTTGAGTGTATATATAGTCATTAAAAAATACTGTATTTTTTGGACTATAAGACACACCTTTTCACCCCCAAAATTGGGAGGAAAAAGTGCCTGCCTATGGTCCGGATGTGAGCCACTCGGCCGCGGGTGGTCACACTTTGGCTCTCTGTCAGCTCTCCAGGAAAGGAGATTAGCAGGGGGCTGTCAGATGAGAGATCTGCTCGGGGCTGGATCTCCCATCTGAACTGTATAATTGCTTATGCCAACAGAGCCCAGAGCCCTGCTGGTAAAAGCAATAAAGAGAGAGATAGATGAACTGCCATCTATCTCTCTCTCCATGTCTGTGGGAATTGCAATCACTGCAGCTTCCACAGACACAGGCACAGCCAGAGAGGAGAGGGAGAGAAGAGGAGAGACAACTGGGCAGCCCCCCCTCCTCCTGATCATTGAAGAGGTGACGTGATGTGCTGTGTGTGTACTGCTGCTAGTGACATCTTATGGTAAATGTGATATTGCATTAATTTAATCAATTGCATTAACCCAATTGATGTGAGCACTTTTGTATATCAAATATTTTTGTTCCTGGTTTTCCTTTCTTATGGTCTGGTCCGTCTTAAAGTCTGAACAATATGTTAACCTTTTTCTTAAATTATATTTAAGTTTTTTGGTTTTCCATCACATAACTTTGAATGTTATCCTAATTTTGATGCTGGTAATGCTTTTTATTAAGTGCCATTACTAAAGATTCTGATTAGAAAACATTGAAAATATTTGAAAATACTTTAATAATCAATGCTATTTTTGTTTAATTGGGATATTTTAACCAAATTACAAATGAATTGCAACTGGCACAATCTTTGATATGTATCTAATACATCTGGATAAAATCTTCTTAGAACAAAGGGGCCACTGAAATGCAATTTTTTGACATGCCTGCTTTTTTTATGACACATAATCTGTTTGTGTAAGAGGGAAATTGTTACATTAATGTATTATCAAGTTGAGATTGAGACAACAGGGATTGGCATGACAGCGCCATTTTAAATTCATAAGAATTTAGAATGGCATTGCACACTTGTGTGAGCAATTGGTACACATGTAGAAAATGGAAATATCATTCAAGAATCAGATTTGCTCAGTAGGAGATAATGGAAAGGAGGGTGTGTATTGAATTTTTAGTTTTTTGGGGGGTTTAATTCCAGATAAAGAGAAAGCCAAAATGGTTTAAATATTTTTAAAGTTGATGTATATATCAAGACTTTCTTATGAAACTCTCTCAGAATTCTGTACTTTCACATGCATAATTAAATATTTTACTCAAAAGAGATTAGTACTGGCAGTACTAATGAATCATATGGATATTCTGGCAGGTTATGATTTATAGATGTCATTGACAGATAGTGTTTGACTGTGCTCTTGGTTCTGACTTATTCTCAACACTACGTGTAAGCGCAAAGGTTTGATATTTTAATTCTTTCTATTTATGGAAAACTTTTAGGTATCTGAAAAAAATGTGCACTTGTTATAATAACATTCCCTCATATACTGTAGTTTGATGCCATCCAACACTGTCAGGTTCTGGGTTACATTTTATTTACATACTAAGATATAAATTATGGTCATAATTAGGACAGTTTGGGTTGTGCATGTAGACTTCTAAGGGTTGGTTTATCACGGCAACTGGAACAACACATATCAAGTGCTTGGTCCACAGTGGATCACATTATTGTGAATAGGGCACTTACTGTTCAATTTCTGTATTTATTGAATGCAAGTGTCTTTAATGCAAGTGTCAGCAACATTTTTACAAAATATTTGACAAGTTATAAAGAACCTGAAAATGGTCATTTGTTGAATTTGCAGCATTGGCAAATAATTTTTCTCAAATCAAAAGTTATTTTAATTAAAAGCATTTGAAAGGACAAGATACATATTTACATATGACCCCTTACTTGATAGCAGCTTTACATCAATAGAAGAGTTTGTGCTTGAATTTGTTGTATTTAAGATGTCAGAATAGCCTCCCAGAGCTTCTGTTTAAATGTCAACTGCCTCCCATTCTAAAATATCATTTGCTTGAGGATCATCTTAGGATTTTCAGTAGGATTGAGGTCAGGGGAGAATGTTGGGGCACACCATGGATTTCTCTACTTTTATGCCAATAGCAGCCAATGATGCAGAGGTATTCCTTGCAGCATGAGATGGTGCATTGTCATGCATGAAGATGATTTTATCTTGGAAAGCTGGAGCTCCATGTAACAGATCGCAGTGTCACCCGGCAATAAGGCGGGGAATTTGAATCCGTCCGCGAACGGGCGGACTTTTTTAAAAGTCCGCTCCGTCCGTTCGTGGACGGACACGGCCGAAGTTCGGCCATCACTACCCAGGAATCTGTAACTACAGATGTGCCCTCTAACTCTTCTGCTGTTCCACCTCCAAAATGTCAAAGGATACAGACTTTCCGAAGATCAGCTCCCTTTGCTTGTGAAACTAATAAAGGCACTTGATGTGTCTCCTGTTCACTGCTTCCTCTGCTGGGTACTCTAATTAGCAATAATTAGCACTCCTTATAGCTCACCTGTAGTCCTACCAATCAAGTCACATTGTATTTAAGGATCCCTCAGTCAGCAGGAAACTGCCTGAACAAAGAGTATCTGCTTCCTATTGCTGTATTGTTATTGACCCCTGGACAGCCTTGTCTACCCTGCTTGCCGCCTGCCCTGACCTATTGCCTGCCCAACTTCTCTTCTGCCTGCTGATTTGTACCTCGTATTGGAATTTCTGCTGTCAGCCACTGCCAGTAAGTGTAGCTAGGGGCCTCAACCGGTAGCTACCCGCAGCCAAGCCCAATGAATACTGGGGGGCTCCTTATACTTTGCACCTTGGTTTACTCCTGGTGGTACGGTGGGTCCACTGCTCCCGTGGTTTACACATGACACTCATATTTTTCAGAGTTCCTTTTCACACCTTCAGGGACCCTGAAGAGGCCAACTAGCTCTCTTCCAATTATGGGTCTTCTGTGTACAATATAAATAATTTGGGTTAAATTACCCTGAAGTTTGATCTGTTCCTCTTTTTACTTAAATCATTTCCTTTTTCTAATAAAATGTTGTGATAATTTTTGATGCTAAACAAATATGTTGGCAAAAAGATTGTTGATAAATAAAATATATAGATTGATTAAATCAGTAAATGCAGAAAATTAATGGAAGGAACTGTTCATCCGCTAATACTGTCTACCTTCTCATTTAACCACATATAAAGTAATGTGCCATTCATAAAGTAATCTGAGAACAAGTAAATTATAATTTATGGAAATGCATTGCACGCAATAATTGCTTGCTTAGTCTATCAAAAGCTTGCTAATGGTTATATTCATTAATTTGCTCCATTTGGTTCATTAATTTTATGTTGTTGATAGAAAGTGCAATACACTCTTCTGTTTCACATTTCCAGTAGCTAGGAGACTGCACATGAAAGTATATTGCTGGTATTTTATAGCACCTATATACATGGGCATAACATTGCATCAGTAATAAAAACTTAAGGGTGTTTTCAACTAGGAGTGAATGCCTCCCTTCTCTGGACTAGCAATGAACCCAATGTTATTTATTAATACCATTTAATATTTACACTGTGAGTTGTTTCCTAAATGACCATTACAGGGTCTTTTCTATGTAATCCAAAAATGGAAATATTATTTATATACATGATTGATTGCAATTATGTCTTCTAACCATTGATATGTCAATTAGCTATTAACCATTATCTTCTTTCTCTTTTAAACCTAAAATGTAAACCATGTACCAAAATCAACCCTAAACATTCTTATCCCCTGCCACCAAAACTTCTTAATTGATAGCAACAATGAACCCATATCAGTTTACTCAACCCTTGTGCTAATGGTAATAATTAACCCTTTAGTAAAAAAAAAACCTGAAAGGTAGGAAAGTACATACGCATGCATACTTCAAAATATATTAAATGTTTTTATTATTATTATTCATGCATTCTTGCATAATAGCACAGCAAATGGGTCAAAGCCCACCCCAAGCTGTTCAAAGTTAGCATTTGTGCGCTAAAGCGGAACCCATATGGTTTATCAGGAAGATCGTCACTTTCCTAGGCAATTAATCTAGAACTCTAGGTACAGTGCTGTTTATAGCAATTTTGGGGCTCTATGCAAGTTCTTGCTTAAGCCTTCGAGCGGGGGGGAGGGGGGTGGCTGCTATTCGTGGAGCTCCTCCTTCCACTTCTTCTTCTCCTTTCCCCTCCAGCACACCACACACACACCTCAGTCTGCCGCTCGTGCTGTTCAGATCTGCATGGGGAGAGAGGGCGTCAGATATGTGTGCGATGGAGGGCACCAGGGGCAGGGGTGCGTAATTGGCTTAGCAGGAGAAATGGTCCTGTTTAGGTATGTGTCCTTCATATACTTATGAACTATAATAACGAAACTATATTTATATAAAAACTGAACTACATCTTAAATACAAGACTTTATATTTCCTTATACTTTTTTAAATATAACCCACTAAAAGCATACGCTACGTATACATGGTCAATGATGATGCCAAGATTTATGCAAACTGAAATTGAGCCAATTGAGTACCAGAGTTTGCTCTCTCTATTTCAGCCCGCATACAATTTGCATGCTTACATTAAAATGTTGTTATTTTATTGAAATTTCTAAACCCACCCCTGCTTATACCTTAAGGGCTTATTTATACGGGCACCTGGAAACAATGAATTTTAAATCACCCGATGATTTTTGGGCGTTCATTCATAAGTTGGCATTTTTCAATATCTGACAAGCACCTGCCAAGGGCCCGCACATGCCTGCATAGTTGCTGGCAGTTCCTTCCAGGTATCAAACAGTCAGAAGGCACTCTAAAAGCGAATACAGTTTTGGTAAGTGTGCCTATAGATTCACAGAAAACCACACAGGAATATGAGTATATTACAACTTAAACCTCTGAAAAAGTTTAATGTTTTCCCCTTCTCTGCTCTGGTCTGCTGTAGTTTTCAAAATTTACCAAGCATGAATCAATTCAGAATTTATTAAAACCAATATTTCTTGGCAGTTTCTCAGTTAGACCACATAACAGAACATTTCCACGTTAGGTGATGACAATTGTAGATCATTAATACATTTCTTTCAATACAGCAACTTTCCATGGAGATATATATTCATGAACCATCATATTTTCTCATAACAGTTTTATGCAGAAAAATAAAAGATGCTTATTTGCATTAGTCCCAACATTCTTAAATAGAGACTACCCTGCTTTAACAAACTATACAGCATAAAATTATACATGAAAAACAATTACAATGAACATTTTTAGGAAGTGTTGCAATGGATTAGACATATCATTAAGCAAAAGGATCTTTTAGAGAGGGGCAAGGACACACAGCTGCTAGATGGCTTTGTCATTATCCATTCCTTACTCCCCTCCTTAGAGTCGAGCATCTGTCTAAGCAGAAAACAGATCTCTTCTCCCGAAGACTATGACAGAAATAGGCTGCATTTGTAAGGCTTTGTCCAATCAGTAGCAATATGCATAGTAATATGTGACACAGCTCAAGTAATGAAGTTCCCAGCGTGGTACCTGGAACCTTATCCTCTGGTGGAACATGATTTATTTGTGCTGTTGTGAGGAAGGACAGAGAGGGCTTACGCTTCCTCATAATACCTATGAACTTGCATAGTTAACCTAGAAAAAAAAATAAAGGGTGTAGCAATTTTTTTTACGGATGCAATATAGTTAAACACTTAAGGGAACAAAAAAATGCAATTAAAATTTGCTGTCGAAGTCTATAATATATAATACGCCATAAATTATACATTAAAGAACTATCTCATATTTTTTAACTTTGAGCGAACTCCTATATAATGTATTAATGTGTGTTTATAATGTATTAAGGTGTTATCCTTACTCAAAAGACATTGTATGAATATGTTTTATGGGCAGATATGGGGATATGGTTTTCTGTATTGTGCATTAATGATGATCCTCAGCATGACAAATATGTAGATTGATGCCCTTAAGGCCCCCATACACCTTACAATCTTTCCATACAATTTCTGTACAATCAATTTTTGTTCTACCAAAACCATGTAATATGAGGAGCTTTCTTATCCTTTCAATCACGATGCATTCTATCAGGGAGGCCACTATACTACACAGTTGTTGGTAGATCTAATGGAGATTGTATGGATCGATCTTAAGGTGTATGGGGGGCTTTACAAGTGAGTAATATCATAGATTATAAACTATGCTATAAACTATATATAAGCCTATATATTTTCTAATAATTGCTTAACACTCACTACTAATAAAAGCCACAGTGTTCTAAAGATCCAAAGACTTATTATATTGCAACTGTTAAAAATGTTAGTTAACTCTTTGAATTCTGGATGCATTCCCCAAGTGTCATTGTTATGGGAATTAAAAATATAACATGTATGAATATTTCTGACCTTTAACTTGTACTTTACCCTTGCTTTTGCAATAAATATAGCCCCTATTTCCAAATGAATGATCCATGTTTTGCCTATCAAAAGAATGCATTATTCTTATTCTTAAAACAATCAGATAATTAAAATATTGGCCCATTTTTAACATAACTTTAGTTTTTTGGTTCAGCTATGCTAGTTATTACCCAAAGTCCTAGGCTAGGGTTTTACTACGTTTATGAAGCTCAACCACGATATGTGCCACGTTTACAGTTATCTAAAAGATTTCAACATACACTGTTTAAGCAAATAGTTGCTCAAGTATTAACATGCAGCTGAGTTGATTTGGAATAATGTGGTCTGGGTAGTTTACTGTCAGGGAGCAGGACAAGAGAGCGACCAGGACAGGCAGCACACACTGAGACCAGACAGGAATACAGTGAAAACACTTTTAATGCAGACTAAAGGCGGCCACACATGCAACTATCTCTGCATGATCTTTGAACAGCTGATTGCAGTGTGATGACGTCATCACACAGCGGATGTTCGTTTAGAAGATTGGTGCGCACTCTTTGTGTGCTGAACGATACTTTTGATGGCCACCCTGGTCCCCATCCAAAATAATGCGATCGGCCAGAGAAAAATGGACATGTTAGTTCTCTGGCTGATCACGATTTTGGGCCACATGGATTGTCACTTCATGTGGGCAGCTGCGATCCATGGATTGAAGAAATAGATACAGACAGGACAAAGGTGCTGGGGAAAAAGATCAGTGTTCAGCAAAAGGGAACTGGGGTCAAGGATCTGGGGACCAGAGTTAAGATTAAAGATCGGCGACCAGAGTTCAGATTACAGATAAAATGCTCAGACAAGTGTGGGAGGGCAGATGCACATTTTTTTGTATTTAGGCCTCATGCTTACAAGACAGGTTTACCCAACCCAGTCCACAATTGCAGAAAGCCACCTGCCTGTGACCAGGGAAACTACCCAGGGTAGGCGGAAGCACAGTGCCACCAGCAGGTGGTACCAGGGATAGCACAGGTCCTCAAAGTTGCAAATTATTGAAGGTCTTCCCTGATTAGCTGGTCATGATGATTTGATTGTGTTGTGTTTTTGCTTCCTGTGTAAGCTATAAAAGGAACAGACAATCATGGACGTACTTATTGATCAAATGATGAATCATGTGTTCTCTAAAAGTATTCTTACAGTAGAACTTAGCCAAAAGGAACTTACAATCTGTAATGGCCAAATCCCTAGTCGTTTAAACAAATACCCAAAGCTAGAGGGAGCAGAAAGCTAGATGCTACAGAAAAGCATTTTAAGTCTTTCTCCATTCCAGTAAGATTGTTGTAATTGCTATTAATTACAATTTAAGTAAGGGTCCACACTAGATCTCATACAAGTTATACCTCCAAAAAATGTTTAGATTTAGGCTATATGTCTAATTTGTTTCTATTGAATGGCTTTCACATGCAGCCTGTTATTAAATGAAGAAGTATTAATGCACTGTGGGCAAATTGGAACCAGCAGAATGAGTTTGCTTACTATATTTTAATAACAGTTATTAACCTAATGTTAAAAGGTTAAGGTGAATGGCACATTTTGAATGCTCCATTAGTTTATAGGCTGGAGGGAAGCTCAGTAATTCCAGAGCTTCAAGTAAAACAAACACAAAGAGCATAACCAGATATAAAATATGCATTGCATAGGTAGAAATGCCTTATAATACAATGAATGTGTAATCAGTATTTCACTTAGCGTTCCAGCTAAAAGAATTGTTTTTTTATTCTTTTTATGATGGTGTATTCTGAATCCCATTGTGAATAGTAATATATCATCCTGTTCCAGCATCTGCTAGAGTTCCCATCGTTTTCTAATATTCCCATATCCCAAAAGCTTTCCCCACCTGTTATAGCACCAAATGCTCATTATAACACACTCACACACTTTGCTGTCCTCTCTGAAAGCCTTTCAAGGTTAGCCTGAGAACAATGACTAGCAAAATTCAGCAACATACTGTATACATAATTTAAAGACTGATATATAGACAGATTAGTGCCAAGCATTTGGCTGGGTATCAGCATGGCAATCAAACACTTTAAATAATGTAATTTAAAAAAGGGAAATAACAAATGTGATGGGTGCTTCATTTTATTACGTGGCAAAACCTTCATTTGACTTTGACACATACAGAGAATAAAATTGGGCCCTGATACCGATGGGCTGGGATGCTGGAAAATATTTGGAAATAATAATGTAGTAATACCTTTAATTACATTTGCTTCTTGAAGATATTCCATCTTCTGTGTGTGCCAAAGAATTTTAACTGGAAGACTAGTGGTAGTTTCTTCTTTGTGACCCAGACTTAACACAGGATACCGAACATTTATTCCTAACTTGTTTTCTTTACCGGTAGATTGCAGGAGAGCGGTCCAGTCCCATTACTAGTAGTGACCCACTTTAAAAGGTATACAACCCTTCCACTTGTTATTTGTCTACCTTGTCTACGATCATATATTTACAAATATATAAGGGTAATGCCTCCCCAGATGACACATCTATTGATGAGTGGCATAGGCAAAAATTGGGCGAATAATTCTACTAATATTAGTTTTTCCCAAAAACGAAGTTCGCGCATATGACCATGCATATCATAATCGCAAAATATAATAATATAAATTGCATTGCATAATCGATAATATTATCACAATAATAAAGATATCAATAATCACATTGTGATTATCTTCAAAATGAATGGTCACATGTTATTTATTATCGCATTAGGATTATATTATCAAAAAAAAAAGTTTTGCTCTAGCACGTGTAGTTTAAGCATAAATTGAGTTCAAATTCAAAGTCGACATTTTGACTTGATTTTGAACTTAATTTATGCAACAACTATTTGTGTTAGAGCCATACTTTTTTTTCAGTATACCCCCAACCCTTCTCTACATCTCCAGCAAGTTTGGTGATGATACCATGTTCAGGGGCTTTGCAATTAACTTGAAATCATTACAAATGGTTGACCATCTCTACTAGTAACCTCCTTTCATTGCATTGTTAAATGACTTGGCCTCAATGATCTCCAGAACAGAAGAAAACAATAATGAAAGGGCATTAATGGCATCAAACATTTCTAGACTTTATTTTTATATTTTTTAAAGTGTACTTACATAATAAAAACATAAAATGTAGATATATAGTCAAAACGGGTTACAATTATCCATCTACTTAACATCATGTAACATAACATTTGGTTAATGTATTAATTCAGACCATAAGATAAGCCACATGAATGAACGTGTAGTATTCTGCATATTTGCTATGCATTTCATGATTGTCTTAGAGAAAATTATTGTGAGCAGAACTAAAGATCAAATTCCATAAATATGTATTTATATTAAATTTCCTGTTTAACAAAATCTTACAAATGCTTCCTTAGAAATCACCTGCATGCCAGAGGAAATTCACAAAAGCGGATTATACAGAAGTGACTATATTGAAGATCCAATCGTTGGATAAGAAATGCAAAGGTAATGGGGGATCATATAGTCAGGACTCCATTGGCCATTTAGATTAATCTATCAAAACTACATTTGAGTTCCTCTTTTTGTTTCCCTTCAAAAAAAATTCAAATATTAGCAAATGGAAAAATGAATGGCAAGAGAAGAAAGGTGTCATTTGCTTTGTTGGATTTGTTAAAATAAAAAAAAAAGAAATTAGGGAAAATAAATTATTTAAGGAAAATGTGTGATGTTGTAAATCATTAGATGTTATTTGGTTAAATAATTATTTACCAAGTCAAAATGAAATTTTATACGCACATTTGGTCATAATCCATTTGAAGGGATTTAGAGTCGTGGAAATAAGTTTAATTACCTTTTAATAAACATGTGTAGATTCTCCTGTCATGTTTTATTTGATGTGTAATTTCATCTTCTGATATTTATTTTAAAAAGGAACCATAGATCAAAGAGCCAAATGACGATTGAATCTGTTTGTTGTTAAGTGATGCCTACCTGTTTATTAACATTTGAAGATTTTTTTTTCCATAACGTTCGGAATATATATTTTGACAATGCCAAGTTATCCTAGAAATAAGGTAGAATAGGCATCAAGTAGATTTTCAAGTTTCAATCCATAATAATTCAGATGACTATCACAATGAAATCATCTAAATACCTTTATGAAAGACCTACCTAAGCAAGGTCTGACCTATCAACCAAACCTTGTATGGTAGTAGAAGAGATCTTATACATCGCTGGCGCTGGTTTCAAAAAATTGTAGTAACACATAAAGCGGCTTCCACCATCAGCTTTCTAGCACTGATTTCATCTCTAATGGTTCTTTGTGCTGTTTCTACCACAGTCAGTATAAGCTCTGTTTTACTGGGACTGCAAGAACCCATACGGGTGCCATGTTGCTTCTCCCTCTGACACTGTGGAAGTTCCTATATCTAGTGCATAATCTATCTCCCTTCACAAGCCTATGAAGACATGCTGTCAGCATTTATGAAGATAACTAGTGAATTGACCGATCACTCTCTCCCTTAATTTTCTCTAGAGGGACTTTTTTAGAGAGTCTATTTTGTATTTAAAGTCAGCCTACTAAGGTACACTGTGAGAGACATTCCCATTGGCTAATGGTTGTCTGGTAGGAACATTCCTTTGTGAAAGGTGATTTAAATCGAAAGATGGGCATGCGCGGTTCGATTTTCCTGTTCAATCGCCTTAAACAATGATCGTATTCATTACTTCAATACGTCTTCTACATAGAACTTCTGGACATACAACGAAATTCTAAAAAAATTTATAAAAGGTGGAAGGTGGTGTATATTGTATAAAAGGTGGAAACCCTATATTCATAGACCGTATTTTTGCAATATTAGACATATCAATATGAGATAACTGTTTCCCTGTGTCTTCTCCCATGCACAGAATTCATTGTGGCATTCGCCTAGATCCTAGTAGTACGTATATGCCACTTTTACTGCTATTAACGACAAACGCAACCCAGGATATCTATATGTTTTCATTGTTTTGTAATGCTATCTTAAGTTGCCTATTATTATTGTTAAGGTTTGCTTTCGCTTTTGTTGCTGTTTTATGGTGACCTTCTGACTGAATTCTGTCTAAATAATGATTGTTCATTTTGTTTGTTTTGTAAAAAAAAACAATCATATAAAAAAATATATATTTATGCCCTAATGTAATCAAAATCGATCATAAACTTGGTTGAGCAGTGATAGGACATGTGGGTAATTTTTTTGACCGTTCAAGTATCTGATGGGGTTTCCAGGTATTTTGAACCACCTGTATCCGATAGTACTATGCAGCATACGCAGTGGGCTTAGGATGGCATTCATTCTGTTTTGAATCACTCACATTATGAATTGCAATTTTAAACTATAAATGTTATGCAATCTTATTAAGTCAATCTTACAGAAAAATCAAACCATGTATACCCACTTCTTGTATATTCTTACTTTGTGATATCATCATTTTGGGGGAAAGGGAGGGGCAGCAACATGTAGTGTGGGAAGGAGGGCTGTGTAAAGTGTATATGGTTACCAGGGTGTGGTGTGGGATAGGTTAACTGTGCTTATCTGGGATATGATGAGGGAATGTAATATAATCTGTTGCTGGGTAAGGCAGGTGCAAGATTACTCATTGTTATGTGTTTCTAAAGGTCACTGAACATTCTGGAACCTGTGTGTGATGTGAACATGACAAGCCATTTGAGAATAGTCAGCCTGAGGACAGAGGGATTATGAGGCCCAACAGTGGGAGGAACTGGGTCTTCAGCAGCAAGGAGAGAGCAGTGAGAGATCTGATGGGAAGTATGCCATGCTGGCCTGCAGAGCCGGAGACCTGAAGAGTGCAGAGATGTAACTAAGGACATCACCCTTGTCCCCCAGCTGGGGACAAGGGCACCCCCAGCCTAAATTTACACTGTTCTGTCAGCCCGCAGCAGAAAATAGGAAACGACATTGCAGCTGAGCAGGAGACAACTGCCTGTTACAGACTGAAAAATAGTGTAGGTGTTCGCAGGTCACCTACTTTAAGACCCCATGGAGGTCCTATCAGGCTACAGCCCAAAAACCTACCGGCGGACGCAACGTTGGGTGTCCGCCGGTTGGTTTTCTGGCTTTAGGACTCGACCGCCTGTGAGGGACTGCAAGATATTGCAGGTGTTACCAGGTTGTCTACATTAGGACCCCATGGAGGTACTATCAGGCAAAAGCCCGAAAACTGACTGGTCAGTTATGTTTTTGGCTCAATTACGGGGCGTCTGCTACCAGATGGCTTCCATGGAGAGAGGTGGAGTGTAACTGGCACTGTGAACATCAATAAAGGGCACTGTATTTACACCAAGCCAATGTGTTCTGGACCATTATTAAAGGCATGTGAGCAAGAACCTGCTATGGAAAGCCCACCCTACCACTGTCAATGTGAGAGACTGTGTTGGCAGAGCTGTTCCAGACCTGGCTGCAAAGAAGTAGTTCGGCTGTTCAGCTGCCCCCATGGATGGAAGAGGTTTATGCTGTGATGGAGGACATGATGTCTGGCCACGAGGCAACAGTGAGTGAACTACTCCTAGCGGCCTGTCTGACCAGCGCGGAGGTGCAGCTCTGATGGAGGGTTCAATGAGAGTCTGAATAGATGTGTTATAGTCAGCAATAACCCAGGGATAAGATCATAGGTGCCCGCCAGTACATGTGGTTCACTCGGTGTTGTGAGGGGCGGCCCACTTTTCTACAGAATTACAGATTTTAGCAAATGTTAGCAGTATTTTCCTCTAATAGTCCTATGCCTTCCTTGCAATGCCAAGTATGGTAACTATATTAGTATAACTAGACTGAAATATCATTAAGCTACTGTGAGGACCTCGGCTGTTCAGAGTAACACCTGCTGGTGGCACTGTGCTAGTACTACTACTATGGGTAATTTCCCTAATCACCAGCATGTGTCTCCCTGCAAGTGTGGGCTGGGCTAAGGACACCTGTCTTGTTAGCCTGATGGCTATATAGGTGTACCTTATTTCCAAACATGATAATCCATCCAAACCAAGTATGCTTGTGCCACATCCCAATTTAAATAGGCAAAAATAGAAAAAAGCACCGCTTTCCAAAGATATCTCCCTAGACAGGGACATGGGGACTAAAGGCATAGAGGACAATGATACACGAAAGTGTCACACTTTACACATGCTAACAAAGCATTTGCCATTCGATTTGTTTTTTTAATTGGGTAGGACAGACGGTTTTCTTCCCGTTCTCCTGTTTCAAAATCCATCCGCTGCCATGTTTACTGTTTGATGAATCGGAACCTGTCAATTTAGATACAACAATGATACATGTATTTCTAACTGAATACTGTAAACTGCACTGTGAAACCCCTGAAGAAGCGGACTGCCGCGAAATGCGTTGGATCGTGCAATATGTATTGTATTGAAACATTCTTGTATGGACATATTACTGTATAACTACCTGTATAATATCATAACTACATAATGTAAAAAAATGTAATATCTTGCTTTGCAGTTGCTTTTAATAATTGAATAAAAGAATACTTTACATCTGTGCCTTTAAAGTCCCCATGTCCCTGTCTAGGGAGATATCTTTTCCTCTTTTTGCCTATAGGTGTACCTTACCCACCCACACTTGCTGAGTATTTACCTTGTACCCCGGATCTGAAATCTGGTCCTCTCTGAACTCTGGTTTCTCTGACTCATCTGAACCTGTGCCCTGGTCCATTTCTGCACCTGTTTGGTTCTCCTGTTTAAGTAAGTGCCTAATAAACTTGCTTTCACTTGGTTGTCAGTGTGTGCTGCCAATCCTGGTCGCCCCCTGTCTGGATCCTGATGGGTACACTTCAGGCATCTTACAACTGAATGTCTGTATAAGCTGAGATGGAATCTGCTGTCTTTTTATACTTGAATATGTTTAACTGTGCTGTGACAATGCATTCTTTCTTGTATGCCACATTCTTTATTTATTTGTTTTTAACATACTGCATATTTGTTGGTTTATTGAATTGTATCTATTATTTTATGAAGTTTGACTACTTTTGATCTACTTTTATAATATTACATGGATTATATGGTTTTTAATACATTCTTTTTATACTGAATGCTAGATTATATTACCAGCCATGATTAAGTACCTGTTTCTGTCTTTTCTATATTGCAAATTCAGGTCTTCAAACCCCCCAAAATGCATTGCCTATTGCTAATTGTGTATGTATTCATTGATAAAACCTTGGACTGGATTCTATTAAGCCCTGTGGATTGACACTTTTGATTTCTGTAATTTCTTTACATCCATTATTTGAAGTTACATTCTTTGTCAAGGCAATTAATGCCAGATAGAGCTTATAACCATTCTTCAATCAAAAAAACTAATTGCGGCTGGAGTTTTGTTTTATGTATTTTTTTCTTTTTGCCATTTGTTTTCAGATCTGAAAGACTCTAATACTTTTTCTGTGAGGATATTAGACCCTTGAGATCTTGTGTACTAGACCGATGTTTGTGGTTTATTTTTTTCTAGATAATATGAGTTACATTATTTTCTACTCAACAAATAATGAATAATGTATGTTGTAAAAAAAAAAAAGCAAGTGTACAAACAATGTTAATAATAATGTTAATTTCCAAAAACTAGTAAACAAGTAATTTCCAGAATCTAAAACAAGTAACATCTATAAGCGACACACTTGTGGTTAACACATTCTGACCCAGGTATTACAATACGCCTTTCAACAAAACTATTAGCTGTTGTGACACAAACTGTACACACTTCCAAACCATATCCCTGATTTATTATCCGCTGGGATGTCTCTAAAGTTTAAAGTAAAAGATGAGAGTGTTACCGCTGGGGCAGTCTTTTGTATTATCAACTGTGTCTAAATACTTTTTTACAACTTCAAAAAGCTTGCAGCAAATTCTGTTTGCATTGAACCAGGGTTAAGAAAGGAGCAGTGACTTGTCTTGTTTATCTAGAAATTGGTGCCAAAGGCACAATAACAGACCTGAAATTCAGCAAATAAATACAAATTTTGTTTACAAGTTTTGTCTGGTTTGCTACTATGTTTCTATTTAGGCAACTGTGCACACACGACTATACAAAATGTAATTTGTACAATATCTTAAAGGTGTACGCCACAAATATTAAAACAAATTATTTCATCCAGAATTATATTAAAAATCTGTAAAGGAGAGTTGAGAGAAATCATATGTTAATCATTGTATACACTGTCAATAATAATGGCTGAGAATGATAGTAATAGTTTGTAGTGAAAGTACATTGAGGGAGCAATGTACACATTTCACTCATTTTGGTCTATAGTGAATAGAGAGGGGAGATCATGTGTGACCTCCTAAAGCTAGGAACACACGGCTCGATTTAAGCATACAATCGATGTAAATCAATGAAAATGTACATAGATTGTACCAAAATCGTGGCCCGGACACATGGTACAATCGACGATAATAGTTCGATGAAGAACATTACATCGATTGAAAAGTGATCGGACTAGTTGGAAAATTATCGTCGCATTGTACCATGATCGAACTACTTTTTCATTTTCATCGTACAATTGTATTCAAGGAAGTGACCGGCCGCGAACAAGCATGTTCGCCCTCCTTCTCGCCGACGGACAGTATGGATGTTCGACCCGCCCTGTTTGCCGGCGAGAAAGAGCCCTCTATTCTTCCTTCGGTGGGATCATAAGCAGCGAGATCCCGCCGCAGGAAGAATATTTCACTGAAGACCGGGTAGAGAACCCGGTCTTTCAGTGAAAAACCGGCTTGTAAACCCGGATGTGACGTCAGTCTGTCCGCGAACGGGCGGACGGCGGACTTTTTTAAAAGTCCGCTCCGCCCGTTCGCGGACGGACACAGCCGAAGTTCGGCCATCACTATTTGTCACCCTGTGTGACCTCATTCTTACTCAGGGGGTGACCAGTTTGGACATTTTGTACTCAGGGATTTACTCACTTTTGTTGCCAATGTTCAGACATTAAAGTAGCCTTATCACATGCTTTTGTACTTTTGCAGCCCCTGCTTTCTCTCTCTTTGTGATGATGCAGCTCTGCGGCAGACTGAAAGGGGCGACAATCTGTGTATGAAAAACTCACAATTTTTTTAATTGAAAACCACTGAAAACTATTGAAAACCACTGTATAAGCAATTTATGGAATATCATATATATGTTTTCAAAGGCAACAACAAAACTTTTCTGTTTTGTTCCCATTCCAAAAATCCCATTTGTCCTTACACAATAAAAAGAAATTGTAAACAAAAATGAAGGTTTGGAGTTCAACGATTGCTAACACGGTATAAAAATCTACTAAATATAAAAGAAGGAACATGAGAGTTTTTACTTGACTGTCTAGTCTCATCATGGCAGGAAAGTGATTAGGGTAGCAGAAGTGTAGCAGCCATTTCTTAACCATGTCTTATTGGCATGATTAAAGTGTAGGTTATCATTATGAGCACAAGGATACTCGTTGTATAAGCACAAACACATAACATGCAAGCTTACAATTGTTTGGCTATTTATTAGAATACCCAGCTATCATGTACGTGAGGTTATCAATTGAGTTCAAGATGTGTCTCAACACTTACCAAGCAAATTCAATTAAATAAACTTAAACCACAATTTTATTTTCTTACATTATTTTGTGTATATATACACTCATCCCGAAGAAATAAGCAAATAATTATCCAAAAAAAAACTCTTTTAACCTCCCTAGCGCACTGCTGAGGTCCAGATTTCTGTACCAAAAGTGCACCATAGACTTCAATGGTAAATTTTTCTTTATGTCGTAGGCCTGTAACTTCCCAAAATATGTCCGTACAAGGGTCCAATAGACGTCATGACTATAATAATGTTTGAAACAAACAATTATGTAAAAAAAAAAATTATTTTAAGAAAAATACTGAAAAAAACCCACAAAAATTAGGACACAAACCTATGCTGCTATGTACTAAATAAAAAGTCTCTGGTGCCCCAGATGTTCCCATTTGCACTTAACCCTCTCTAACCTGGTGTGATAAAATCACACCAGGGAAGAAAGGGTTACTGCAAATGGGCACATCTGGGGCATCAGGGACTTTATTCTGGCGATATTTAGTACATAGGGGGAGTTTGAAAGAAGTTTTCTACATAGAAAACTGCTTTCATTCTATTTACTGTACAAATCTCCCGCCGCCTCCCCGAGTGACGTCATCACGTCACTCGGAGCGGGAGGGGAGGAAGACACGAGCAGCCGAGCAGCCATGTCGCATGAAGGGGACACAGGACAGCGTGAGTATGCGCTCTCCCAGAGCCCCGCATTGTACTGGACGGCAGCACCTCGTCCAGTGCGATAGTAGCAGTTGGAGCGCTGGACGAGGTGCTGCCGTCCATAACGCTAGGGCGGTTAAAAAATGGTTTCCAAAAACAAAGGATTATCTCCAATTGCCTATGATCATTGGGAAAGGAAGTGTTATGTACATCAGTGTAAAGAACAAAAAAAAACTATTTGTAATTCTTTGTACCTCGAAAAGAAATATATAGACGTGCCGTACAGAAAACTAGTCCTACATATGAAGCACAGCCTCATAATCTTTACTCATGTCTGGATGTAGAGATTTTAATGAGTCCCAAATGGAGCGTCAATGTTATTCCTCAAGTGCCTTAACATGTCATCAGATGATGTAGAGGTTAGCTGATAGTCTAAAGGACCATCATGTGATCAGTTGACTTATTTTCAGAATACAGTGTACCACACAGATACAAACACTGCTTATGTTATGATAAAACTAACTTGAAATGACAGATATTTGAAAATGGCTGGCTGAATGTGAAAGTAAACAGTCTGTAAGTTCCTGTTTTGCATGCCTGTTTGTATTCTTCTCAGATTTATATTATATTTTGGTGCTTCGTCTTCCACTTTTATCCTAGCAATAGAGTCTGTTGTTCACGAAAGTGGGAGGAGGGAAAATAATCAAATACATGGATCTATCCACTTTTTACTGGGAATGGGAAGTTCTCTTGGGAGAACAAGTTATATTTGTGGGTTTTGTTTATACTACTTTCAGATGGGTCTCTCCAATTTGTATGGTTTTATTATTTATGCTACTTATCTTTGTTTACTTACAATGCCATTTCAACCAGGAGAGTTAATTGTGCAACAGACCCCTCCCTTCTTGAGGGCTATGGTCTTTTCCTTCTTAGGGTCAGCATCCATACCACTCTGCTTTATTACATAACTTTTTATGTAGCAGCTGGTAAGAAGTGAAGGGGAATGCTATAAACCAGGTGTAAGGATCAAGGGTAATCAATGAAGTTGAAGAGGAGTCAAGTAATACAAAGCCAAGGGTCAATACACGGATAATGATAATTGAGCACAATAAGCAGCAGCAGGAAGAAGCAAGTAATGAGAAAGTGAAAAAACATGGCTTTTACAGAAAATACATGGGAGGAACCAAGGGTTCAGGATTCAACAAGAAGTTGGGTACCACATTATCATAGTCCAAGGTATTCAACAGGATGCATTATCAGACTTTCAGGTGGCTCAGCAAATGCTGAAGCGTCCCTGTGTATGGATCCTGACACCAGTGGTATCAAACTCAAATACACAGTGGGCCAAAATTGAAAACTTGCACAAAGTCAGTGGACAACATTGATCATTTTGGAAACAAAGGTCTAATGAAACTGGATATTTTCTTTGAGTATATTCATTTTACATATATAGCTTCATGATGTAAAATATAAATAGTGTGCATTTGGTACCAGAATTGGCCTGCATTGCAAACTGGAGGTTCAGTGTAAGCATGCACAAGCTAATGTATGCATCTTCAGTATAAGCTATTGTTTAATTCATTAAGTTTAAGATTTCTGGGCTCAATACGAAAATTGCATTAGATATGCAGTAATTAACTTTTCAGAAAAATAGGCCTTAATTATAATTAGTGTACCTTTTGAAATGTGGATGTAGAGGTATACCTTTCTATATGTACTGCTGTATACAATCAAATATATTATGAGCTCTTTTAGTAAACATATGTGTCAAGCTACTATATAATTTTTTAACATTCTCTTATTATTTCATATTGTATAAAATCAAATCAATACACTATAAATCATTCAGTCTTAAGAATTAGCCTAAGCTTTTCTCAACCATAATGAAAACTAAGAAAAATCTTCAGCAAAAAAATATGTTAGTAGTGAGCTAAATCAAGAAAATCGGGGTGGCTAGTCCCAGGGATTTTACATAGGCCCAAAATTGTAAACAAAGGTAAAGACAAAAAGTAAATTTTATTCACATGTAATTAAAACCAAAAAACACAACCACAGTAACATCAAAACCATTTATAGAGTTGCTATTCGATGTCACAGTAGACCTTGGTACCACTAGATTGGAAGACAAATACAAAGGCGCCTTCTCTGCAGCGCCTGTTGGCGTTTTGCCCCTATTTTGAGCATCATCAGGGGGGAAAGGTAAAGGACGTGTTGCAGAGTTGGTGGTACCTCCAGGTCTGGTGACCTACAAGGAGGTTAAAAACATCTATATAAATTGACATGATTAACACATGTTGAAATACTCTACATTCACGATCATGAGTATGACACCATAACCCATGATCAAAGTAATACATATGCAAAGATAAAATTTCATTACAGTCAATCCTTTACATCGGGTTCCTCCCAACCATCCCAGCCTACCCCATCACCTAATGTGAGAATTTGTCAGACTGTTTTAAAACACATTTTTTTTCTGAATACACTTTACCTTTGGTTAAAGGAGAAAAAGAAAGTTCTCACAGGTCTCACAACTACACCCATGATAGTTGTTTGGGGGCTTTGCCATTAACTTGAAACATTAGAGCTGGTATTTATCTTGCATCCAGTAAGCAAACCACAATATGTGCTGGGCACTGACTTTTAATGCCCATACAGTTACCACTGGAAAATATATAATTATAAATAGATGATACATTTAGAGATGCTTCAGCACAAACTATTCAATGGTTAATTAATTCACATAGGACTTAATGGACATAACCATTGATATACCTCAGCCTATGGGATTTGATGCAAATTATGCCATTTGTTGTAATGAAGTCAATTTACAGCGATATGATAAATGAGACTGTATGTGTCTGAAGACAGCCAATTCACTGTTTTAAAAAAAAAATATTTTCCATTGCATCAAAAAATTTGATTCAGTATTCAGAAAGAGCAAATACATACAGTAGAGCTATACAATATATTTTGATGTCATGAGCCTGGTAGGGCTGGGATTACCATGAAGAAACACATTTAAGTGTATCTTAACTGCAGAGGCAAAAGTAGTAAGATATATTGTCCAGTAGCAGTAACACCCTTCCTATCCTACAGTTACAACGCTTACTTACTAAATTGCAATAGATTTGCAAATGGATACGCGCAATACGCACAGTGCTCCTACTGGCTAAGATCACTGAAGGAAGAAGAAAGGCTGTAAAGCTGGTTTGCAAAACTTTGCGAATAATTGTGAATAGCCACATGCGGTGTAAGGCAATAGAATGCAGTTGAATTTTACAATTTTCGAATGTTCAAATTACGCGAATTTGAATATACCATATACCGCTCAACATTATGCAACAGCAACCTAACAATGCTATCTTTTGGTGCTCTGGGTACCACTCAGCTCAGGGGTTGTCCAACTACCAGAGAGAATTTTTGGTTATCCCGTTTGGTTAGAAAAGAAAGGAGAAAGATGTGTAGAATGGCTAAGTAGTACATGGAACCTTTAAGTTTTAGCCTTTGCGTGTAAGTGTGCATGGGTGTAGAGTAAGTATGTAAATAGTAGTATATGTTTAGTGTGTGTATGTTTATATTTTTATATATGTGAATGTGTGTGCTAGTATATAGTGTGTGAGTGTATAAAATACAAGTGTATGCATGTAAGGGTCACAAGTCTCCTTTCATGTCCAATATCCTATTCTTTGAGGCATTTTTACCTATAAAGCTTATGTAAAGTCTGACTTCAGTCCCAGGTTTTCATAACACAAGATATTAACCTCCCTAGTGCACTGCTGAGGTCCAGATTTATGTACCAAAACCACATCATAGACTTCAATGGTAAATCTTTCTTTATGTTGTAGGCTTGTAACTTCCCAAAATATGTCCGTACAAGGGTCTAAAAGACATCCTGAATATAATAATGTTTGAAACAAACAATTATGTAAAATAAATGTTTTTAAAATAAAATTAATGAGAAAACACAAAAATCACGGCACAAAGCTATGCTGCTCTCGCCCAAATAAATCTCTGGTGCCCCAGATATGCCCATTTGCAGTAACCCTCTCTAATCTGGTGTGATGGATGTGGTAAAATCACACCAGGGAAGAGAGGGTTACTGCAGATAGGCACATTTGGGGCACAAGACACTTTTTATTTTGGCGATATTTAGTACATAGAAGCACATAGAAGCTAGAAAGAAAACTGATTTCATGCAATGTACTTTCAAATTTCCCGCCACCTTTTCCCAGGACACCGGGAAAAAAACTGTAAATATGCGCTGCCTGTGCCCCGATGTTCACTGGACGGCACCATCTCGTCCCGACCGCTAGGGCGGTTAAGGATGAGGTCAAGGATGATAAACTACCAGAGGACCAAGTAAAAGCAAGACTAGAAATAAAAACAGGGTTACAAATAAATCAGACAAGTGCATAGACAAGGAGCAAGCATTGGACAGTAAGTGCAGCAATCAAGGGATGTCGTAACAAGCCATGGGCAAACACTCACTCATGGTCAAGCAGTACTATAACCAGGAGATGCAATGCAATTCATGCCAAGAACCAGCTTCCTCCCTACTACCTCAAATACTTCTCCCTAAACAGAGACACAAAAATGGAAGCCACCTTTCCTGAAACATCACTGAGAGCCCCCAGCCTCTTCAATTCCACCATTGTCCAAAAAAGGTGGTATAGATAATTTTGGAGGATATGCAACATAGCTAATCTTTGTATGATAAATAGAGAGAAAACACCATCAGCAAATTCAGCATCGTTAATTATGGTCATAGAAATATATGGGAAATCCTCAGCAGGTGGACCACTACCACAACTGTAGTTTTGTGGTAGGAAACACACAAGCATGCTAATTTACTCTTTACATTGACTCGTTACACAGGGCCACCCTTTTGTAAAGTTCATTAATGGACATTTTCATCTGTCCGTGATCTGAATAAAGAGTTAATAAAGCTTTCTACCCATTCTCATGTTTTGTCACTTTTCTTCAGAGGGAAAAACTTTCAAAATATAGATTGTGAACTAGGAAGCTAAATTAAGACAGTCACATGAATCGGTTCAATCACACAATGAATTAGATAAACAATGGGGCTTGCAGCTGAGCTATTAAAGGGTTTAGAACAATTTTTAATTCCGTAGCTTTTATTCTATTTCCACTTCTCGAAGTCTTTTAACAATGAAATGATGAGAAGATTGGAAATAAAATATACTTAAGATGCAGAATCTGTGGGTTAAACAACATTATTACATAGCATTTCATAAACTGCAGTTTCTTTTCTTTTCGCAAAAATCATGTCCTTTGTCAACTTGTGGTCACATCAGCATTTCTGTTGATGTAATTTGCTTCAGCTGCAGAGCATAGCTGGCCTACAAATCAAAAACGAGAATAGAGGATGTCAGGAATAATTCGATGTCTTCATTGCTTAGATAATGTGCAAATCAATTCACATCCTATTTTTTCAGAGAATATGGAGCATGAAGTATCTAGCGTAAGCAAAACAGAAAACACAACAGCTGGTGAAGAGCTGATTTGCCTGCATGGTCTATTTTGGTATTGCTTTCTAATACTGACTGCTTAGTGGCATGGTAGATTAAAGCCAAGGCTCGGGTACTCCAAGTACTTTTTCCTGCTATAATACCTTCTTGTCACTTTCCAGTCTATAACAGACAATGGAAAACATTCAAAGCTGAAATTGTAACCAATATTGTGTAAATACAGAGGCACATGTATGGAATCCTGATATCAGCTGTGTGTTGCTTTCACATCTCTACAGTCTCTTTGCCATAACGACCCTTAATTATGACTGTGAACTGCTGCGCTATTTCCCCAAGGATGATCTTGTCTTCCCTGTAGTTGCCTCTAGGCAGCATATATAGGGGGTATAAATTTACAGCTCTGTCCTCTGCAATGATGCGGCCATACCTATCAACCCTCCCGTTTTGGCCAGGAAAGTAAATTTTTTATGTGGCTTTCCCAGCCAAATCCCAATTTCAATAAATCCAGAATTCCTGGGCTAATTTAGAAGGGAGGGGGTGTTACTCTCCTTCCTATGTTCACACCCCGCTTGTGCAGATGATGTCCAGGGTGGGACATTACTAGGAAAAGCAATGCCCTCTTCCTTTCAAGCCCCCCATACACCTTTAGATCACCCCATACAATTTCCTTTAGATCTACCAACAACTATGTAGTATAGTGTACTCCCTGATTGAATACATAGTGATTGGAAGGATTAGAAAGGTCCTCATATTACATGGTTTTGGTAGAACAAAAGTGGATTGTACAGAAATTGTATGGCAAGATTGGAAGGTGTATGGGGGCCTTTAGGCAGGAACTAAATATTTTAATCTCACTGACTTCACTTCTGGTATTTGAGGTATAAGAGTCAGGTTGAAATACCAGAAGTGTCTTTTACAAGGTAATATCTGGGTTTTCAAAGGCATTATTCATGTAAATCCACATATCTTATATAAAATTAAAATAAAAAAGGGCTAAAAAGTTTCAAAAACATCTAGCTTAAAATTGTATTAGAATTTCATTGTTTTAAATTCAAATTAATTGCAACAAAACTGCAGTAGTCTTAAGTAGTGTTGAGCTTGAATATTAGATTTTCGAATATTTCACTCAAACATCGCCATTTCGCGAATATTCGCGAATATATAATCAGATATCCGACGCGATCTTTCACGATTTATTGCGATGATCTTGATCCCATTCATTGCAATGGAACGCGATTATATAATCGCGATGCAATTTTTTTTTAACCGAAATGACAGATATTCTCCCAGTCGAATATCCGAGCTCAATTGACTTGCATGCATTGCGCATATTTGATCACAATTGTGATTTTTAGATCACAATTCATGTCCACAAGTGCGGATATTCGAGATTACGAATATGGAATCGAATATTATGGTGGATATTCGTGAAATTACGCAAATTCAAATATTGCCTGGTCGCTCATCACTAGTCTTAAGGCCCCCATACACCTTACAATCTTACCATACAATTTCTGTACAATCAACTTTTCTTCTACCAAAACCATGTAATATGAGGACCATTCTAACATTCCAATCACTATGTATTCTATCAGGGAGGACCCGACACTACATAGTTGTTGGTAGATCTAATGGAAATGGTATGGATTGATCTTAAGCTAGCCATACACGTGCAGGATTCCATGGCTGATCGATCACAATCGTTTCCGGCGGAATCGGAGGTCTGATCGATCAGCCAATTAAGAGTATCCATCGCTGCATACCACCTTGTCCAACGGATTCCGGGACGATTCCGTGTCCGATTGTCCACCTCACAAATGGCAACTCCCCCTGATCTGTGCAGAATCGGATCAGAAAGACCAACTTGTTGGTTCTCTGTCGGATCCGATTCTGGGCCCCTGAACGATCGGACCTGATCGATTGGACAAGGTGGGCTGCATGCGATTCCGGCAAGATCGTTTGGCGTGCACGCGCCCAGAATCGATCGTGCCGGAATCCGGTGGGAATCCGACACGTGTATGGGGGCCTTTAAGGTGCATGGGGGGCTTTAGAATAGTATCTTATGGGAATAAATGTGTGAGTGGCACACATCAGGATTCCCGTACATTAGATGGATGGCTGAAAGTAGTGTAGTAATGTCACCATGCTGTGATCATTAGCTGGCCAAATGCACAAGAATCTATATGTGTATGGTTAACTTAATACTGTCTTTTGGGTTGATTTCAAAGTGATCAGTTTGATACAGTGACCATGTGGAATGAGTATAGTGGACCCTGGAGTGGGCAGGTTTGTACCCAATTATTGCTGATCCCCCTTTCGCCCTCCCAACCAGGCTCTATCCCAAGAAAACCCTGGTGTTAGAAAAACGATACATGTGATAAATTTTTTTAAATTTATTGGCTGAATAAAAAAACTTTAACTAAATTAACTCAACATGGCATAGATCATGGAATAAATGCACATATAAAACATGTGCATAATATTAATGGTTTAATAATGCATACATATACATCTTTATCTGAATACAGTACATGCTGTAACTAAAAATAAAAATGATATGATAAAGATCAAATAAAAAAAAATTTGTTTTCTAAACTAAAGATATCTTCTATAATTACAATAACTCACCCAAACATATGAGTTAAAATTTATACTGTAAAACACAAGAGAGTTTATAAGGCAGCTGTGAAATGATGAAACCTGTTAGACTCTTGAGAACCAAATAAAGTAATTAAAAAGTGTATTATCTAAGGGGAACACCTAACGCATATAGAACAAAGATACAGAAAAAAAATTAAAACATTTTCATATACACATTTTATAGTAAAATGTGAATAATATGGAAGCTAGCACAGCGAAACAGATAGTTTGTGTTGCCTGAAATAAATACCATCAATTTATACCAGGGATGTCCAAACCTTTTGCAAAAAAGGTCAGGTTATGTGAAGTGGCATGTTTTGGAGGGATGACCATTCAGCCTCTTTGAACCATTAACATTAAATGCAAATGAACAATACCATGGAGCAGATCTCTTCCTTCACACATACTTGACATTATTATTGTACAACATTAGCCATTTACTGCCTAACACTGAAATAGAGTGCCTAGTCAAGCAAAATTTCATCTAACCCCACTAATCATGACCATTCTCTTATTAATGGAATATGGATCACTTTGTAACACATTTTTTGTTCCTGGCTTCCAAGAGTAATTGTAAGGACCTCGGCTGTCCCATGTTCCACCTGCTGGGGGCGCTGTGCTAGCGCTTCCCATGGCTAGGTTCCCTAGTCACCAGCAGATGGCTCCCTGCAAGTGTGGAGTGGGTTAAGCACACCTGCCTCATTAGCCTGAGGGCTATATAGGTGTGCTTCACCCACACATGCTGGGCTGAGCATTGTTACTTTTACTACTGTAAGGACCTCTGCTGTCCCATGTACCACCTGATTGTGACTAGGGTACCTAGCCATGGGAAGCTCTAGCACAGCGCCACCAGCAGGTGGTACATGGGCTAGCAGAGGTCCTTACAGTTATATTTTAACTGCTTATGTCTAAAGCCTATGGAAAAACGACAACATTAGCACAAACTTTGATGACCACAGCCCAGAAAATTTGTATTTATAGTGAGTAGTGATGGCCGAACATCGGCCAGGTCTGTCCGTGAAGTCCGCCGTCCGCCTATTTGTGGACAGATTCAAATTCCCCACCCCTGGGCGGGGAATTTGAATTGGAAAAACCGTATGTGACGTCACTGACCCTGGATTGCATAGTTCCTGGTTAAAGGAGCCGGATGTGACGTCACTGACGTCACTTCCTGTCCCCGAGCCGGTTTTTCACTAGGAGACCGGCTTCATGCCCGGTCTTCTAGTAAAAATTATCTAGCAGGTACTGATCCTGCTGGAGGAAGAATAGAGTTCTCATTCTCACCGGCGAATGGGGCGGATCGAACATCCGTACTGCTCGCCGGTGAGAAGTAGGGCGAACATCCATGTTTGCTGCCGAACTGTCCGCCTTGCGGCCAGTTCGGCCATCACTAATAGTGAGAAAACAAGGGAATTTTTATCTTTTCGTTCATGTGGTCTGATAAAGAACAACACTTGCATGGTAAATAGGCAAAGACAGTCAAAACCACCCTAGGGCTGCTCACTAGTGTTTATTGAGAATATTACAAATTTTTATTGCGTATATTGGCACTTTGAGAATTTCTCAAAGATCTTGAATATAGTGCTATATCTTTGTAATCACGAATATTCCAGATATTTTACATCAGTACCCTGAACTACAGTGCATTGCATTTGCAACATGTACATGTGCCAATTTGCACAATTAAGGGAATCTGTGGAAAGTATCATGCATTGTGCATTGTGATTGCAATATGCGAATGTACCAGTGCTGATTTGTGCAATGAAGATAATAATGGCTGGAGATCATAATTTTCTCAAATTTCCTCATTTATTGGGAATATTAAGTCAAAAATTTGCAATTTATAATGGCTTTCGATTAAAGAGAACGTCAATTTGTATGCACAGACAAGATTAGTTATTTACCCACCTGTCAATGCGCTCAAACACGCTAGGTTCTTCCGGTAGCGCTGTGGCATGTCATCAGAGCCAGGGAGAGAAAAGGAGCTGCGAGGGACCTTAAATTGCTCATTACAAGTATTTTAAGTAATAAATCTACACATTTAACAAAAAATATTTAAAAGGCTTGATTTTAGTAACATTTGTTGTATAATACTTATTTTGGGACCTATACAATTTTCTGTATAAAGCTAAATGTTTGACAAAGATTAGATACTATCATATCGGAAGTAATTTACAATCTTCGGCTGTATTGTAGATTTTAAAATAGTCATTTGTTTTTTTTAGTAATTGTGTATTTGGTGTAATTTGTTTGAAGGGTTCTTTTCTTTGTGTTTTTATTATATCTGTTTTGTATAACAGAAGATAGGTGATATCAGGCGCTATCTTAGCTGTGCATTATAATTACAGGCTTCTTGTCCAGAGCACAGCACTGCAGAGATACTTGGAGGCACCTACCAATATGGGCTTCTGGCTTCAGTTGCAACGCCATAAAAACTGATATGCCGATACAATTGCTAAGCAAAGCATTTTGTAATTAAATGTTATTTCACTTTCCAGCTCAATCTGCTGCCAGTAACGATCTTCAAAACTGCCAATACTTTGGAAGTGCCTCTTTTGTGGAACTTTGGCAATAGTATTCAGTTAGTAGAGCTCAGATTCCCAATCCAACCACCCTTGTTGTTGGCTTCCTGCCTCTCCTAGGGAAGTGAGTGTGTCACCTTTGCTGAGAAGCTTCATCATGTGATGATTAACTGTAAATTATTACAATAGTTGGACTGATTGTAACATTAGCAGAACCCCCAGCTTAGCATTTGTTTTGAAACATTTATACAAGTAAAAAACCTGTAAAAAGTTTTCTTATTTATAAATTTTTATAACATTTTATTCATATAGCACCAACATATTACACAGCGCTGTACATTAGATTAGAGTTGAGATGCAACCTAAGACAACACAGGTACGGTTTATGACACAGGAGGAGTTAAGGACTCTAACAATCTTAGAAAGTGGTGGGCAACTGAGTGAATATGCAGGGCCCCAAGTGCGGCCCTCAGCATCACTAAAGGGCCGCACATAACATTTTCAATCTATACTGACTTGTATACGCTTTTTAAATGACAAAAAAAGACAGCAGGCAGAGCTAAAAGACATTTTTCATTTTTTTAAATAATTTTTTTTTAAATAATACTTCAAGCATTAGGGAACACTGTAGAACTGTAATGAATATTTTGTTTATCTCCATCCACAGATGGTCGCTGCTCGACACAGTGTGCCTGCTTCTGGTCCCCCGTTATTGCGTGGCCCCGGGCCCCCTCCCTCCCCGCCCCGGGGGGAGAGGAGGGGGGACAGATGGTTGGCCCTCGCGGTCCTCGGGACCTCACCCCACCATATGAATGTTTCAGATGTGTCCTTACGCACCCTTACCACATTCACAATCTGTGAGTACATACGAACTTAGATATATGTCTCAGTGTATCGATAATGTCCATACTTTAACAACACTAACCCTTGATCTCTCTTTGATCTTCCATTATGTAGTACTGGGTAACACCTAAAAATTCTCCTGATGAAGCCTAATGGCGAAACGCGTCGAGAAGATGTTATCCCTATTTTCTGTACCCATCTGGTGTTTACATACATCACTTATGTGGTTAGGATTTACATGTAATAGAAACTGTTACCATTTTTCTGATGTTACGCTCTCTGAACATTGTATCCACTGTTATATCTCTTTTTATGGAATTATCGCTAGAATGACTGTCTGGCTTTTTCACCAATAAAATATACTTTACTTTTACTTAAGACTATTCATGGTTTACCTCTAGTGCCGTTAAAGTCCCGGTCGGAGCCCCTAGTCTCCACATTGGGAAGTGTGGGCCCCTATGTCGTTGACAGGTGGACCTAACGATCCCCAAAACTTTTTCCCCAATGAATATTTTGTGTCATGTATATCATCAAAGGTTATGTGCTTCAAAGCCATTGATAATATCGATGGGGCGCATAACCTTTTATTTTATTTCTGATTCATCAGACAGGTGAGTTCCTATACCCTATGCATTAATAGTTAGGTTTCGGGGGCCTCAAGTGGAAGACTGAGGGGGGGCACCAAAAAACACCCAAAGGGCCGCATGCAGCCCCCGGACCGCAGGTTGGGCACCTGGGATCCAAGAGGTTGGGGAACAGAGTATACAATGGTGGGGGGATGGAACTGACAGTGCAATGAAGTTAGGAATGAGATCATAGGCGGGCTGACAAAAGAGGGGAGTTTTCAGGGCTTTTTTGAAAGTGTTAAAAGTGGTAGTAAGTCTAATGAGACAAGAGTTCCAGAGAGTAGGAGCAGCCCTAGAGAAGTCTTGAACCCATGCATGTAATGACGTTATGAGTGGGGATGACATAACAAGGTCACTGGAGGATTAGAAGGTAGGTTAGGGGTGTATTTATGTACCAGTTTGGTAATGTAAATGGGAGAGGAGGTGTGGAGTGATTTAAAACCTTATGCAATTTTTAAATAAACCTATGTTTTTATTTTACCATATCTTTACTATTCATTTAAATTATTATATATCTATATTACTCTTCTCTGTGCAATGCCACTAGCGGAAGGAACTGGCAGGGTGCTGCATATAGCTTCCTGAAAACACCAACATGCTGAACCTTGATTACTGAAAGGGATTTATTATGGTTGAAGTTTAGGGGCAGACTAAGGAAGATGTCATTGAGTTAAGTTGTTATGATTGAGACTAGAGATTGTAGATTTTTTAGAAATTTCAACTAATTGACCCTGAACATGGTATCATCATCAAATTGAAGATGTGTGGGATCTTTCACTAAAATGTAGTTTTCGTATAAAGTACAAAGTCAAGTCCAATTTTTTTGAGTCAAAATTTCAATTTGAACTTTGTGCAAAAACATGTATTGTTCCTAAAACCTTTTTGACAACCCTTTGATGATGCCATGTTTAGGGTCTTTGCAATTAACTTACTGTACTGTAGTTACGACCCATTGATTCAATACTTTTTTGGTAACAGTTCTGAAACTATAATCCAGATCAATAATTAGAGTTGAGCTGTGAATATGTATATATTGAGATCCTGAGATGCGTGTTAGTATTTAATCTGAGAACCGAACAGCTCCAATAGCAGAGAAAGGGAAGCAAGTTTGGTAAGTGTCCACCCACTATTGACGCTGTTTGGTTCTACCGACACGCATTTTAGGATCTCCACTAAGATAGTAAGAAATAAAATGTATAATTATCCGAAATATTGATATTGATATGATCTATGCAATGGGATAAATGATTCAGAGTATTAAATGCAAAAATGATGTCATCCCATTCCATACCATCAATGTTGCACTAATTGACTTGTTTTTCACTTTAGAATTGGATGTATTCAGGCAGGATGTATTCAATGCAGAGAGGTTTTTCTGGACCCTGAGGAATAATCAATAATTGGATGAAACGTGTCGGAAGTCACCTGGCAAAACCACTCTTTTTGGACCTTGTTTATATCAGGCCAGAACTGTGCTGACTTCTATCTTTTATGAACGTCGGTGATCAATTGCAATTTTCAGGATCATGTGCCTCATAATTGAAATAAGAGAAACTTCATCCTCAAGGATAGGTGAAGCCAACATCCCAAAATGATATAGAAAAGGAAATTCCCTTTTAAGGGAGAGCAGTTTCCCCTACGAAATATAGGGGCAGGGGGACTTTAGCAGCTTCAATCAGATCTGTGTGAACGGGTGGCTTTAGACCACATTTAGGTATAAAACATAAATTTAATAAAGCAAAAAAACAGCATATAACACAATAAAACATAAAGTACATAAAAATTGTTCAATGATACAGTTTACCGGTAATAACCCAACCAGTACTCATAAGTAAGATATAATGGTCCCTTTCAAAGATCAAGGATCTGAAGAGTAAGAACCATCCTCCATAAGGAACGCCACCCCGACGTACGTTTCGTCATTCGACGACTTCCTCAGGGGGTACGCTGGCTAGATGGATTTAGATTCCTGTATCAAATGGGTAAAAACAATACGGCGAGGCACAAGGAATAGACGAGTCCTCCCAAAGAACGGAGGGCCACAGAGGGCTCGAGCCCAGCCACGTCTTTAAAAAACGGCCATCTGATATGAGCAAGTATAAAGTGCTGATATGATCCCCAAACGCATG
>CM070032.1:38317515-38348007 GCA_036250615.1 Ptychadena robeensis | reverse complement strand
CCCCCCCCCCACGGTGCTCTCCAGCTCTGACAGAGAGGAGACAGCCTAGTGTAGGTGAGGAGGTGGAGTGGAGGGGGGGCAGTGATGATGGAAGCAGCTTCACTTCTCCAGGATCTAACATGCTGGCATCAAAATTGAACATGAAGAAGGTAAGTATGTTTTGAAATTTTTTGTGTAGCAGTTTTCCAGCATCTGAACTGCTGACAGGTGAGTATTGGGTCTATTTAATGTATATATATTTTTATTATTTTGTGTTTAAAACCGCTTTAAGCATGGCATTTTCTGCTCTGTTCTGTTAGGCCTCATAGCAATACTTTAAAACAGAGAAAGAACTGTTCTTATATTTACATTATTTGGCTCATTACATGGTCACACTTCATCAGCTGGAAGTTACACCTCTCCCCTGATTTCCCCAGGAAGTGTCCACGGGGGTCACATAGTGTGTAATAGGCATTATGATTCCTTACAGAAATGTAGATAATGGTAGGTGTTGCACATCTGTACTTCAAAGTTCATTTTCTTTTGTAAAGCGCATTTTCCATATTTTATGAGCTGTATTCACTTGTTGTCTCCGCTACATATAAACACTGGCTCATAAGCACAGACAAACATCTGTCTACTCCATGTGAACGTACTCTGACATTGGAGCGCAAACCATCTGAAGAGGGACTAGGACGATATTGACTGCAGAGCTGTGGACACGTTGGACGATACTAACTATGGAGTCGTGGACACACTGACCCAAGACTTTGGACCATACCTACCCATACACCATACCTACACCCAGGGACTTGTAGCAACCATAGAAGGTAAATTATCTCATGACTGAGTGTTACTGTGAAGTGTGGGATGGGGGGAATATGGATGTGTCATCTTATCTGCATTACCCTCCCCTCCTCCCCTTCATTCCCCCTCTATTCCCCCCCCTCCCCTCCTCTCTCCCCCATAGGGGTTGATAGATGGAACGGGGACAGACGAAAAAAACCCTGATGGGGATACCCCCCTACCCATGTACACCCTGATTTGCTGATCGATTGGATAGACAGTGGACCAGGAGGCCCCCCCTTCAGGTGGGTGTCATGAGTGCCGCCTCACTATTGTGGACATATAACCAACCAGACATGGATAGACGTTGGACATCACAGGTATGACGGGTTACCTTATGGGGGATCAGGGGAGGACGACACCGAGTAGGATTCCCTATCCCACACCGCATTGACGCTATGCAGCTGGGTGGGGACTGGCATGGGATACCACGGCATACGACTGATATAGAGAATGGTGTATTGGATTGGCGGACAACTCTCAATTATATGTGCACTAGATATATTTTATTGTTTTTCTTCTCTTTAGGGGATGAACCCGGACCCCACATACAGGGGAGGGTGAAGGAGGTGGAACTCACTTGCTGGATCCCCAGCTGAGACCCCACCCACCAGCCTAGTGGGACAACATGATCCACACGATTTTATCAGACTACAGGATCTTTTTTGACCACTGAACTATACAGATCGGGGCAACGTGACCCCACGTATAAGACCGGGCCACTCTCCACAATTCATAGGTATGCGAATATTGGCGGGCAACTGTCACATGTGTTTGTATCTTGATTCAAATGACTCATATGGATATTGTGTGAAAACCGATAAAGGGGCTTTGGGAGGGGAAAACCCCCTTAGCCCATTAACATGAGGTGACAATTTAAGACGACAAATGAAAAGGATATATTTATAATAGAACACAAGGCGGACAGTTCGGCCGCGAACAAGCATGTTCGCCCTCCCTCTCGCCAGCGCACAGTACGGGTGTTCGACCCGCCCCGTTCGCCGGCGAGAAGAAGATCTATATTCTTCCTCCGGCAGGATCAGAACCTGCGAGATCGTGCCGGTGGAAGAATCTTTTCACTAGAAGACCGGGCATGAAGCCGGTCTTCTAGTGAAAATTCCGTCACGGAGCAGGAAGTGACGTCAGTGACGTCACATCCGGCTCCCGTAACCAGGAACTATGCGTTCCAGGATGCGTTCCAAGGGCCGGATGTGACGTCACATCTGGTTTTTCCGATTCAAATTCCCCGCCTCTATGTGTCCGCGAACAGGCGGACGGCGGACTTCTTTAAAAGTCCGACCCGCTCGTTCGCGGACAGTCCAGGCCGATGTTCGGCCATCACTAATTACCACTACCATGCCACCAGGATGGCACAGCTATTGGACCTTATATACTGTTTGTTGATATCATGCATAGGATACTGTTTTAATAGCATTTATGTATTTCAGGACACAAGAAATATATATTTTTTTAAAACACATGCTTCTAGAGGGACCATCTTATCCATGACCTCACCCCTGATGAAGCCCCTAACAGGGCGAAACGCGTTGGGCATTACCTACCTCGCTCGATTCCTGACCAATCCCGAACGATCGAACAGGGAACAAATATGTCAGTAAATCCCTGTTCTATTGCCATCACTTTGGATGGAACCAAACGTTCAGGCGATTATTTACCACTTTGCAATCGATCATTCACTGATCGCACAGGAATCAACCTGTGTATGGGCAGCATAACTCGATGAGCACATACTATCTCTGTCATTGACCTTTTTCTCATTTCTCATTTTATATTTCAAAGGCAAGTTTGATTCTGATTCAAATGATATTGTTGTTTCATATTAAAATCTATGTCTGAGAACACATGGCTCACCTTCCTATTACTTCCCTCCCACCCATTCATCAGCCTTACTACCTATTGATCATGTCCGCTGCTGGTGCTACTTCCATGTATGACAGCTGGTAGTCTAGCAATACAGTATCTGCCAATCTTTGTGACATCATTTCAGGCTTAAGTCTTCTGAGGCCTGAGAGGACCCTACCGCTGAACACCTAATAGAAACTATCCAATGCATCAATAAGCATGTGCATTGTGATGTAGAAATACCTAGTTAACACAATTAATTTTATTTGTAATTTGTTTCTACATAATAAAAGGAAGATGAAGTTGATTCTTGACATAGCTTGTGTTTTAATTCCTAGTCTGAAATAAAAGAGGATATCAGTATTGAGGGACTCTTCTTATTATGACAAGGATGATGAAGTGGACTAGTAATTTATGTCATTGATGGACAGCTGTATAGCTGTTCTTTAGTCTTGTGTCTGGATATATTTTTTCAAACATTATTATCTTTCAGTTGTCTTGTTATCAAAATCTGTAATTGTAATACCCTAAATTCTGCCCATTCATGCATATATTTGCAATATTCTTCTTTGCTTACATATCTTTCTGTCATGTTTTTCCTTTGGAGTTAGAAACAAGATTTGTAATACTATGTGTTACATTCTAGAAGTGATTTGCCTGAAATATCAATGTATACATAATCAGAAATAAAATAAAAAATGTATTAAAAAACTTAATCTAAAGGATTATTTATATAAAAAGTTCTAACTGTATAGCCTTGTCTCTTTAAAACAGAGCTCAAATAGTGATGGCCGAACTGGCCGCAAGGTGGACAGTTCGGCCACGAACATGGATGTTCACCTTCCTTCTAGCCGGCGAGCAGTACAGGTGTTCGACCCGTCCCGTTTGCCGGCAAGAAGGAGCTCTCTATTTTTCCTCCTGCAGGATCAAGGCAGCGAGATTCCGCCGCAGGAAGAATCTTTTCACTAGAAGTCCAGATACCGGATGTGATGTCACTGATGTCACTTTCGGCTTTTCAGATTGAAATTCCCCATCGAGAGGTGGGGAATTTGATCCTGCCCATTAACGGACGGATCTGGCCGATGTTTGGCCATCACTTGCCACAATGTAATGCAGCTCTTGGTTTATATCAATCATATTTTATTTTATTTCTGCAAGCTGGTTTAGTCTCTGAATATTGCAACACAAACATTTATTATTATTACGTTTAATTTATAAAGGGCAAACATATAACGCAGTGCTGTAAATGAAATAGAGATTGAAACAAATGTGTACATACTATGACAGGGGAGAGGTTGAGGACTAGTGATGAACGTCATAGGCAATTTTAAAATTTGCAATATTTCACAAATAATTCTACTTGTATTTGATTCGATATTCACAATTTGTTAATGTTCACAATGCATTCACATTGCAAATGCCTTCAAAATGAATGGTAACATGCTATATTTACTTTCTCATTGCGAACATATACTTGCAATGCATGGCTGTAAAGCTTCCCGGTGCATAATATAGCGAATATTTGAGATTGTGAATTTCTAAAATTGCCGATATTTGCTGAATATATTTGCAATTCGAATATTCAAGCTCAACACTATTGAGGACCCTGCCCAATCAGACTTAAAATCTAATAGGTTGGAGTGTACAATAGGTGGAAGGAGGTAAGATAAGCATGGTGGTGATGTTAGGAATGAGAAGCTGGGTAGGCCAGACTAAAGAGTGGAGGTTTCAGGGCTTTTTTGAAAGTGTTAAAAGTAGGAGCAAGTCTAATAGGACAAGGGAGTGAGTTTAAGAGACTAGAAGTGACCCTAGAGAAGTCTTGAAGCGGCACATGGGATGATGTTATGAGTAGGGAAGTCAGTAGAGAGGGTGCTTAGTAGTATATTTATGTACAAGGTTGAAGATGTGGGATGGGAGGTGTGATTTAAAAAGAAAGGCACAGAACTTTAAATTTGACATATAGATCTACATAGGATATCACAATACTGTACAAACTATTTCATGATATTTAAATAGTTGTTCAAAGTTTTGTCAAGTGTATAAAAAACTGAGCAGATCCAGCTGACTTAATAGTAGCAAATACCCAGGTCCAAATATTAAACTATGCTATGCTTTCAGTAGGGAGCTAATTTTAATACCACAGATGAAGAAGGTTTTTTTTTTGAGGGATAAAGACAAAATAGAACTTTTTGTCTTAAATGAGAAATATATGTGCCTGGACAAATTGTGATCAATAATGAAATGATGAATTCTGAACTATACTAAACAGTTTATATATGTAAACTAAATCTCACAAATGGATCATCCAACAAGACAATGATCCTAAACACATAAGTTGTTCTGCCAAGAAAATTTAAGTCAATGTTTCTCATTTAATGTACAGCGCAGCATTATATGTTGGTGCTTGATAAATAATAGTTAATAAAAATTTATTGGCCAAACTCTTGACCTTAGTCCCACTGAAATGTGGGAAATACCTAAAGCAAGTGGTTAATGTCAGGAAACCATCAAACATTTAAAAGTTGTTCTGTACTTAGGAATGAGCTAATATTTTAGCTGATGTGGAGGACTGATCAGCAGTTACCACCAATGTTTAGTTGAAGTTATAGCTGTGCAAAATACCAAGTGAATGCTTAACTTTTTTGGCAATTAAAATTAGTGTTGAGCAGCATATGGTATATTCGAATTCACGTAATTTTGCGAATACACAAAGAAATATTTAAAATTCATAAAATTTGATTCAACTCTATTCTATTGCCTTCCATCGTGCACCTGTTCACATTTATTTGCAAAGATTCGCAATGCAGCTTTACAGCTTCTCTTCTTTATTCTGTGATCTTAACCAGTACGAGTATGTATGCTGGTAAACAATGTTGCGAATTGCGAGCGAATATCCGAGCGCACATTCTCGAAATATTGCAAATTCTCAAATGACGGATATTTGTCGAATATATTAAAATTTAGAATATTCTCATTTAACACATATGAAACATGACCAAAAATTTTTTTCTTTTAGATTTGTTTTTTGGGGGGAAATCTTATGTTAAACTTTAATTTTGCAAACTTTTCTAAAATATAAAAACAAAATTGCAAAAAAGCCCCACCGTTTAATTGGATCAGGAAAGTTTCACAATAATCATACTGCAACTCCTGTTCTTGGACAATTATTATCAGCCTTGACACACTCCATGACTAATGGGCTAATATAAATACTGGGGTATGTTCTAAGAATGCACTGAAACTGTGGAGGTGGCTTGGATAGGCTATGAAATGCCTTTAACATTACTAAATATGACTACAAGTAGCAATGATAAAAAACTGTATTTTATTGTGTTATAATACTCTGTCAATTACAACTTTCTGAAGTTCTTCTTTTAGAGAAGAATATCATCTTAGATTATCTTTAATGCTACTTTATCAATTGTGATTATGCAGAACCTGTATGCCTATGTAAGGGTTTTCCTGAATTAAAAGAGTCTTGCAGTTGTTTGTGTGATTCAAACCAATAGGTGACCTTGTGTGAACTTAAGTAATAAAAGTTAATGATAATGACACATATTAACCTCATATAATAGAAGATAATGACTTGTGAAACATTTGACTCTATTCACAAAATTAGACTAGTACAGTTCGTGGAAGCACAAATTCAAATTAATACATAGCCTATTCTGACTCAGTGAATGGTAATTAATCTTCTTTTCTTTGGCGCTCAATACACTAACAATGACTATGAAGCAAAGTTGATAAATAGACAAGAACCCATCAATGCATATTAGTGAACATTTCAAAGGATTCTCTTTTGACAATTAGAGGGAATTGTCCTGTGTTAATGTAGCCAATAAGGTCACAGTCTGGAGAGGCGGGTGTAGTAGAAGTAGGATTATACTTTATAGTAATGATGGTATTTTGTTTTAATAATTTTACACCATGAAATTAAAAATAAGTTCTAAGAGATAAAAGCAGCTAAATGACAACTTTCCAAGCAGAGCAGTAAAACAAAATTACAGCAAAACATGTATTACAAATCTGTATTACTGTACAGTGTAGAAATGTAGGATGTGATTGTACTCATGGAAAAAAAGAAACAAAAAATGTGTATTGTTTCAGCCTACTTTGAAATGATTCTTGTAAGATGTGGTTCCTGTAATCATAAATATAGGCCTAGAGTGGTAATATTGTATTACTGGTCTGTGCAACAAAGCCGGCCTCTCTTACAGAATATATACAGGTCATTGTAAACTTCTACAAAATACTCCCCACTCTACAGACTTTAAATATTATAATAGTATTGGATTGATAGGCAAATCTATTCCTATTTGTTAAAAGGTGTTAATCTGTTTTACATCACATGCCTACTTTATGATTATAGTGCATTTCTGTATGAATGTAAAAATTATTAGAACTTATACATTCATGTACAGGGAGTGCAGAATTATTAGGCAAATTAGTATTTTGACCACATCATCCTCTATGTTTCTTACTCCAAGCTGTATAGCTCGAAAGCCTGCTACCAATTAAGCATATTAGGTGATGTGCGGCGTCTCTGTAATGAGAAGGGGTGTGGTCTAATGACATCAACACCCTATATTAGGTGTGCATAATTATAGGCACTTCTTTCCTTTGGCAAAATGGGTCAAAGAAGGACTGACCGGCTTAGAAAAGTCAAAAATAGTGAGATATCTTGCAGAGGGACGCCGCACTCTTAAAATTGCAAGACTTCTGAAGCGTGATCATCGAACAATCAATCGTTTCTTCAAAATAGTCAACAGGGTCGCAAGAAGCGTGTGGAACAACAAAGTCGCCTAACTGCCCATGAACGAGAAAAGTCAACGTGCAGCTGCCAGATGCCACTTGCCCACCAGTTTGGCCATATTTCAGAGCTGCAACATCACTGGAGTGCCCGAAAAGCACAAGGTGTGCAATACTCAGAGACATGGCCAAGGTAAGAAAGGCTGAAAGATGACCACCACATACAAGCTGAAACGTCAAGACTGGGCCAAGAATATCTCAAGACTGATTTTTCTAAGGTTTTATGGACTGATTAATGAGAGTGAGTCTTGATGGGCCAGATTGGATGGGCACTTGCGGATTGGTAAAGTGCAGAGAGCTCCATTTCCGTCTCAGAGGCCAGCAATGGAGGTGGAGTACTGGTTTGGGCTGGTATCATCAAAGATGAGCTTGTGGGGGGCCTTTTCGGGTTGAGGATGGAGTCAAGCTCAACTCCCAGTCCTACTGCTAGTTTTCTGGAAGACACCTTTCTTCAAGCATGGGTATCAGGAAGAAGTCTGCATTCTTCAAGAAAACATGATTTTCATGCAGGACATCTCCCTATCCACACACAGTTCGGTCTCAATGTACTCCACAAGCTGTGGCTGGCAAGAAAGGGTATAAAAGAAAACTAATGACATGGCCTCCTTGTTTCACCTGATCTGAACCCCATTGAGAACCTGTTGTCCATCATTAATGTGTGATTTACAAGGAGGGAAAACATACACCTCTCTGAACAGTGTCTGGGCTGGCTGGTGCTTGCTGCTCGACACAATATTGAGGTAACAGATCAACACACTGACAGAATCCATGGATGGCAGGCTTTTGAGTGTCCTTGCAAAGAAAGGTGGCTATATTGGTCACTGATTTGTTTATGTTTTGTTTTTGAATGTCGAAATGTATATTTGTGAATGTTGAGTGTTATATTGTTTTCACTGGTAAAATAAATAATTGAAATGGGTATAAATTTGTTTTGCCTAATATTATTCCAGTAATAGTCACCTGCACCACCGATACTCTCCCTAAATCCGCTAAACTAAAACAACTAAAAATCTACTGCCAAAAATACTTCAGTCTTTGATATCTAATGAGTTTTTGGGTTCATTGAGAACATGGTTGTGTTCAATAATAAAATTAGTCCTCAAAAATACCACTTGCCTAATAATTCTGCACTCCCTGTATATTCTTCTTTTGTAAACTGCAATATTTTCATCTTTTAAAATAGTTTCAAACCAAATCTAATTCAATTACCATAACTTGAGCAACCTATTATTTCCTCTATAATGTTGTATTGTGCTCTATACACCAAACATTTTGTTAGCTGTTTCCATTGGAAAGAAAGCTCTACTATTGATGGCGCGAACGCCGGAATTTGATGTTCGCGAACGCTGACAGCGAACATTCGCATAAGTTTGCAAACCCGCGAACCGCGAAACCGGCATAGACTTCAATGGCAGGCAAACTTTAAAAACCAAAGGGCCCTTTTCTGGGAAAGTTATTTCAAGGAGTCCTAACACCTGGACAATGACATGACATAGGGGAATCCATGCAGAACTCCCAGATTTTTTTTTCACGCAATAAATCCCACGAAGGATTTCTACATGATAGTCAATGGTATTTTGAACATAAGAGGTGAGCTGGAGAGCACTCAACAACATGGTTGGTAATGCCTGTGTGAATTCCACCTGAAACAACCTGTGAAGATTCTGCTTTCCACGTTGCCTACAGCTTAAAAGGTGAATTTAAATTTTATGAGGGCACTGGTGAGATGGGACAGTGTGGTAGACACTGGTGGAGATGTCAGTAGGCGGACACTGGTGGTGATAGTCAGTATGGAGCCAACTGGTGGTGATGGTCAGTGTGGAGGACACTGGTGGTGATGGTCAGTAGGGATGGACATCTGGTGGTGTGTCGTGTGGAGGACACTGGTGGTGATGGTCATATGGAGGACACTAGTGGTGATAGTCAGTGTGAGGACACTGGGGGATGGTCAGTATGGAGGACACTGTGGTATGGTCAGGTGGAGGACACTGGTGGTGATGGTCAGTGGAGGACACTGGTGGTGATGGTCAGTGTGAGGACACTGGTGGTGATGGTCAGTAAGGAGGACAACTGGTGGTGATGGTCAGTGTGGGACACTGTGGTGAGTCCGTGGTCATGTTAATCAGTATGATGACACTTGGGTATGGTCAGTGTGGAGCACACTGTGGTGTTATGGTCACGTGTGGAGTGACACTTGGTTGATGGTCAGTGTGGAGGGACAGCTGGGGAGATGTGATTTTATTACCCATGATGGATTGATGGGATATTCTGTGAAGACTGTAATTACACAGAACACATGCCCTAGCTAATGGTTCCTAAAAGCACAGCAGCAGCTCTCTTTCCTAAACTCTCTCCTATCTTCATCAAGATGAATTTAATGGCGTCTGTACTGATATGTTATAGAAAAGGGTGTGGAGGTCTGTGAGGTGGGGGTCTCATTGGCTTGATTATTCTGCTGACTGTGACTCAAAAGAAAAAAGGTCAAAGTTTCTGCATTTGTTAAAGATAGGCGCAACCCGAACTCTACATCTGTCGCGAACATGGGCGAACGCGAACATGCGATGTTCGCCGCGCATAGTTCTCCGGCGAACAGTTCGGGCCATCACTACTAGCTACAAATATAGAATCATTTGTGAAAAAGGGGGAAATTGACCACTGGAATATATCACAACATGTATCTCAATTCAGGTGGTATTCATCTTGTAAGTACATTTGGAATATAGTTTTTTATACAAGGGGTTAGAAAAGGAATATAACCAACATGTGTGGACAGGGAGACTTTGAGTTGATATCCACCTAAATTTAAATGACAGTTGCTGGGCCCACGATCCTGCATTGGTGACCCCAGGGATCGCAGGCGATCTCAGCGCAAAAATCATGGTAGAAGCAGGTCTTATTTATAGATTCAGTCTATCCAGACTACTTTTGGGCCAAACGGCAACCCAGGGTCATTATAATCCTGCTCTTCACATTGCAGACATGTCTCGCTGCCCCCTGGTGATGGGACGTAGTTCTGGCTGACTCAGTGCATCTGTGAGCAGCCCTGTGGATGTGTTTAACACAGCACTGCCCAGCTGGATGTGATCAAAGTTTAATTCTTACAGCCCCTACCAGCTGCAGGATGTTGAACAGTTGGCATGGTGGCAGGCTGCCCATTTAATGGAACCCTGCTCTGCACATCATTGCCCATTATAGCCTGTGTATAGCAGTGTGCTTGAGTGTGCCATACACTAAAGGTAGCCATACACAGGTCAATTTGTCGGCGATCAATTGCCGATCGATTGCCGATCCAATCTTTCCAGGTGATCAGGAATCGGCAATTGATCGGATCGGGAATCGAACACCACCTTGTGAATCCGATTTGTGGTCAATTTGGACATGAGCCAATCTCCAAAATGGCCGATTCCACAAAATCCATCGATCGGAAAGGCTGCTGCATAGGGCTATGAGTCCATCAATGTACTCCGATTGCCAAACGATCGACCAAAAAAACCAACATGTCGGTTCATTGTCCCATCCGATTTTTAGTTGATTCCAATTTTTTGGGGTTGATCAGGCAGAGTGAGCAAAACCCAATTGATTGCCAATCGATCTCGTGAACACGCGCAGTGATCTATCGGTCAAAAACGAGTGGAAAATTGACCTGTGTATGTGTAACACGTGTCCTTACCTCCAACAGTGACACAGCCTGATTGCCTGGATTCTCCTTGCCCTGACCTTGGATTGTTTGACAACGTCTCTTCCTTTTGTACCATGCTTCCTTGGACTGATTCTCGTGTATGACCTTTTGCCTTGTTTTTGGATTACCTCAATAAATACAGTTGAATGGACTTCTGGTGTTGGTTGTGATTTTGTGCCCAGGCTCACAAACATTATTACAAAATAATACAAATAAAGCTCTGTCCAAAAAAAAAAGAAATGTTCTTAATAATTCTAAATCATTTCTAAATCATTTTTAAATTTGCTGCTGCAAATGCTATCTACTTTCTGTTGCTCTTTAAAATGACATTTAATGAGTCTTTAGAGTTTTCCTGCATTGATCAGTCCAATTAGAGATATACAGTGAACTAGGCATCCAGATCTCCATTTCCTTAAAGGGAAACTAAAATTGACCTGTCAATCTTTTTTTTTAACGTTAGTATGTAATTATGAATACCTTACAATTGTTTATGTATGTATACACTAATACTGTATATAATAAGTAGGATTTTAGCAAAGGTGTTCCAGCTATAACTAGCTGGTTAAAAAGTACATTAGAATGTAATCATGTTATATTCTTTTGTTTAGGGCATTTGAGTTGGAATCATATAGTCTGCATGAGTCAAAAAGAAATATTGATTGACTTGTCTTTGTTAACATCCTTTCATTTAAATTAAAAACACAAAAAAGGGTAGACTCCACTTCAATTTCTGTACACTTTTATATAATAGTAATTTACATATTATAAAATATATCCATTCTACAGTGTGTTGATAATCAGGGATAGTCTACACATTTCACCTGTTTAGGACTTCCTCAGGATATAACATTTAAATATAATTGTCGGCAACAGCTAGGGGTAGGGGTGGAACAAAAGCACATCTTTTTCTGTGCTTACCTTCCATGTACAGTGCTTCTTTTTTCCTTCTTTAGAACAGACTGCTTTAGAACAGACTGCTCCCAATGCAATAGAGGTTCATGTGTTTGCTTTTTCTTTGACAATAGCTAAAATTACAATAGAGCTTCCCCAAGTGATGTTCTCCTCTAGTAGGAATAAGCTCAGCACCTCCTACAGTGACAGGTAGCTCCAAAGAGATTTTCTTTCTGATCCAGCTCACCCTTTAGCACACCCTTGGCACTTCCCGTCCCTATATAAGCATTGATGCTGACTGGCCACATTGTCCACACTAGTGTATACTTCACTTCTAGGGTGTGATCTGTCTAGCTCTTTATTTATATTTGATACCATCCATTGTCTGCTGCCAGTCCTGATCCTGCTTGAAATTGACCAAATTTTTGTCCGACCCATCTAAATACCTAATTTGGATGTTTGGATTTCCTTATGTGAATGACCGTTGGCTCTGTCCTGACTTTAATTATTGGATCCAGTATTCTGTTTGTATAGCAGTGATAACCTTTGATAACCACCCAGCTTTGTATGTTTGTGGGCTCCTGGTCATCATCCAAATACTTTTCCCAGGTCCTGGGGGCAACCCAGTGCAACCCAGTGCTGCAGCTGGACAAAGAATGCGGTGAAGATTAGGGGAATGATGCCTGGGCTGCATTGGCATTGAGGGCAAGGGATGCCATAGATGTGTCGATTCCTGAGCGATCGATGGACGATCCGATCGATTCTGGTGAAGTCACAAGCGTCGATCGATCGACCATACAAGTCTGTGCCTACCACCTTAGGCCACCCATTCCTGGACGATTCTGTTACCAGCCGATCGATTCACAAATGTCAGTCGATCGGAAATGATCCCGATGATCAATCCATGGGCCTCCACCAACGTTCATCAATGTGTGCCCGATCGACCAGAAAACACCAACAGGTTGGTTCCCTGGCCGATCCGATTTGGGGGCCATATCGATCGGTCGGAGTCAATCTGTCAAGGTGGGCTGCTCTCGATTCCTCACCGATCGATCGGCGTGCACGTGCCTGGTGATTGATCGGCCAGAGTGTGAAATCAACCTGTGTATGGCTACCTTTACACATTCCTAGTAGAAGAGCACAAACCTTCCTGTCAATTGCCACACAGAGACAAATTCAAAGATTTTTAGTTTTCAGTTTCAGGCATATTTTATTTATAGGGTTTAATGACCCATAAGCTGTTCTCGTCGATATGAGAAGATGCCAGGAGTTTTACACAAATTTAAATTTGTCTGGTTTTATATTCTCTGGCTGAAAATGTATCTTGTTTTTTCCTCAAAACATATACTAGAAAGATAGATTATCTATCCAAATATATTTCATATTTTCCTCATCTAAAATCTGTCTAATTACACCACTGAATAAAAGAAAAATGTTAGAATAATTCAAGCTGTGGTGTTTTTTCATTTTGCAGTTACCTTTGTTGTATTTTTTTTTTTTAAATAGGTAACAATTTCGAAACCATACCAAGATTTAAAAGTGCATCATTATTATATACATAAGTACATTTACATTACTTGTAATAATCTCTAAAGGTCACTAAAGATGTGCTTTTAATGTAGAACTTTAATTACTAGCAGTTGCTGCAATTTACAGTAATGACAGTTCATACCAGTGTGCTGCAATTTAATTGTAGACACCAGCAAAGTAGCAGCTGAATAAAAAGACCACCTTCTGCAATGGTTGTTGTAAGAGGAAATTGATTCAGAAAATCTGATTGCAGAGCATTTAGAAAACGAGCAGTAGCAAAGACCCTCTTCTAACCAAATTTAAAACATCAGTAATTGCACCAATTAGCAGGGAAAATAAAATAAAAATTAAGACGAAAGAAGGGTTTTTTTGTTTAACTTTTAGATTACTTTTTTAAATATGAAAAGTTTGTTTTGGTCTATATCTCTAGAATTTGCAATGCAATTCATATTCTTCCTAATGAAATCATTAGTGTACTTACTGTGCTGCTAGCCCTAAATTAGTTTCAATAAAAAGTTCCAGAGCGCAGTTGACAGATTTAATTTCAAAACTTCCTGTGGAGTTTTCACAACTTTTCGGCTGTCTATATCACTTTGAGAGAGTTTGTATTGTATCACCACAACAGGTCTGATATTTTGGATCACATAGGGATGGGAGACTTATGATAAACCAGTGAAGCAAGGCATTGAAACATCATTGTCATAAACAGTATCATAATTTGTACATACAGAAGGCTGTCAGTGATTTATAAACTAAAGCCCCCCATACACCTTTAGATCACTCCATACAATTTTCTTTAAATTTACCAACAACTATGTAATATAGTGGCCTCCCTGATAGAATACATAGTGATTGGAAGGATTAGAAAGGTCCTTATATTACATGGTTCTGGTAGAAGAAAAGTTGATGGGGGCCTTTATAAGGATAATAGATAGTTGCACACAACCTTCAGCTACACAGTTACAGTGGTGTCAGTGGCCAGAAGGGCCCTCAGTGGGTGCGTGTTCAAGTTGCATGTAGGTGTGCAGATCTCAAAATGGAGGAGTGTGGCCCCCTGTGATAGACAAGTAGGAACAAGGACACAAGGCACACAACCTAGTACAACTAAAAATAAGGTACTGTTAATGGTTAAATAATGAGAAAAAGACAAGATACCACCAATAAAAGAGGGTTTACAAGGATTGATCTCTCAGGGCCATGTGCTTTCCAGGATAAACTCACTTCCTTGTTCCAACCAGGAAGTGAGGTCATCCTGGAAAGCACATGGCCCTGAGCACCTATTTACATATGGGAGGAGAGATGAGTATGTGTCACATATTTATTTTATTCCAATAAAAGGTAAGGTTAAGGTAAGGATACAGCTGAATACTATCTAACTAACCTCAATTACCTCAGCTGGTTGGTCAGTGTGTTTAGAGAATGGGTACTGCTAGGGCTAAAAGAGCAAACATTTCCTTTTTGGCAGTGGTCTCTTGGCTAGAGGCAGACAAACAAATACCTCATGGGAATGCTGAATGTTTTTTCTTACATATTTAGACCATAAGACGCACAGACATTTCCCCATTGATTTTAATGGGAAAAGATGTGTCTTATAGTCCGAACAAACATTGTATTCTAATAACAATACATACAGTATATATCCATATATCCATATATTGAAAATGTTTAAAAAAATACACATACTGTCAAATGACTATAATGAGATACGAGACTTCGTCAAGGCTGAACACCCACACAAGTTACATGCTCATCTCATTATAGTAATTGTATAATGTTTATGGCCTATTCAATTTTCAGTTACCAAGGTAGTAGTTTATAATATAATAAACTGTTGAGACAATTGCTTCACCACCTTAACCACCTAAGGTGTCACGATAATGCACAAATGAGAGAAATATTTGGATTTACTGGGAATGTGTAAAGTAAGTTACTTCCTGGGTATCCTGGTGCATAGAGTCACTAGTATGCTTTACTATTCTATGTAGTTAAAACCTAAACTGTGTATTATTGGGACACCCCCACAAAAGACTAAACCAGAAGAATTTTGGACTATGATCTTTAACCCTTATACAGGTACCCTATGGGTTCATATTGTTCACCTTTTAATTATAGTTCACTTATTTTAATCAACTTTATTGAAAAGGGATTTTTACTTTACACGGCCTCACTAGCACATCACTCATGTTATCACACAGTCATTTAAATGAACTTACTTTATTGTTCTCAGTGCACTTCTGAGCAGGGTAATTTTATCGCTTTTGTTTGCTTTTTCTATACATTGGATTCATGCATGATCGCTCACCTTGAACTCAGCACTAGTTATGAGTTCATAGTCTAATGGGGGAGGTTCCCCCTCCCATCAACAACTTCTTATCATTGGATATGCTCTTACTTTCACTTTTTCTTTTCACTAGTGAGCTTCCTGTTCCCTTCAATTCATGCATACGCCTACCTCTGGACGAGGATTCCTAACCAGGCTGTTATCCTTGTGTGTAGATGGCCACAGTGTATACGCAGCCATGTCTGAGCTCCTCATCTCTTATGGGAGCCTACTCCGTGGGGGCCCACATATGCTTTTTGATTAAGTTTTACCGAGTTTTAATCTACAGATTTTAGTAATCTTATTCTGGGGGATATGGATTGCAAGGCTTTTTTGGCTATTTACTGATATTCCTGTTTTATTGTTTGCTTTCGTTTTGAATATAGAACTGATTTGGCTAAGGATACCCCCTGAAGAATTCTCAACGAAACGTGCATTTTGGGTGGATTCTATGCTATCAGAATCTTTGCCCTACCAACATTTGTACTTATATGTTTAACATGTCCTAACATTATGTATATGACATGTGTTATGGGTTTATGTCCCAAAATCTATTGTTTGTAAGTATATGTTTATTAAAAAGAACATGCTTTTTGTAATACTACTTGTAATGTCTAAGACGTGGCCCTAAAAGTCCCCTAGCCTCTGCTTACACAGGGGTGACAGCCTGGGTGACAGATTGTTATCTTCACCAAATTGTGTTGTTTGAAATAATTTGGGATGTTGGCCACCCCACAAGGTAGAGTGCAGCTCAATTTATTTTACCGGGCATGTGGATAATTATCTTTGATAAGGTGACTAATTCCCCCATATATTGCTGTCACATAACTTTCTAGTTTGTTTTGGGTCTCATGAAGCCTTTTGAGTGTGATAATTATAGGAGTGTCTATATCCTTAGTAAAGGATATATCTATTTTGCTGCATTCTATAGATTGTTTTGTACATGTACAGCTGTCTTGACACTATATACATTAGGCTCTCAAGGAACTGTTATTATGGCTTAGTAGGGCTTTTAGAGTAGATATTTTACTGTTCATATTCCTAAAAAATTCCCCAAAATAATGTTAGTGCATAATTTAAGGTAGGTTTTATTGTGGGGGGAAAAAGGGGTAGCAGCAGCCCCTATGTAAAGTGTTGGCACCAGGTAGTTGGTTGAGTGTGCTATCATACCTTAAAATTCTAACAACTTTTAATTTCTTCATGTTGATTTCAGTAATTGAGGATGTAGCTCTAAGACCTAAACCCCTAGCACCAAAGTACAACTCCCATGAGTAGCTCCTGTCAATGTACCTTTTTCTTTTTCATACTTTTAATTCTCTCTTTTCATTGATGATGACGATAAAGAGTAGTGTAGGGAAGGGTTATGTGTTCAGCCAAGTTTTGCTTGCTGCCTGTGTCTCCTTTGGGGAAATTACTGCTTCTGTTGTTGACGATTGTCAGCTAGAAAGAAAAAGATTCACCATTCTTGGTTAGTGCATAGTTTTGTACTTCCTTTCTAATGTCACCAACCTATATAATTCAAAGAAACTTTATCTTTAAACTGGAAAGCTAAAATACATTATTTTTTCTCTTGATTTACATACTGAACTCTGATGCGCATGAAATGAAATGAAAATAAGGAACACACAAACATGGAATTTGACAGTCAAATATTTGCTTAATTTTGACTTTATGATCAAAGATGTCATGATGAAATGAGAAAGTCAAATAGCACAATCATCTCGATGTGTAAACAGAACACTATCAGCATGACAGTCACATTCCTAATCAAAGTGAAGAACATATATGAAATATCTCCATCACCATCAAATTGTGCAGATGTAGGACAATATATGTATATGTGTCGCTTTTCTCAAAAAAAAAAAAAAAAAAAATTATAAAGAAAATGTGGCTGATGCATAGAGAAAGAAGGATGGAAGACTTTGAACAAAGGAAAGGATACTTTGAGGGATCTTTTTAAGGATTGGTTTCATGGGACGGTCATTCCCACCTCAACCACTTTCTTTCTTCACAGTATATTTACTTTTATTATATATATTTTTTTATTTAATTAAAACTGATTTTTTTTGCTGTGTTTTTTTGGGTTGTTGTGGAATCACGGAGAAGGGTGAGGCTGCGCATAGTGGAGTAGAGTACAGCCAATCACCAGATTGACATTTTTGGGGGAAAGTTGACACCCAATCATGAAGTAAGGTTACCACATTGCATGAAGGGTATACCACCACAAAAGACTAAACCAGGAGAATTATGGACTATGATCTTTAACCCTTATACAGGTACGATATGGGTTCATATTGTTCACCTTTTAATTATTGTATTTTGTTCACTTTCATATAAATATAGTAAATAGGCATGAATGAATACTGAGGGTGAAGACCAGTAAGGAAGTCACTTCTTATAAATAACATTAGGAACAATTAGGAACATTGAGAAACCCTACAGGGGGGCAATTTAAAAAAAGCTGCAAATAATACAGATTCTAAAATGGGTGTAGACCATAGATTGATGAATGATATATTGATAATCTTAGGGTTAAAATAACTGTGTAACTGTGTATGCAATAAAGATTAAATAAATGAAATGTACAGTTTATTTTTTTAAGTATTTTTTGTTCACTGATAGTAAGAGGTCTCAAGCTACTTTTCTGCTAGTGGCACTTGTTCAACCCTGTAGTCACATGATTTACTCATTGGCTCATTCTTTTGTTTCCCAAAATAGAGTTTGTGGAGGAGAGACAAAGCCACACTTGCCAGTTTTACTATCTTGTGGCTTTTTGTTAAAGCCCCAGGCTTCAGAGGTCTCCCAGATAATTAAGACAAAACTTGTTTTCAGTTCCTGTATATCTGTATTCCCTCCTGATCAGCTACTCTTACCAGCATGACACGAAAATGGCAAGAGTAGTGCTGTTCTCTGTTAACTACACTGAACAAAATGCTGTTTGTTCTATCAATGTGCCGCCTCAAGGTTTTGGCACTTGACTCCTAAAAGTATGCCAATATTTATCTAAAAAATATAGCAAGCTTTTAAAGCATCGAAACAGAAAATCAATATTCTTTCAAGTAGTAGAACGTAAGGCCTTACAAACTGCTGTAATTAAAGTGCAAGAGCAGTTGACCTCTCTAACCATCTCTGTTCCTTTATTTTCTGCTAAAACAAATACCTCTTACAGTAAAATCCAAGAGAATAGGACTAACCAATACATAAATTGTGTTTTCAAAGAATACAATTAATAAAAGTGATGTGGCCTGCAGCAAAAAAAAATCACACAGCTCTGATCAGTAAATCTTGAAGGCAATCGGGTTGGCTTTTGTTGGTTTAAAACTTATGCATTTAAATAGTTTTTTTAAAGAAAAGCAGCATTAAAAAACATTAAGGTGATGTTACTTCATTATCGTCAAACTGACTTGGTCATAAAAGGTGGATGAATATGCTGGTGGGGATATTTTCATTATATTTATAAATATATATATATATATATATATATATTATGTTTGTTAATATAATCATTCATTTTTAGTCATTTAAACTTATTACATGAAGCTCCTGGAAGTTACGAACCCTTCAGTAATTGAGTCAACAGATCATAGATATCCCATGTAATAAATATATGGCATGATTTATCTCTGCTATTTTTGCAAGTATATTCATTGTTTTTGTGCTTAATTGTCCACTTGCACATCTATCATAAAATTATTGGGAACAGGACCACATTGTCAAATAGATATTACACAAATATACAGAAAAACCTTTTAAAAAATATGATTTAGAGCAGTGGTTCGCAATTTTTTTAGACGCGAAACGATCATGCCGGAATCGTGTGCAGCCCACCTTGTTGGTTCTGTCAGATTGATTCAGGGCCGATCGTGCACGTTGGTGGTGGCCCTCAGATTGATCCCATCCTGATGAGGTCATGGCCGATCGACTGATGGTGAGGAGTCCGACCGATCGGACACGGAATCATCCAGGAATCCGTGGGACAAGGTGGTATGCAGCGATCGGATACTCTTAATTGGCCGATTGATCTGAGCTCCGATTCCCGCTGAGATCGCCGGAATCGATCGGATGGGTGATCGATCGGCCATGGAATCGGAACGTGTATGGCTAGCTTAAGAAAATTAAATGTGAAGATCTCACTATTATATAACAATCAGCAACACCCAAAGTAATAGCATTTAAGGACATCATATTAACGGTTGGGGATAGCAGGAGGTAGAACAGTGAGGTGAAATGTTAGATTTTAGAAAAAGAAACAACAGTGTTTATTGAAGCTTTTCTACTGCACATAAATCAGCTTGATAAAACAAGTCATTTGCTAATACGGCAAATTAGTCTTATTATATCACCACAGGAAACAATACACTGAGCAACTGATGAAACAACACTACATAGGACAAAACCACCATGGCAACACAGGCTAAACCTGCCATTAACTCTTCTCAAAAATATAATAGGGCTTTCACTCAGTAATGGATATGGTAAGTACCTTTTACATACAGAACAACAAGCTTACAAATTCAATTTTAACAAACTTGTGTAGGCTACATTTTCTGTTAGCTTAAGGCAATACATAATGTAGATTTAAAGACTCTACCCTCAACTATCAATTTAATTTAGAGCAGAAAATAGGAAAAGTGATGCATCATAGTGCATTTATCTACATTATCTAATCTACATCTGGTTAAATTAATCTACAGTGTCATAATTAAATTTGTCCTTATAGGTAAATTAGTGGTGAACCACTAAAAAAAGAATAGGCTTCTTGGAGGCGCCCAAATGATGATACAAAATGTCCTTTATTTGATAAAAAGAGGTATTTTCTATCTACATCAACGCATAAAAGAAAAGAGAGTTTCGTGACTGTTGCGTCACTTCTTCAGGATAAAATGGTTAGATTTTTTTTGGTTCTGTGAGAGTAAAATTACATTTGCGATATATTTGTATATAGTGTATTATGTAAATATATTAGCTTGACGGGTAAAGATTACTAGAACAATAATGATGCATTTATATATGCTGATGGTGTTTGGAATTAACTAGTGAATGAGTAAAGCTAACAATAGATTTTTACTCACTTGTATGAATAAAAATAGATAGTATAATATAAACTGTTCAATAAATCTTTTGAATAGGTTAAATCATTATTAATAAGGGATTTATGTATAAAATGTATAAAACATTACCCGGATTAATAGGACTAATATAATTGTACAGAATGCATTATGTATAAATGTGACCGGATAATCTTCAAAAAGAAAGTGTCATTCAATAATTTCCGTGACTTCATTCAGTCCGTCTGGTTGGAGAGTTTTCAGTTTATATATCCAAAAAGCCTCTCGTGTTTTCAGTCATCTGAACGCATCATGATGTTGTTCACAAGAGATTTGTTCCACAGGTGTTACTTGCAGGTACGAGTCTTTCTGATTGTGGCAAAGTGTGAAATGTCTAGAGACACCATGTTTAAGGAATTTGTCCTCAAATGTTGTGTTGTTCTCCCAATATATTGTAACCCACACGGGCACTCCAGTAGGTAGATGACAAAACTAGACGAGCAATTCATGAATGTTTTAATGCGATGGGTTTCTCCAGTAGAGTTTGAAGTAAAAGTATCCTTTCTGTTGGTGATGATTTGGCATGTATGACATCTAGGGTTGGAGCATTTATAGCTAGCTACCTATGACAGGGTTATTTTGTAGGTTTTTTTGTATTGCAGAATATTTCACATGTTTATTGAGCTTACTTGGGGCCAGAATGTTCTTCAAGGTCTGCCCTCGTTTAAAAATGCATTTACCTGTCTTTGGGAGTGTCGTCTTCAGATGTGGATCTTGCAATAAGATGTTCCAGTGTTTGGAGATGATTTTTTGTATTTCATGTGATTTGGAGGTGAATTTTGTAATGAAGGTACAGGTTCTATTATTGGTGGAATCTTTGGTGGTTGTGTTGGATTTGAGTTTCGGGTGGAGTAGGTCAGATCTACAAAGTTTGGTGGCTCTGTCTCTTGCAGAATTTATAAGTTCTGATGGGAAATGTTTCTCTTTAAACTTTTTGGTTAGTAATTTTGATTTGTTGTTTGAAGTTTCCGATATTAGAGCAATTCCTTCGGATTCTTTGAAACTGCCCAAAGGGTATATTAGTTTTCCATTTTTTAGAATGGTTGCTCTGAAAATCTAAGTACCCATTTGCGTCTACTTTCTTGAAGTGAGTTTTTGATTCTATGGTGAGGTCAGCAGATATAAAGTTCTAAATCTAGAAATTCTATTTTGCTTGGGTCGTGTGTGCTGGTAAATTGTAGTCCTCCTTTATTTTCATTTAGGTATGTGACAAAATTTGGAATGTCATGGTCGTGGCCATCCCAAATGATTATCAAATCATCTATATAACGCTTGTAGAAGACTATGTTCCTATGGTATGGGTTACAATTGTTTTGGATCAAATCAGACTCTAGGTAACCCATAGTTAAATTTGCAAAACTAGGTGCAAATCTTGTACCCATTGCTGTCCCTTTTACCTGTAGGTTAGTTTGAGATTCAAATTTAAAGATATTGTGAGTCAAAATAAATTCAATTCCTTCTAAAAATGAATCTGGTTTGGTTGTGGGGCATGAGCGGATCATTGCTTAGAAAGTAATTGATGGCTTTCAGACCAAAAACGTGGTCGATATTTGAGTACAGTGATGTAACATCAAGGGTAAGCCAGATGTATGACTTTTTCCATGTGATTTTTTGTAACTCTTGTAACAATTGGACAGAATCCCTGCGATAAGATGGAAGATTTATGACGTGTTTTTGTAACAACACATCTATAAATTGAGAGAGGTTACAGGTGAGAAAATCGATACCCGAAATGATGGGTCTACCGGGGGGATTGGTGAGGGACTTATGAACCTTGGGGAGATGGTAGAATAATGCTGTGGCAGGTTGCGATATTGTAAGAAAGTCTCTTTCTGTTTTTGTGATGATTGTGTTGTTGAAAGCTGTGGTGATCATGTTATCATAATCCTTTTTGTGGTTTCTGCTGAGATCTACATCCATCGTCTGGTAATAGGTTTTGTCCTCTAGGATTCTATAAGCTTCTTTGAGGTAATCTTGAGTATTTTGAAGTACTATGCCACCTCCTTTATCTGCATTCCTAATAACTATATGGGTATTGTCTTTAAGAGACTTAAGTGCTTCCTTTTCTTTCTTAGTAAGATTTTGTTTCTGGGTGGTGTGATTATTTGAGAGGCTGATTTAAAATATTGTTTAATATTACCTAAAGTGGGGTTCTTGTTCTTTCTGGTAATGATAGGTTTATTGAGAATCTTGGGATTTAGTTTTTCTTCAATTGCTATATGATTGGGGAGAAAAGAGGTAGTAGATTCGGTATGGCGTTGCAATTGGTGAATTTGTATAGATCCTATAATTTTTGTTGTATTTTTGTCTTCTACAACTGCTACATGTTTGTTAATGTTTTCCAGAGGTATGGGGTGACTTTTATCTACAGTAGTAGATGTAGGTGCTGACTCTTTGGAATCATTAATTGTACAAATAAATGCTGAGGTGGGAGTTAACACCAGGGAAATATTGGTGATATTTATTGATTCCTGGGAGGCATTATTTGATCTGGGTGCTGTTTGGATGGAGTTGGTTTGTATAGCAAAAGGAAAACTATAAAGACTTTAGGTTCAAAGCTATTGAACTCTGTGTAAAAGTTTTGTTGCATTTTTTTTATTCAACTATTTTGACGATTAATTAACGAGTTAATTGCAAAGTGCTTGAACATGCTATTATCACCAAACTTGGAGATGTTTGGAAGGGTTGGGGTATACTAAAAAAAAATATGGCTCTAACACAAACAGTTTATGCATAAATGAAGATCAAAATCGTGGAAATTTTGACTTTCACCTTAATTTATGCAAAAATACACAAACTTTTTTTTCTTCTCTACATCTTAAGCAATTTTGTTGATGATGCCATTTTCAGAGGCTTTGCAATCAGCTCACAAAGTCATCTAGTCCAAACATTCGACCAATTTAGCAGAAGGTAAACATGTAACAAAGCTGACTAGAGCACCACCTGCTGGCTGGATAGAAAAGTTTCATATGTATGAGGCGGTTCGTATTTCTAAAAAATATTTTTAAATGATTTAAACTTTTTTAGTTATTGTATGCTCACAAATGTTTATGGGCCCCTGACCATGACACCTTTACAAAAGTTTGTTGGACAAATTATTTAGAAACTATGGACAAAAATATGTAGCTCTCCCACAATTTTATCAAGAATTTCTATACATTTTTTCAACAGCATCTACTCTTCTGGGATGGCTTTTCACAGGTTTCTGGCTTTCATCTGTGGGGAGTAGGGACGGCCACAGTGTTCGCGCAGCTGACAGTCCACAGCGAACACTACATGTTCAACTCACCGACAAACAGTACGGGTGTTCGACTTACCCCCCTTTGAGAAGAAGTGTGGGTATTCATCCGCCGATGTCTGTCAAGTCAATTCTTTAGATCCCTCTGCAGCTCCCCACTATATGCACATGCCGTGCAGGGATCTAAAAAATTATCTTCATGCCGGTGTTGAGGGTATTCTTGCGCTGTCCAGCTGCACAGGGATTTTAAAAAGATACGGCCTGTCAAGATGATGCCAATTTGTTGGTAGCCGTCGAGGGACAGTTGGTGGTTTGCCACGAACAAGCGGACATTAGACTCTTCCTAAAGTCTGATCCCCCTGTTTGCCAACATCCAGCCGATATTTGGCCATCGCTAGTGGGGAGTTGTGAGGTCAAATACTGATGGTACACCAGCTTTAAATTGATGCTCCAGGCCACTTCAGATGTGTACAGTAGGGTTAGGTCTGTGCAGGCAACGTTAGTTTGCTCTGCTCTAGACTAGACACTTTTTCAAAACTGTCAAACCCTATTTAGATTTTTCCGGGATATTGAACTCTGGCTAATTTAGGAGGGAGGGGCCTCACTCTCCCTCCTAAGTTCCCAACCCACTTGTGCAAATGATGTGCGGGGTGGGACATTAGTAAGGAGAGCAATGCCCTCTCCCTCCTAAGTTAGATACCGGAAGTGGCATCACTTCTTCCATCTGGAACGCAGAAGAGTCTGGTTGAAAACCGGAAGTCACACCCTGTATTCCCGGCCAGCGAAATTGACAGATATGCATTTTTTTAAATAATGTTTAATACTGTTGTTTTTTTTTAAAAACTGTTGTTAGGGGAGCTTCGTATAACTTAACTTCTAAGGTGATCTGTTTTTACCCTCTTCTACATATAGTTATATATTTATAGTTGTATATGATTCCTTTCACTTTTTTTATTTTGGACTAATGTTCTTTAACCAAATGTTATGTACTATGATTCTTTAGAACACTATATAATTTTTGCTATTTCTTCTAGTGTCATCTGCTATAAAATGCTGAACAGAAGCAGATTACACATAAAAGCCCAACATGTTGTGACAGGTGATTTTACTGTAGAGAAACAAGTGGGGTGCTTTAAGACATAAAATCCATCTGATTTTGGTGCTCTAGTCAAAGTAATTGCACCGCAAAGTAGTTTTTTTTTCTAAAGTGTGATGCAGATGTGAGTGTTAAATGATATAATGTACTGTTAATGTGGCACATTTTAGTTGCAGCCCATTGATGGTTGACATCCCAATGATCTTTACAAACACAGAATCTAAGGAGAGATCTCCCTGCTGGTATATATACAGCACCAGGAAGTGATATAACTATAACCAGATAGTGAATAGTGATGAATGACATAGGCAATATTACAATTCATGATATTTCGTGAATAATTCTACAAATATTTGACATTCGTAAATATGAAATTCACGCGTATGGCCATACATTGTGATTATCTTCAAAATGAAAATGGTCACATGCAATATACCAGTGTTGTGAAGATCATTATCCTGATGCATGGCCATATGCATGGGGTCATGTTGTTTTGAAAAAGTCTGAATATTCGAAATCGCGAATATCCGCCGCAATATTCGAGATATTTGCAAATTCTCAAATATTCAGGGAAAATATTTGCCATTCGAATACACACACCCTACAACTCCAGCTCCTGTATCCCAGATGGAAACTACCACTCCTTGCTAAGCCTACATTTTAGATTCAATATTATGAGTGCATTAAATTACCTTTTTTTAACCACTGACATAACTTAACTGTCAGAATTCAGACAAGGGGGCGACCAGACAGGCTGCACAAACTGACAACCAGACAGGAATATGGTGAACAAAAAATTTTATTGTGCACTTACAATAAACAGGAACAAACAGGTGCAATAATAGTCCAAAGTTCAGATTTAAATGTATAGTTGTTCAGGGTCACAGTGGACCGGTTGCAGTGAAAGTAACAATGCTCAGCCAGCTTAGTGTGGGTAAAGCACACCTATGTTGCCCTCAGGCTAACAAGGCAGGTGTGCAAAACCCAGCTCACACATGCAGGGAGCCACCTGCTGGTGACTAGGGAACCTAGTCATGGGAAGCTAGGAAGATCTGTGTAAAGGCCCCCATACACCTTGCCATCTTACCATACATTTTCTGAACAATCAACCTTTGTTCTACCAAAACCATGTAATATGAGGACCTATCTAAACCTTCCAATCACTGTGCATTCTATCAGGGAGGACCTGGCACTACATAGTTGTTGGTAGATCTAATGGAAATTGTGTGGAGTGATCTAAAGGTGTATGGGTGGTGCTTAAGATGATACGCATGCACTAACTGGGATCCTCAGCTTTCCCAGAATGTCAAAATAAGGACCGTTCTCATTACTTTTGCAAAAGTGCACTGAAAGTGCATGGTTTGGCATTGCATTTTTTTCTACACAGTAGCACTGAGGGCCCTTTCACACTATATGCGTTTTTTTAAGGCATGCATTTTTTTAAGCCATGGATTTCTGCATACATACAAAAATGCATGCACTTTTCACATTACATCTGCGATTGCGTTTCTTGAACAAGTCGATAAAAAATGCATGAAAGATTTATCAAAAATGCATACAGTAGCACATTTTAAAAAAATGCATACGGAAACACTGCAGTGCAGCATGCAGTGTGAATGGTAACATTGGTTGTTTATGTAAAAACGAGTGCGGTAAAAAAAAAACACAGCGCAACACGCTGAAAGGACCAAGTTCTACTGAAGTTTAACTTTAACAACTTACAAATGATGGTTTTGCAGGCAATACAAAATCGTTCATCTGCAGAGAATTTTTTTTTCCGAGCTCTTCTCAGAAATCATTTCATTATCCTCACGATTATCATGTCCAATTTCTTTTTCACAAAGTTAATTAAGTTTAATTTAGTTATTTAGCATCTGCTTAGCCCCACTAATTGAAACGGTACATGTTTTATCTCCATTTCAATGTTCTTCTATTTGCTGCATTGGATTTCTCACCACAGTACATATACTATGTAATACAGTTTTAGTTCTATTCACATAAAATATGATGTGGTAAACATTAAGGGATGATTTACCTTGTTTCACAGCAATGAGCACTAAAGTGAGGTAATTTCCCAGTCCACTAACACATTCATATGTGGTACCACATACTTTGAATGGCCCTCCAGCACACTAGCATTAGTGCAGTGTCAAAAAATGAATTGTTTTTTTATTGGCATGCTTTGTACTGAATACTCCTATGAAGGGGTTCACCAATACAAAATATATTGTTAAGGCCTTGCTGCTGAAGTAGCTGCTTAGCATAGATTTCAATCAGGGTGGTACAGGCAATGGCAGCAGTGTACAAGGTACACTGCCTGCCATTTCCTCCCTCCCCCCTCCCCTCTCCACACAGCCAGTGTCATTCATTCCATTAACATGGAGGTCTATGGCACTGCTCACCCTCGCCCCCTTCCGCGTCACCGTGACGCGATCAGTGAAGCCATAGAGCCGTAGCTTTCCGGGGATATGCGGCTTTCATGGGAGCCCAGCTCATCCAGACCTGGTTGAGATGGGCTTGTGATGAACACTAAGGAGGTTAAGAGACCAAACCCCTTAATTTTACATGCTCCAACCGGAATGGGGCCTAAGCTGTTACAGTAGACTTTCTTAAAGCGGTTTTACACGTAAAATAAAAAAACAGACATAGATTACACAGACACAATACTCACCTGTCAGCAGTTCAGATGATGAGAAACTGCTACACAAAAAAAACTCTCACTAAACTGTCTTCACGTGCTTGGATTTCTCATGCTGGCATCTTATCTCCTGGCTTCTGCACACTTCTGCCCACACTGACCCCCCCTCTCCTCCCCTCTCCACTCTGAGATCGTAGCTGCAAACACAGGAGGGGAGGGGGGTGTGTGTGAAGAGGGGGATTCAGCTGATGACGATATCCTGCCTGTGGGAGAGATATCCCACACACCACTTCAGCTGCCCAGATGAGACGTAATGCAGTGGGAGGGGGAGCACTCCTAACAAGCTCCCCTACAGCTGTTAGAAGAAGATTCGTTTTCTACAATCAAGGATCTCAGCATTATCTGCTTAGCTGCACATGATAATGCTGAGTGACCTCCCAGGTGGTAGGTCCGCTTTAAGTTAAGGTGGCCATCCACCTGACAATTTTTTTGCTCCATCTATCAAAAAATTGGTAAAATTTTTATTCCAGCTGGCCATACACCTTGGCATGGATAAAGCAAATAAACCTGTGGTGACAAGGAGTGACAACACAATTATGTTGATGCAGTCCGCCTTGCTAGGCTGTGATGGAAGGAGAGGCAGGAGCATGTGTGCGCCTTCAGATACTGGCGCCGGTGTCCCGCGGCTCTGACAGTCCCTCATATTACATGGTTTTGGTAAAACAAAACGAGATCTTAAGGAAATCTGTCAGAGAAACCTAAAGGACTATGGGGACCATTTTTCATAAATCAATCAAGCAAAAATAAAAATGCAGCATAAAATTGAAAGAGCCATGGTCACCCAGGTTATAAAATTCCAAATGCTTTTACAAGTATCTGTTGTTTTAGGATTTTTAATCAATTTGTATCCGATGGGATTTTGGAATGTTAACACACACCTTTATCTTCATAACTGGAAAAGAATTACCGTACATTTAAGGAATCAGTTTTGCATCCATTTTACTATGTGGTTGTACCGTCAGTAGGTTTTAGATTGACAGCTGATATTGAAATTGCACAAGCAGGCGAATTGATTTGACCTAAGTTGATTTTCCTTTATAGTTTCATTTATGTTATGTACTATGATATATATATCAATCATTTTGTTTACAAGAAAATGTGGCAACTTGTTTTTTATTGTTTGGTCCTTCAGATATTTCTGTGAGACGTCTTCTTTTACTGTGCACTTGAAATGCATTTTTTAATCATTTTATATTATACATTCACTTAATAAACCTTGTGGTTCATGTATTTCTGTAAGGACTTGGGACCCCTATGCCTGTATTGCAATACGGGCAATTGGTGTGAGTAGACCCCATGATTCCAGGACATGAACACAGGAGGAAGACTGGAGGACACCAGAGCTATAGGACACAGCTGAAGGATATCCCTGGTTACTGGTTACTGATTTTGGTAAATAAAATGTACTCACGCTACACTCAGCATTATTACCAGGGGGGTTAAACAAGCCTAAATTTACATATCTGAATGTAAAACATCTAATAAAAAATGTTTCTACATGTGTATTTTTTCTGTGAACCACCACAGTCAAGCATTAGAGCTGTACCAAAATAATGGTAAATGTCAATAAATGCAGGTGAATCAAGCCCGAGTATGTGGCAGGATCTGTGCTCCTTTATTATATGCGCTTCAGTTTTTATAAAAACAGCAGCGACCTGGAAAATCCTGCACTTACTATTGAAAGAGACAAGTGTAAAGATCTTATTACACTTATTGTAATTTTACTGCCTACACAAAAACAAATATTGTGGTGTCTAAGTGTCAGTCTTACCTACTCCTATTAAATACATTTAGAATGTATGCTGTACATTATCATACAAATATTGCTATGGCAACTTGCCTTTCTTTCACTTTACACTAATTGCTACAGGCACAACCATCAGCGGCATTGTTTGAATCTCTAATCAGCGTATGTAAGGAAAGTGCAAGTCCCACAACAGATGAATATCAGACCAAGACATATGTAAGCCGACCTTAGATTGTTGCAATATTATGCACATGACATAAATGCCTAATTTGTTTTAAATGTAAAATTGACGCTCCTGAATGTGTTTAACACATTAATGGACGTTATATTGTGTTATATGAAAACCATATTTGTCTTCTTTATGTCTAGATCTTTTTATAATGTTGGTACATGGCTGTGTAAAGCAAAAATTTCCCAAGCAAATAAACAACACTCTAAGGCAAAAGTCCTCAAACTATGGCCCGCGGGCCAAATCAGGCATTCTACGGCGTTCTGACCCACCCACGGGTGGCCAGCATTTCTTCCGTAGCTTCTCTTAGCAGACTGGAGTGTGTGAGGCACATCGGCGGGGGCATGTCAGATAGGAGGAAGCTGATAGGCTCAGCACTGGAGCCTGTGAGCATTTGAGGCCACACCCCCTGTGTTCCCGTGCAGAGAGAGAGGCAGGTGAGATGTGTGATGTGTATGG
>CM070032.1:38305585-38317415 GCA_036250615.1 Ptychadena robeensis | reverse complement strand
TTGTCCTAGAGGAAGCCTGTGTGAGCGGTTTGAGAGAGCCTTGTCCCATTTTATATGCTGTGAAGAGCTGGTCGTAACATCTTTTTTATGTGTGCCAGTTTTCTTATATGTAGGCGGCTAAGTAAACCTTGGTGGGTCCTTAAGACGTGTAGGCGGCTAGCCACCTTAGCCACTGGCTGGGTGTTGTGATTTAAAAGGACAATTAGAGACAGGGGAGGACACAGGGATCCACAAAAGTAGCATCAGTGATACCCACCCACATAAGGGGCCACAAAGAGACATCAATATGGCAGCACCAAGAAGAGCAAAACTCATCAACACCGGTGAGATAGGAGAAACATGTATTGGGTTAAAAGGTTACCGATTAGATAAAATCATCCATCTTCAGGATTGTTCCTGTAAAAAAAGGGGAAAAAGATTTCCCCCTGTATGTATAATTTAGGTATCACATTCACTAATGGTTACCTAGTATTTGGGGTCTGGATTCTGATTGTGAACACAAAATATTTATATGCAATATTTCCTATCTTAACATCACTGACATTATAGAGAGTTGACAGTTCCTGTACCCAAAGCAATACATAGTAACTTTCCACTTCTACCCTTTGACACCCACATGCCATTATGTTAGCCTGCATCAGGGAGAAAAGGAAGAAACTGACGACAGAACACTGGTGCTGGAGAAAGGTGAGTATTCCTCTGTTTTCTTTGCGGCTGTCCTAAATCGCTTCTGGTAAGTTTTTTCAGCTCAAGCTGGACTCGGGGTGACTACCCAGGTTGTAAAAACGTAAGTATATCTAGCAGTGCATATTAACCTTTTTTAATGAAGGTTTTACATATCCATATGACAATGTACACCATTTCAATTTGTAAGGCAGAGATGGTAAGTAAATTGTAGTGGATGTTTCCACATGCACACATGACCAAAAACAAGGTCGTTGAATCCAGGACATATTAAAAAAATAATAACAAGGGCTACCTCGGAACTCCAAAGTCTACACGCCAGCAGAACTATTGGACAGCCTGTTTTGCAAATCCTTGAACTATTTTCATACCTCAATATTGCTAAGGTTAGCTATCTCACAGTGGAGTGTTTAGCAATTATTTCTGCAGGGCTAAACAGAAAAAATAAATATTGGCATGGTTTAAAATACAAATGTGTCACTGGTTTACTTGGGCTGAATGTAGTACTCACTGAGATTAATGGACCCCCCTTTCCTTTTTCATGTTGTACATAAACATTCAGATCTAGTACTTTAAACACTTAGTGCCAATTCTGTCAGGACTGGTCAGCTCAGGATATGTAAAACTAATTCAATATTTACCAGGAATGTTTGTCAACATTGAAGCCTATTATGCACATTTCCAGTAATGTTGTTTCAAGGTCAGACACCAAGTGAAAGCATTCCCTTTGAAAATCAATCTCCTGCACATTGCCCCATTTGTTTCAGTTACTGGAAACACAACAATAAGGGTGCATTTGACACAAAACTGGCCGATGTGTCAAATGGTTTTTACTTCATGGTAGGAGCCTTGATGGTGTCAATGGTCATTGATCTGCTGCTCACTCCACCATCAAAATCATGAAAGGGAATCTTTGTCGATTGCAAATTGCTACTTATAAAATTTTTCTACAATCTTTATTTAAATTTCTTCCATATTAAATATATATACATACATACAGTGTACATTGAATTATGCCACTAATATTTGATTCAATATTCGGAAATACCAATGGCGTATGGCCATGCATTGCGTTAATATTAATCTGTATCCTCAAAATGGTCACATGCAATATTTACTATCGCGTTGTGATTATTATACTATTGCGATGCATGGCCATACGTACTGGATCATGTTTTTCAAACAGTCAAACATTTGAAATCACGAATGTCCACCGCCATATTTTAGATATTTGCGAATTCTCGAATTGCCGATATTCACAAAAAATATTTGCCATTCAAATATTCAAACTCAATACTATAAATTATAACATAGATATTAGATAGTATACCAATGTTAGTTTGAGGGATACAAGAACCCTTTATCTATTGTTAGTCTGACCATGTTTGGACCATGTATTTTTTTTGTATGTGCTAAGCAACGGTCAAATTCCACATAAACATAAATAGATGATACAATATTACATTTTTGTTTCCATCTACCGTTTTTTTTTTAGCCATGTGATATTACATACCCCTGGGGTTTTGTTCTTTGTTTTGAAGTTAATTGCAAAGCCTCCTTACATGGTATGATTACCAACATTGCTTTTATTCATATGTAGTTTTTGCATAAATTAAGCTCAAATAACTTATATACATGTACTAAAGCAAAAGTTGGCTTTTTTTTTGTAATGCTGCCACAATTCTTCCCTACATCTCCAGCAATTTTGGTAATGACACCATGTTCTGGGGCTTTGTAATTAAGGGTATGTTTCCACAGCGTTGAGGGCTCTACTGACACCCGCTGCATTAAATGCATTCCTTGATGGGGATGTCAAGGGAGTCCATCCATATTACCTGCCTATCGCACCCGCTGTTTTCACTGAGTTGAGCTGGTCCACTGGTCTGAGGGTTAATGTAGTGCAGTATGTCAACCTCCGGCCGGCGGACCGGCTCAACGCCGTGGAGACAGCCAGTGCGGCAGGTAATGTGGATGGGTTCTGTCATCATCCCCATCAAGCAAACGCAGCAGGTGTCAACTGCTATGCCATGGAAACATACCCTTACTCACAAAGTCAGTGGGCACTGCCCTGGGTCCCCATAGGGTTTTGCAGCACTGAGCACTGACTGGTAAGAAGATTTAAGAATAGTAAAGAAAACAGAGAACAGAATATCACACTCAACAACCTGAAGATGTTTTGGAGATTATAAGATTACACATTGATTGCTGATTCATTTCTTTAAAAGATTACACAGATGATAAGTAGACAAAGCTGTGTTTTCTTTGTTCATGGTTTGGGTTTAAAAATCTCCATATAGTAATAGGGCAGTAATATACACTATACTATTTTTTCATTCCATCCCAATCAAACATATATGTGTGGATCAACCCTTCCATACAAATTCCTCCCTTTTATTTATATGCTAAATATGTTATCTGAGGGCAATGCATGGCAAAACACATATCAATTACCGTATTTTCCGGCGTATAAGATGACTGGGTGTATAAGACGAGCCCCAACTTTTCCAGTTTAAATATAGAGTTTGGAGTATACTCGCCGTATAAGACCACCCCTTTTTACGCACACCAAAAAAAAAAAAAGAAAACATCAGATTTACTTTCAATATGGTAATTTTAATTCTTATGAAATGGACAAACTGCCTGCAAGTCATGGGAAATCCCATGGCCTTACATATGTCTACTCTGACTTTCAATTCCCAGATCTCCAACAACCTTAAAAGTGCTATTTTTTTAGTAATTTACATTCTTAATTTCACACTCCTTACTGCAACATCTCATATAAATGTTTACCTGTGGTTATCCAAGTGACATAAATTGTCAACATTCTTTGAATTAAATGCACACAATCAAAAATGTAACTGAAATCATGTCACATGATAAAGTGAAGGTGTTTTAATGTGTTTGAGCTGCAATACCAGTTTCAGCCACTGGAGCCACAGCCTTTAGTGAGCACGTCGGCTTCATCTCACACATTGAGGAGGGAGAAAGTGAGAGGGGAAAAGGGGGCGCTTCCAATCTCTGACAGGCAGACTTCTCTGGCTCAGAAGTTTCAGAACTCGGCGTATAAGACGACCCCCGACTTTTGAGAAGATTTTCCTGTGTTTAAAAGTAGTCTTATAGCCAGAAAATACAGTACTTTACCTAGTTGTTGTCTATAAGTATTTGATTGTACAGTCACAGATCTGACTAAAAATAACACTTTAAGTGCTCTTTTAGAAGCATTGCATTATGTTTCAATGTATGTAACAAATAGTGTAGAGCAGCGTATGGTTCGCAATTTCGCGGAAAAAAAAGCATCTTCGAAACTCGTAAAATTAGACTTACCTGTATTCTATGGCCTTACATCGCATAGAATTCACAATTATTCACAGCTTTACAGTTTTTCTTATTTAATCTTAGATCTTAGCCACTCCTAGCATTTTGAGTATTGTGCATAGTGATTCGCAATGGGCACAAGTATGCTCAATGTATGGCGGTAAACAAAGTTGAAGCATAATATGTAGAGTATTTACCATTGCGAAAATCCGGCACAACATTTGCGAAATGTCAAACAGCTAATATTCAACAAATATATAAGAATTTGGAATATTTGTGCTTAACACTAGTACCAAAATTGTAACTGTCATCTATTATTAATTTTTTTCTCTTTTGCTCCTTTTCTTTTGCTCCATTCCAAGGGATGGAATGCTAATCAATGTGTCTATTCGTTACAGATTCTTTATTGGCTTTAAGTCATAGTTAAAGTGTTAGCTGAATTCAGGGTCGAATTGAAATGCAGATTAAGGCTAGGGCTCCACTTGAACCCAGGAATTTTAGTGCAGTGAACAAGCCGCCCATTGACGGCAATGGGGCTTTATGACAGGGCTGTCTACACAGCCCATCATAGCCCCCAATACATTGGTCCGAGCCTCTATCACATTCATTTCTATGCTTCGTGTCAACATGAACACAATGGTGGCTTGACGGATGACGCTATCAATGATAATCATTGGACGCATCATAATGACATATGACTAACATGCCCAGGCTCATCAGCACATCTAAGTGAATAGTGAAACCCTACCCTAAGTGTTAGGGTTTGGGTGAAGGTTACAGGAATTAGGGTTAATTTAAGCATAAAGTCCTTATCTTAATGAGTAAGGTAAAGAGAGAGTTAAATCAACTGTCTTCAAAACCAAAAAAGAAACTGCTGAAGGTAAATAGTGTAGACAGTTAGGAGTGCACATTGTCTTTTGAATATGAACAGATGCTGATAATTATTCATTTTATATACTGAATGAAAAATATGAAATTAAACGTATTGCTGGTAATTACTCCATACACATTATAGACAACAATATGTTTTGTTTCTTCATTGCATCTTCTCTAGTGTCACAGATCTTACCAGTCATTACAATTCTGTCTAAAAAATAAACATGAGCATAATGTCCATGGAATCTACCCAGATACAATGACACAATCTCAACTTTCTACATTTGATGATTTAATTTTTCCATTAAATAAAAATATAATACATTTGATTTTATGCTTTAACCGCCCTAGCGGTCAGGACGGCAGCATCTCGTCCAGCGCTGCTAGTGCTACTCTAGCACTGGACGAGATGGTGCCATCCAGCACACATCGGGGCTCCGGCAACGCATACTCGCAGTTCTGCGCTGTCCCCGTGTCCCCGATGTGACAAGGCTGCCAGCATGCCTCCGTTTCTTCTCTCTCCCCCCCCCTGATAACGTCACATCGGGGAGGCGGCGGGAGATTTGAAAGTACAGTACATGATATCAGTTTTCTATGTAGAAAAAAATTTATTTTACATAATTGTTTGTTTCAAACATTATTATATTCAGGATGTCTATTAGATCCTTGTACGGACATATTTTGGGAAGTTACATGCCTACAACATAAAGAAAAATGTACCATTGAAGTCTATGGTGCACTTTTGGTACAAAAATCTGGACCTCAGCAGTGCGCTAGGGAGGTTAAGAAAGCCTTTGTTTTTGGAAAATCGTTGAGCCCTATTAAGGGAATTTACTTGACAAAATTTTCAGGGATTTTTGCAGCATTGTCTTTATTAAGGACTAGAGACTCTCAGGGTGCACAGTGGGGAGAAACACTCCGTTACACTGCTCGAACATGAACTTTTTTGGTACGCATAGAGGTTTAACCCCTGATTTGGGGAGATAAAAGTGCATCTTATAGAGGAAAACCTCTTCTAATTTCGACTTTACCCAATATTATTCCTTACTCCATATTTTAGAAATTTTTACCAGGCTAGTTAACAAAAGGGGTGGTGGCTGGTACAGGTGGTGAAAGGAGGGTGCAGATTTGAGGGACCACTTTGCTAATTTATGATATTTGATTTAAAGCTGTTTAGGTGGGTTCACACGTGTAGATTTTTTCTTCAATCAACTGCCAATTAGATTTTTTGTTCGATGTCCTTGTTCATTTATCAAATGTAACATCGATTTTTTTGTTTGTCCATCCCGATCAAATGAAAATACATTCAGAATTACGACAGATAAAAATTTACCAACATGTTAGATGACCTGTCGAACAAAATGTATCCATCGATCAAATTTGCCATTCTAGATTTTTGTACAATCAACCAAAAAATTGTTCGTTCTTCATCGATTGAGCGAAAAAATCTACATGTGTAAACTCACCTTAACTCAATCATCCAGCAATCAAGCATGTTCCTTGCCAATGCAGGACTACTTTCTACTTCCTTTTAGCATACCAACCCTGTATTTTTCTAAAACAGACAAAAATATTCTTATTTTTCATTATAGCTCCAGTTTATTAAACCTATAGCAAAATAGCCACAGCAATGGTTACACATAATAGTAGTTGTTGGGAGAAGGATGATTCATCTAAATAAGTGAAGATTGACCTTATTTGAAAAGCGTAAATGGCGTAAATGGTTTGCTTTTGTAAATAAATATGTATTTGTTTAAAACACGCTGTAGATAGACATTGTCGAATAAATAAAACGTATTTTTCCCATCATCATTATTTAATCCAGTGTTTGTGTGATGGTGAACTAAATAGCCACTGATTTGCCTATTTGCTCTCTATTTTGTTGTTTAAAAAACTCATTAAATAATAATGTTACTTTCTGTCATCCTAGCCATAGGCTTGTACTATTAAACAGAAAAGAATAGAATAAATATGGCCACTTGTGGTTTGAAGTAGAACATATTTCAAAAACCACTTGCTCATTAATAGGTTTGTCTGAGAAAAAAACACATTTGATTATAACTGATCATCATCAAATTGAGGTGAATTGCTACTAAGTAATACTTTCTAGCGACTGATTGGGGTCTTTTAACCTTTTATAGCAGGATAACTTCAATTGTTCATTCTCTTTACTAAAATGGTTTCCTTTTGATTCCTACTAAGAAAAATAGTTCCTTCACACCAACAACTGGCTAACTTCATCCATCAAAACTATTTTTATTTTTATTTTTGAATAGGGTGGGTAAAATAATTTTTACTGCTATTTGGCAGTAGTGCCTGCACTCCCCCAGTCTTAAGTCAAGTTTAGTATACCTATACCAGTGGTGAAATGTCTTAGATCACCTAAATTTTTTCTCCCTGTAAATTGCTTGAATATGTTTGATGAACTGTGGGCCACCTATTAAGCAAGCTACTCCTGTAACTTTGGGTTCTGGTCTGTCAATCCTCTTACTTTCAGAGTTTTCTCTGTTTGTGAGTATTTATTCACCAACACCTTAACTTTCTGTGCAGGAAGGACCAACACTTCTAAATCTAATGATGGTTTGTCTCTATTCCACTGTAAATTTAAATTTTTTGCCATTTTTTGAGAAACACTCAATTCTGTGGCAATAATCCCTACAAGGGTATGGTCCTACAGTATGTTCCAACGCTACTTGTATGCCAACATCAGGGGTTGCAAGTTTCGAGAAAATGTGAAACACCACGAGCAACTGATAGCTAGAGATAATCGGGGGTATACTACAAAAAAGTATGATTCTAACAAAAATAGTTTGTGCATAAATCAAGGTAAAAAATTTTACTTTAACTTTGAACTTTGTTTATGCAAAAACGACATATGCTTGAGAAAACCTTTTTTTTTTTTCAATGTTCCCAGGGGCTCTGCAATCAGCTCACAAATTCAGCAAGTCGACAAATTCATCCTACCGATAGCACCATCTTTTAAAGCTTGATCAACCGTCTTTTGTGGTTGGGGTCCTATAGGTTTGTATGCCATAGGTTGGTATCCCATTTTTTATTCCTTTAATATTTCCAGTTTTGGTTAATCTTACCTTATTTAAAACTTTGGCAGTTCACATTTACCATTGTTTTTAGTGAAAGGACCCATTCACACCACTACAGTGCTCACATGTAGACACACATTACTGTCATGGGCTATTGTGCTTTGCCCATTGGGCATTGGGGATGCCCATTCATTTTTAACCCATCCAAAAGTAGCCAAGCATAATGCTACAGATTTAATCCTTTCCTTCACCACTACTTTGTTCAAAATAAGAAAAAAATGTTTGGCAAAGTAGATCTCATTTATAATATAGAAGAAGACAAAGCCGTAGCCTTTGACTCCTTGAACTCATTTATATGCGCTTGGATCCCTAGGATAAAATTTTGACATTTACTCTTGTATGTTTTTATACATCTGAAATATGTTCAGTTTGAACTTAAAAGTTCTGTATGGTCATTATATATATTTTGGCTTATTTGTCATCCTGTACAAATTAATATTCATTTTGTTTTATTTACTTTATTATTTATTAATACTTTATTATTAATTTATTTATTTTTTGTTTGTTACTACCCCTTTCTTTTCCATTGTTTTAATTGTATTGCCTTTATTTTCATTCTTCTTCTTTTTGTATTGTGCTTTACCTTTGTTAATAAAAAATAGTTATAAAAGAGAGAGATATTGTAATTGGCAGTTGGTTTGTAGTATATAAGCATTTCTGTAGGACATTTTCAGTATTGTTTAGCAATAACACACACAGCAATCATTGTGCTTCTGCTTGGATTTCCAAGAAGGATGTACATTCTTCCCTGCTGGATTTAAAATGGCTAGTTCATATGTAAATAAAAAATCATGATTGATTTAGTGTTTTAAATGAAGAAAATGATCTCCAGTGCTTCTTAAACAGACAAATTATAACTCAAGAACATCAATTTGTGAAGATTAAACAATTAGCATTTTCCAAAGAAGCAAACACTTAACTAGGTGTAATTACTTGTCTAGTATATCTGTGCCTCAAATAGCACATTTTATATCATTTCATTTGACAGAAAAAAAAAATCGTCTGAGATTTTTCTGCACAAAATATACCTTAAAACAGACTGAAAAAGCCAGGCGGTGCTTATGAATCATGAAATACCGTCAATTCTATATTTCCTTATTGATTAAAACATTTATGTAATTTTTACAAATACGCTATACATCATAATGAATCTGGGCAAAAGGGGAAACTCTTAAATAGTATTTGAATTGAATATTCATTCTGTTGTAGCATGGATTTCATTACTTTTTTTACTCTTCTTGTGTACAAACCTGCCACTGATTAACCTCAAGTGCTGTACCAGTAGGATTTACCTGACATTTTAAGCTTGTGTCCACTTCCCACTCCAATGAGCCTGCGCTGCTTTGTTTTCAACATGGGTGTTGTAGTCAATAACATGGAAAAAACAATGCTTTATTCTTTTTTTCAACTTAAATCCATAATCTGGGGGAGGGGAATTTGCCTGTTCGGCATGACACATCCATTATGCACGGTGGACACAAGGCCCTACTCAGTTGCCTGCTACAGTAAAAAACAATGATCCCACAGTTGAAATATATCAGAAGAAGGATGCAAAAAAATTCCCATGCATTGGATATACTATGGTAAAACATAGGAAGAATAATCAAACAGCAGAGGAAATAGAACAGTGATATTGAAACGTACTGGATGTCCCTTCAAACTTGATCAAAAGACAACACTGAAAGAACTGGTTATGTCCTCCGTGTGACAAGAAGTTTCTGTATTGTGTCTGAACCACGGGGTGGCATGCTGATATACTTATATCCAAGAAAACTGTTTAAAAACTGAGTACTCAATTCAGGGTATGCACATTAAGGCAACTAGTACAGTTTTTATTTTTCATAATTTTTTCACAGATTTTTTTTTTTGTATGCATTGTATTAGGTATAGTTAAAAGTGTTAAACGTTTTGAAACCATTAATTGTGATCTGAGGATTACCATCTACCATCTCTAGTGTATACGTTTGTTTATTATCACTACATATATATATATATATACACTGCTTGCTATTGATTTACATTTCTTGAGAGAGGTATACTGGCTACTTTAATTTGTGTTGGAAAGTTTGTCTTGTGTTGGAATGTTGGCAATAAGTTTTATACATTGGTAAAAGCATATGCAGTATATATATATATATATATATATATTTTTTTTTTTGTGCAAAGTGTGGTGATGTTTTAGGTCTATCACTATCTGTAAGGGGACTGTAATGGGACTTGTTGTACCCCTGTTGAACTCAGGGTTCTGTTCATGTCTTGACCATTTGTTTATGGCATATGACGTTCCAATCGTAAATTGAATAATTCAATAGAATAGAACCTTTTAATGACAGTTTTTTTATCTAACATTATCATATTGTAGTATTATAGATCTATCTAATAAAATAAATCAGATTTAATATCAGGACATGTATTTAAAGTATGAACCTCATTCAACCCAATAAAACAGCTTCACATAAACATTAAAATAAGTCATATAAATCAGAAGATAAATTAATTGAATAGCCAATCAGCTGGGATGGGAAATTGTTCTAGAAGGATAGGAATAGCATTCTACAGTGTAACATACTGAATGAACAAATTGATGTAAATATACTAATTATCTACAGTTTTATGTCTAGAAAAAAATGGTTGAAGGATAGTTAACAATGAAAGCTTTGTCTTATGTCTAATTCATTAGTGTGAGTTTCTTTAGCATGAGTGGTACCGTAAAAGTTCAGTAATTAATGATGTCCTATTCAGTTATCTTGATATGTCAGGTATGTGACAGCAGGACAATTTACATTATAATATGCATTCAGTATAGTCCTTTAATGTAAGTAGGAAGATACATCAGAACACTATTATCATACAATAGCCTTGGACTGCTCAGGGTACCTTTCTCAGACATAGTGTAGAGCAGAATATTTAAATGAATATAATGCCATTCAAATGAGATTAGCCTTCCAGAACATTAACAGGTTATGTACAAGCCAAAATATAAAAACGTATAACAGCCTGCACAGTTGTATGACCAAACTGATATGTCAGATTCATGATTATAAAACATGGAGACATGATGTCCTTTTGTTTAATCACCAGCTGTGGACTGCAAGGAATGTAAAGAATCTTCATCTCATGGGGTGGCTTTCACAAGAAGTGTACTGGCATATGGACTATAATCCCACATCCGAGTCACCTTGGCAACCACTAGGGTAACAGCTGTGGTACACCAATTTAAAGGATAAGTAAAAACTGTGTAGACCATGAGGGTTGGGAAGAGCAAAACAAAAAATACTGGTAGAATAAAAGCAGTAGTGTTTATCAAACTAAACTTGTGTGTCAAGTTCAACCAGGGGGAGAGGTAGCAAAAAAGAAAAAAAAAATCCAATGAAATTGTAACTCTAACAAAAATGGTTTTGATTTAGGATTAAGGGTGAGAATATGGTTTATTTTAGTAGTGTCCTATAATGTTGTTATATACATCAAGGTTCTAATGTGTTAACATATGTCTTTCATCACATAACAACATACATGATACATCAAGATCAAGCCAGCCTGTGCTTTGAAAAGACGATCACGTAGGCCTCCACGAACTCTGATGACCATGTCATGGCATTCTCTATGAGATCAATAAATCGGGGATCTAGTTATGGTGGAGGGGATTAGAAACACAAATAGCAGTTGCTTCAGGTCCAAAACATTCATAGATCTGTTGAGAAGCTGAAGATGAAAAGGAATTTCACCTTTCAGAATGACAATTAAAGTGATGAGTATCATAGGCAGTATTTGTATTCACAAAATATTACATAATGTTTACTAGTGATGGCTCGAACCCGGAATTTGATGTTCGCGAACGGCGAACGCGAACTAGC
>CM070032.1:38274052-38300760 GCA_036250615.1 Ptychadena robeensis | reverse complement strand
CCCACGACCAGTGGCCACGGGGCCCGTGCAATCCAGGCTCCTGAGGTGTGAGCAGCAGGTACAGAGGATGGAGGCCAAGCTGCAGGGGGTCATGGGGGGCATGGGCAGGCTGAGGGACACCATTTCAGGCCTGCGTCAGGAGCTGGAGGAAGGGAGCAACTGAGCCCTGGAACCCCTTTCTGTTCCCCCCCCTGGTCACGTTGACCATTGTTTTCCTGTTTGGACCCTATGGGTCCTGGTTGCTGGTATGGGGTGGCCAGCTGTTTCCCTACCCCTGCCCTGGTCATGTTGACCTGTGTGTAAATAATGTACAGTTTTTTAATGTGTTTTTATCTTGTGTTTTTGTATGGAGCGAGGGCCAACCATGGCTGTTTTTAATATAGTAAAGACCCTTTTGCCCTGCATTCTAGTGTGTGTTGTCTTTTTTTTGCTGCTCAGGGGTGGGAATGGTGGAGGGTGAGTATTTTTCCCCCAGTGCTAGAACGTGCAAGGGCTGCCAGGACATGATGTGGGATGTGGTCCTCTGTGCAGATCTCCTGGTGATCGATCTGAGGTCCACCACCAACGTGCCCGATCGGCCCTGAATCAATCTGATGGAACCAACATGTTGGTTCTCTGTCGGATCTGATTCTGGGCCCCCGAACGATCGGACGCGATCGATCGGACAAGGTGGGCTGCACGCGATTCCGGCACGATCGTTTGGCGTGCAAATCGATCGTCCCGGAATCCGATGGGAAACGGACCCGTGTATGGGGGCCTTTACTATTATTCATATTATGTAAAGGATAGTCAATAAATTGCATAATTGCTTGTACACACTGTAACTTCTAACACATTTCTGTACCATCCTGGTAGTATTTTTTAAATGAAGTACAATGATTTACTGTACAAGTGGTTTCTGGTTATATGAGTATGTATGTCTGAGAATTAGTCTGTGTCTCTAATCCCAGGTCATAGCCTTGGTAAATGAAATTCCTTCTGATTTTTTTTAAATAATTCATTACTGTCTTTAGTTCGTGAGCAGATGTTATGGAGTTGCATAGACTGGGTTATCTATGAATAATAGAATATGTGTTATGTCTGTGTCTGAGAAGACCTAATGTGGTCTTTCTATTCATGCTTTAAAAAGCTAGTCAGCCAGTTTCTGAAACAGACAATGACATGAACAAATCTTACAGCATATACAGATACAAAGGCATAAAGTGAAGTCTGTGACAAGTAAAAACATCTGGAAAAAATACTACTTTTAACACCACTTTGATAATTTAGAGAGTTGGATGATATTACTATCGAAAAATTCTAACCTGTTTTGATTGTGTCAGATCAGAAGACAGATGATTTCTGATTGTGGTGAGTAGTCAATGGAAATTAAATGTATTAACCAATGGAGGTCTGAATTTGAAGTCACACTCATAATTAAATTGGAAAAAATACTACAGGTTCATCCAACTTTGATGTAATGTCCTTAAACAAGTCAAACGAGGCTCAGTAGTGTTTGTGGCCTCCACATGGCAGTATGACCTCCCTATAATACCTGGGCATGCTCCTGATGAGGTAGCAGATGGTGTCCTGAGTCATCCTTCCTTTACCTGGACTAAAGCATCCCCTAACTTCTGGACAGTATGTGGTGCAATGTGGCATTGGTGGATGGAGTGAGACATGTCCCAGATGTGCTCAATTGGATTCAGGTCTGAGAAGCGAGCGTTAATGCCTTCATCTAGCAGGAACAGCTGACACACTCCAGCCACATGAGGTCTAGCATTGTCTTGCATTAGGAGATACCCAGGGCCAACCGCAGCAGCATATGGTCTCACAAGGGGTCTGAGGATCTCATCTCATCTACCTAATGGCAGTCAGGCTACCTCTGGCAATATTCAATAATAATAAATAATAAAATAATGGAAACATTGTCTTAAACAATCTGGAACAAGCAAAGTGTCAACTAAAAAACCCATCTCTGCCATAATATAATTACACCGTGGGCCACATATAGCCCCTGGGCCAAAGTTTGACACCCCTGCTTTAGTCCCCTTTGACCATAACCTTCGTGGCTATTCATTGTACAGACTACATACAAATACTGGTTCAAATCATTTAAATCATACATTATGTTTCAATAACATTGTTTAGTCCACATTTTATTTTGCTGTTTCTTTCACAATTCAACTTACTTTCTTTACCTTGATAAATAATACAGTTCATCTGTGCACTTTGTAAGTGTCTCCCATGGAGTCCTGTCTGTCTAAAATATATTTAAAAGGTTGATGAAAACCATTTAGTGGCCATTATGTAGTAAGAATAACTTTTAGACTCTGACTCACAACGGGCTTAAATTGTCTTGCACATTAGACACAAGGAAATCTCAGCCTTGCCAAGATTATAAGCATTTATGTTTGATATAATGTGCATCTCCTTTTCTACTAGACGTTGAAACGAGGGAGCATTAAATGCATATGATGAAATGTGAACAGTGAGTGACAAGAGTCATATATATCGACCTTCTATTACAAAAAAAAAAAAAAAAAGTTCCAATGCCCTAGCAAACTTCCGGTTCAATATTTAACACTGCTGACATATAAAAATCAAAGTGAAGAAAACATAAATGGTTGACTGCATTAAGTCATAGCAAAAAAATACGTTTTTACAACAATAAGTTTCCTTACAAGCTCACAACTGCTGATCCAAATGTATATTTTCCTATTTACCTGTTAACCACAACCCTTCTCCTTTTTAGTGGCTACTCTTACTTCTCTTTCATGTGCTCATCAAGTTTTTTTATTTTTTATTTTTATTTAACATAAAATGTTCAACAACTACTTGTAGTGACTAGACTGAGAAATATCCCCATGAAGGCACAGGGATGCATCATAACCATAAGGTAATGTAAAGTGTATCTATTCATTCCAACAATGACCTACTCTGATTAAGCCCCTTCTGCTCTGTTCAATTAACAACTAACACACTGATCCGACATGCCGGTAAATTCCCGGCCAATCCCATTACAAAAGGTGCCCGGCCGATTCTTGGCAAGTAGGTTGTGTGTGATGACGTCATCAAACACGGTTGATGTGCCGAGAAATTGGCAGCAAAACGACCCAGCTGTGCTAAAATCTGTCAAAAATTTACCCATGTATGCCGTTTTTTGAGCGAGATCTATGAAACCCTGTACTATATCGTATACCAGTGATGGCAAACCTAGGGCACGCTGTCAGGTAGCACAGAGAAAAAACTGCATCCAATTTGTGCTCATTGCTGTCAGTTCACTTCCCCTCTCTTCTGATTGTGCACGGTGCCCATTCCCTCTGCTATTCTATAGTAGAGTGTGTGTTTACATGTTTTGTGTGTGTATATACAGTGGCTTGCAAAAGCATTCGGCCCCCATGAACGTTTCCACATTTTGTCACAGAGGTTCACCTTCCAGCAAGACAACGACCCTAAACATAAAGGATTTCAGTCTCTAGATGTGCAAAGCTTGTAGAGACATACCCTAAAAGACTGGCAGCAAAAGGTGCTTCTACAAAGTATTGACTTAGGGGGCTGAATAATTACGCACACCCCTTTTTGCAGTTATTTATTTGTAAAAAATGTTTGGAATCATGTATGATTTTCGTTCCACTTCTCACATGTACACCATTTTGTATTGGCCTTTCACGTGGAATTCCAATAAAATTGGACATGTTTTTGGCTGTAATGTGACAAATTGTGGAGAATACTTTTGCAAGCCACTGTAATTCAAGTAAAATTGCCATGCCGACACTTTGAGATAAATACGTTGGATTTGGGTTTAAGTTTGGGCACTTTGTCTCCAAAAGGCTCGCCATCACTGTCCTATACTTTGGATGGGAACCGAGGGTATCCAAAGTATTGGCTGGGCTGCCTGCAGGCAGCCGATAATCGCACTGCTGCCGACATATCTCGCATGGCTTGAATATCAAGCCACGTGTTACTTGCTTTGCTATGCCATTACCAATAGCGGCGATGGGGAAGAATTGAACACTATTCTTGACTCAACTCAATCTAAATCTCAAAGGTGCAAACATTTACAGACAGAAAAAAAATTTCCTTGACCGGCCCATTGTGTACTCTGTTCCCCAACCAGTGTCTTGGCCAGGGTGCTCTTCTGCTCCATTGTCATAGTTTGTACTTGTATGTAACCTTCTTTTGTCCTTCAACCCTTATTTAATGTACAGCATTGTAATATGCTTGTCGCTTTATAAATTAAAGTAAAAACATGTTAAGGTAAGATAAAAAAAAAATCACTATTGCTGTGTTTCTGGAGTAAGGCTAGATTCACACAGGCTTTTTTTCTGCTTTTTGGTGTGATTTTGTAAAAATGCCGGTGTCTGAAAAACCATTGAGCCCTATTAGGGTGTATTTTTGTCAGAGCATACTAAACCCCAGGCCTGACAAAGCCTGTAAAGTCGGAGCTGCTGACAGCATGCACATGCATATGAAGCTTCATGTTCACAGGGGCTTCCCTTCCTTCCTTTTTTGCCTGACTTCAGTGTGAGTGCTTGGCATTTTCTTTCATTTAAATGTGCAAAACACTTAAGAAATGCCCAGAAATGGCAACGAAAATGCCTGAGAAATGGCTGTGGATGATTTTTTTAAGCCTATGTGAAACTTGACTAAATCTGAATTCCTGCATACCACTGTCAGCACCCACTGGATCCTGTTTTACAAATTCCCTGATTTGACTGCTGTCTTACCTACCACTCAAACCACGCAAAAATTATCAATTGTTTGTAAAGCTGCAACATTTTTATTGGGTGAAGGATATTATCTGCCCTATCTGTAGCACCTAACTTCACTTTTTTTAATTTTATTGCCTTCACATTATTTTTTAATACACCTCAAGTGTATGTTTTCACAGAGAATATATTTTTACATTGATTAAGTGATAAAGTAATTTGTTTAACTCTGCAATTAATTTTAATGTAACAAAAACATAAACATTTGAAAAAAAATTGAATAGTTCTGTTTGTTACTATTTGTTGCGCACACCACATTGTTCAGTTATGTAATATCCATTTGTTAAATCATGCCAAACCACATAAAAGACCATCCCATTGCACATTGTCTTTAGCTAAATTAAAAGCACAGGCTAAGAACAAAAGCTGAATATGTGCAGTAAAATAACATTCCTTCCAACAGTGCATTTACTGTTCTGCTATTTAAGGGAAAAAAAACTACAGGCTGTGGTTACAGGGCAAAAGGTTTGCATCATGAAAACAATCATAAATATCTATTTTTATATATCACTTTTTTATAATAACAAAATGCAGAAGTTAGCAGGAAAAAGAGATAGACAAAGAGGCTACATCCATACAGAGGGATAGGGTTATCATTTAAAGAGTTAGTGATGTAAGATGATTACCCAAAAGGCAATTGATGTTGAGATGACGAGGAAGGAGCTGCAGGAGACGGTGAGGAACAAGGACATGAGATGCACAGCCTAGGGCAACAAAGTTAAGTACTATGAATTTTACTCTGTGATTTTTGCCCTGTTCCACCTGAGGGCCTGGCCACTGACATCACTTCTACTGTTTAATTACTGCTGACAGTTGTGTGCAACTATTCATTACCTTTTTTATTTTTCGCAGGAGACATCGTGCTGTTAGGAGGTAATTTTTGAAAGTACAATGAGCACATAAGTGATCCCACCCCTTCCTTTTTAACATAGCAAAAAAAATTCAACTGGAATATACTTGACACCATAACTCGATGAATTTGGCGTCTTTAGGGGTCTGTGAACGTTGGAATTCTACAAAGTGGGGAGTGCCCAAGGGTATTGATGAAGTTCCTTTTGGCTTGTTGCTGTGGGTTCTTTTGAAAATTTGGCATTATCCTTGAGTCTTGAAGAGGTAGATCAAGTGAATACCCATAGACACCCCCTTAATTTTTCTGACATTGTTGTTGTTGGTTTGTTAATATAATTTAAAGGTAAAATGTGTTCAGAGTAAAGTGCTAACATAGCTTACATTAAAACACATATTGCTCCTTCTGAGTTGTTATGTTGTGTCAGACATTGGGAAGGACAAGAGTAACAAATCCTTAGGAAAAGCCACAATGCAGAGCTTAATGTGAACTAAAAGTAAAACCGAATAAAAGTGAATATGCATTTCAAGTGAACAAGCAGGCTTCTGTCATTTTGTCATGTATACCCATTGGAATGGAGGTAGGAGGTATTTCTCTCCCTCCCGGCTTGTGCAGATGATGTGTGGGATGGGACATTACTAGGGAGAGTAACGCCCTTTCAAAAAATTGAACCCTTATACCTAAAATGATGTAATCCCCTTCACTGACCATATCTTATGTTCTCTACTTAGGACTACTAAAATATATAATATACTACTAAATATACTACTTAATGGACTGTACTGCCTGGCAAATGCCCAATTAGGCATGTTTACTTTATCTCTTTCCGCTATAAATCAACTAACATTGTATGTAGATGTGTAGAATAGTCCAGAACCATCAAAACCAAATGGCCTAAAATGACAACATTGCTCCTCCATAGATACAGTGCAGTGAGATTTGTTAACCCAGCAGAGGAAGTGTGTTAGTGGCATATCTACAAAATAAAGGAAAAAGGAATCCAGCCACCTCATATAATCATTGGTAAGATGTAATATATTATAATATATTATGTACACACTTACATGTTAACTCTTAACAGTAAGGTTACGTTCTAACGTACGGTTACAGGGCAGCTGCCTATGTTGGTAATCACAGCCACACCACCGTAATAGAGAGATTGTGTGCGGGTAAAACAGCTGTCCTTCACCCCTCAGCTGTCTCCATTCTATCCCTATGAACAACTATGAGTGAGACGCGATATGCACGGACTGAGCATCTAAACCTAGCCAAACTCTCATCCTAACAATAACCCATGAAAATCACTGTGACATCTACACCTAACCTTAATATGTACTAGATTTATCTACCATTTTTATATATCTATCGAACATTTCTTCAGGTTTCTGATGTGTTTATTTCAATTTCCTTATTTCAACAAAAGTCAGTCACTGTATTTTAAGTCAAACCACAAGCTTTAGAATATGGCTTGGGTTCAATAAAATAAAATAGTCATGAGTAACAATTCTCATGTATTGATGTAAAAGCCAATATGGTAGAGATCTTTGCTATCTATTCATTGCTTTGTACTACTTATCTTCTGGGAAATAATGAAAGCTTTGCAAAGGCGAGAAAGCACACTATAAACTGCATAGAGGGTTGATTAAACCTGTGTTATTATCCAATAAATGACAACATCAAGAGGTTACTGGATTGCTGAATTATGTGCTTTTAAACATCCAAGCCTTGCACCTGTCACACCACGAGATAACTATTTATCTTAAAGTCAACGTGGCAAGAAGCAGTGTGGTCCTTTGACATAGAACATTGACACAATTTGTCTTTTCCTCCTACAGACACTTGCTAATGGACTAGCAGCAGGGCCCAACAACACAACAATGAATTTCATCACTTCACTGACAGCAAGTGAACACAGCGGCAAACCAGTCTGAGTGTATACTTTAAGAAAAGAAACAAGTTACGGATGAAAAGAAATCTACAGATTTATTGTAAAGGAGATTCCTATATTGTGTTATAAACCAATAAGAGGGTTTTTATTTTTTCCCAGCATACAATAAGTAAGTGCTTTCACCATATTAACTCCATTATTTTGAAATATAAGGTATTCCTTTAGAACTGCAAACCATTTGAAGACCGGCACTCTTTTCATTTTCAAAAAGAATACAAGTTAATGATTTATAAATCAATTTCTAACAATTACCAACATGCCTTGTGTTGTTTTTCTACAATTATTTGCTATAAAACGATACAAGCAGAGATTAGGGTGTTCAGGAGCTCTTCTGATCGGTCAAAAAAAAGGGTCATTCTTTAGTAAAGGGTTTAACATATTTTACAACTGATAATTCCTTATTTTTCTATGCGCCCCCAAATGGTTTGTCTGTTTACAGGAAGTTACATTTGATGTGTAAAAACTGCTTTTTGCAATGTATTGTGGTAAAATCAGGAATCAGTCCAAATGTATTGTGTTGCAGTTGTGCGTTTGAGAATCTGACCAGGTAAGCTTTGCCGGCTTCCTAGAGAGCCGTGACAGATGAGCTCTGGAAGTGAAGGTCAATCTTAAAGTACAGGGCAAGGATCTCTTGGAGAGCCACAATGCCGGACCTATAGCGGTGAGGCTTCTTAATTCTATAGTGTTTAAATAAAGAAGATGTAGATCTCTATTATATGGATCTTGTTGGATAGGTCCATGTAAGGTTCTTACCAGGACAGTAATCCTGCATCGGTGACCTGAGGGATCACAGATAGAGTCAATGAGGATGTGTTCAACACAGTACAGGCATATTAAGCCGCCCTGGTGGTGGGATGCAGTTCTGACTGATTCACTGTTTGGCCAGAGCTGCATCCCCAGACACCATATGGATCTGTTTAACACAGCACAGCCCACGTAGACATGTTCAGTTTAAATTTCACCAGCTATCGTTCACCAATCCTATAGCACCAAGTGGTGCAATGTGAATGGGCACTCTGCCCATTTATTGAGACTGTTTTGCATGCCGTTGCCCATTATAGCCTTTGTATAACAGTGTGCTTGGGTGTGCTTCTGTGTTTCCTCTCTGTCAGTCTGCAAGTGTCTTGTTGGCAACAGTAACACAACCTGATTTTAGACTTTGCTCAAACTCTCCTTGCCCTGACTTTGTATTGTCCCTCACCATGTCTCCTGCCTAATCCATTTTCCTATGCTTTCTTGGACTGATGTTTGTGGCTTGTTTTTTGGATTACCCAATAAATACAGGTACCTAGATTTCTGGTATTGATAGTGATTGTCTGCCAAGGCCCATTAGAGCCCAGAGCCTTTGGTGTTTCTGTGTGCCATCTCTGTTACTTATGTTTGAAATTCCATACTATACACCCCTTCAGCAAGTAATATTTGAGGGTTTACTGAATTGTGGCTATCCTCCATGGTTTTGAACTATCCACTATGGCTATCCTCCATGGTTGAACTTGGGTTTATTGTTATGTATTTACACAATTTGTGTTCCTGTATTACTTCGGTTTGGGTATAGGCCTTCTGAACAATATCTGGTTTAGTCATACCTGTCAACTTGAATGTAAAAGAAAAAGGTAAAAATACGAGAAGTGACATCCCTGGTGTCACTTCCTGCATTTGGAACGTGGTTCTTCACATTTCAAATGCAAGAAGTGATGTCACTGACGTCACTTCCAGTATTGGAAGGCCTCCCTTCCATTTAGTTGTTGGCTAATTTTGGAGGGAGAGGCCGTTACTCTCCCTGCTTATGTCCTACCCCACATTATCAGCAGAAGCGGGGTGGAAACTTAGAAGGGAGTGTTACGCCCTCTCCCTCCTAAATTAACCCGATTTCAAAATCCAGGATTTATTGAAATTGGGATTTGCACAGAAAAGCCACATAAAAAACGTGACTTTCCCATCCAAAATGGGATAATTGACAGGTATGGGTTTCGTTTGTTTTGATATAAGCTTTTAAGCCTTGTTATCAGTGTCTTTATCCCCACGTGTTACCCTACCATTTTTTTTATCTTGTTCTTTCACTGCTTCATCTATCATACTTGGATCTGGCTACTGTGCAGTTTTCTGTAACTACAGTACAGGGTTTGCCTACCTCAATCACTCTTCCCCCATTTTTTCCAAATACCTCTTCTCTCTGTCCTTGTGCATCTGATTCTTTCTCTATACCTAGAGCTCGTCTCTCCTTTTTTCCATGTTTAAGAGATGCTACACAGGAAGAGGTCATGCGTTGATTAATGTGTGTCAGATATGTCTTTGCGGTGTGTCTATTTGTCTTGTCCTATCCTGATTCCTAATTTGATGTTTGTCTAGATATCTACCTGTTCGTTTTCTACAGCTTTATTTTCTAGTTGAATGTGGAAAACCATCATGTTCATTATAATATTAATGCTTGTCAACAGAGGGAAGTTACAAGACCATAAACATTGTCGGATATATTTTAGGTGTATTGGTTGTGGACATTTTGGTAAGTGAGCAAGGGAGTTTTCACAAGAAGGAAAACGTATGGCTACTTTTTTAAGATGAGCACATTTTCTTTTCAGTATATTGCATGTATTTTGTTGTCCTACATGTTCACTTGAAGTCAGGTTCTGCTTCAAAGGTTTGTTTTATGTTTTATATATTTATTTTTGAATAAACATTTATTAATGGGAAATGCCCTCTCCCATTAAAATATGAGAAGGCATTCCGGAGGGCGAGGAAGTGAAGGGATTTATACACCGGGCTTGATTTACCAGAGAAGTTTATGCTGTTTATTTAGGAGAGTAAATGGGACTGAACCCTTTGGTAAGTATGTTTTTTTAATGAATACACAGTTAACTCCAGTACCGTTGTTATTAAGCTAGGTAATATTTCCCTTGCAAATGGAATTATATCACTTTCATAAATCAACCCTGTTCCAATTTTTTTATGGAAATTTCAAGTTGTAGTCTATGTACACTCAGTATTGGTAAGAACAGACCTGTCATGCAGCTTGTATGTATCTGTACAGGGTTAAAGTACTTAGAAATAGACTCATGGAGCAGACGGTTACTAAAGCAGTTGAATAGTGCACTAGAAATTTGAAATTGACAACTAAAGGTGGCCATAGACGTTTAGATTCATGGATGATTTTGCTGCTGTGAGTGCGCGCGGCGGTCCATCTGCTGCAAATCTGATTCTTAAAACCAAAATTTGCCCTGATATCATATGGGAAATCAAAAGCAATCCAAAATCCCGGCCAAATCTCTGCACGACCGGCCATGCGTAATGATGTCATCACACACAGTCGATCTGCAGCAGAATTGTGCAGAAAACTAAACATCTATGGCCAGCTTAACCTTCTAAGCGTTCTCCCCGAATTAACTCGGGCTGAGTTTCATGCATCATGAACCTCAACCCCAGTTAGCCGGAGGAACGCCCGAGGTCTCGCCGTCTTCCGGGTCCGCCCCCGATTGCGTCACCGGTGACGCGAAGGGGGCGAGGGTAGGCGGCGCCATAGACCTCCATCTAAATGGAGGGGCGTCGCCTTTCTCCAGCATAAGTCCGGCGTCTCCAGTGACGCCGGGCTTATGTAAACAACCTTCAGCTGAGCAGGCAATCGTGGCGGAGCACACTGTGCTCCGCCGCGATTGCCCGTGGCATGGTTTTGAAAAAACCCTCAAAACCATGAAACGCTCAGAGGGTTAAGTTAGATGAAAGGCTATGTATAAATCCCACCTTAAGATCACTCCATACAGTTTCCTTTGGATCTACCAACAGCTATGTAGTGTCGGGTCCTCCCTGACAGAATACATAGTGATTGGAAGGTTTAGAAAGGTCCTCATATTACATGCTTTTGGTAGAATTGTACAAAAAATGGAAGGTAAGATTGTAAGACGTGTTACTAATCAAAAAGTTTGACAGACAGATCTGCAGCTATCAGATATTCCTTACGCCAACGAACAAACACTCAAATTTACCACCATGGCACTCAAGGCATTTCCATCTAACTAAGATTGGAAATCTCATCTTAGCACAGCAATTCCCAATGTACATGAACTCACCTGGTTTGTCATTCCAGAACTTTTGATCTGTATAAACATAAAAAAAGTTATTTAAAGTGTTTAAAAATAGTTTTTATACATTTTCCTCTGGGTGTCACTTAACATGGTAGGGAAAATCTGTTTGCCCAGCACTTTTTCAAACTACACTGAAGGAAGTCACGCAATTAACGTAATCATAATTTCTTGTACTTGGGAAGCCAGCCAGTCTCACTTGGCAGCAGACATCTTCCCCATTTTTTCTCTCTTTCATTCAACTGTGTTTAAATGAAGAGTTTTCAACTCCGTTCATGTCACCTATATCATATAGTCCTGCATTATATACACGACAGAGATTATCTATGACTATTATCCCCAGCTATACAATGTACATTATTATTATTAATTCCCTTTTCTTTTTTTCAGATTTTTTTTAGGCAGCCAAAGAATTACATTGTATGGTATTTGTGATGAGAAAATTAGCCAATCAAAGTGATTGTTTTTCAAAAGCAGTGATCATAATGGTGGATGGAAATGATACAATGTGGAATATATTTTATTTCAAGGACTAGAAATAGAAATGTAAGAAGTGTCTGCGCAATCAGTCATCTGCAGACGCTCGAGCTTGTTTGTACGACAGTAGAATTTCACTAGCGCAAGGTTTGACCTTTATAAAATAGCACATTAGAATTGTAATAATTTCTCTTCTCGCATGTATTATGGTGGTAACACTTTATATATGGAGTGGAGATCCTCAGTTCGGAAATCTGTTGCCTTACAAAGTGGAACATTTTACAAAATACATTTTACCTAAAGAATTATGTCTGATTGCTGATTAACAGTTAATTTAAAGAAGCAGTTTGTACACTGACAGTAAAGGTGAAAGAAAACACCTTTGGTGGTTCCAGAATTCTCTTAGTTGGCTTAGCCTTCCAAAATGTGTGAATTCCATTATACGTGAGAAACATTTTTGCCCTCCTCTCTTATGCACATTGCAGTGCAGCCTACCACAGACATGCTGTTAGGCTGAATGAAGGCCTACCTTGCCATTGTTTTTGGGTTGGGGTGGCCCAAAGCCCAGTGTAAATACGTGTCTTGGATCTCATAGGATCAAGGACATTTTGCATGGTACCTAATCTAAGAGAGAAAGAGCCATACAATCCTCCCCACTCAACTAAATTGTACATGAGTATAGGAAAAGGTTTTTTAGACCAAACCAACCATCTTTGATAGCTGAAGGTCTAACGACGGGCTTTTAAGGCACTTACTTACAATAAAGTTTAAAACAAATACGTGATTATATTAAATACACAATTTTAAAAAGAACACATGATTCGCAGCCAATATCAAAAACATTTTGGTCAATCGATTGTACAGTCATTTTCTTAGAAGTCTGCAAGGTAATAGTCACCAGTCCGAGGCATTTAACCCCTATCAGTACAGGGGCTTAATCAGGGAACATTGGAGTACCAAAAGATATACTTCTGAAGATGAAAAAACATAATTCAACAATAAATATCACAATATCAAGAAGTGCATGTGCAAAGCCAGCTATCCCGGGACAGGTTTACCAACTTACTTTAATAATGTCCAGTGGGTTTAAAAATTTCCTCAGTCACAGCATTGTAGTGTCTATTTCCTGGAAATATATAGTCAAGTTAAAGTATGGAGGAATATGGGAGAACTGCGGATCATCATAATGCCCTGAGCAAATTTTAACCATATACTGGATTGATTACTAATTAATATTGGATTATTAATCATGATTGTATACGCACATAAAACCACCCCTTAGGGTCTTATGATGATCCGCAGTTCTCAACTGCAGATATGTCTATCAGTTTACAATTAGTGTTGAGCTTGATTATTCAAATTGTGAATATATTCAATGAAAATATATATATGAGAAATTTTGCAAATATGGTGGATATTCGCAATTTCGAATATTCACAATATTATGCACTGGGAAGCCATGGCCATGCATTGCGAAAATGCCACATGTGACCATTTATTTTGAAGGGAATCACGATGTGATTATAATTGCGAATATATTTTCGCAATACACAATATACATTCGAATTGCAAATATCCGCTAATGTAGACTCGAATATTAGTAGAATTATTTGCGATATATTTGAATATTGCCTATGCCGCTCATCACTATTTATAATGTAACTTTGAGTGAGATTACAATATATGTTTACCAGCAGACTGGGAAAAGAAAGGGTGACACAAGACTAATGACCTCAGGGTGGTGAGAGTATAAATTTAGCCATGCATACATACAGATTAACATTAGATTACACATTACGTGCTTTCCTCTGGTATCGTCCCATCTAAAATCTGTTGAGTAATGTTTACAAAAGCTCTCTGCATTTTTCATTTGGCATGACTTTGCATTCACATGGTTTGTGTAGGACAAGCATAAGCAATGGCTAGCTGTCATCAATGAGCACAATGTAAATACGGTAAAGAAAAGCAGCCTTGTCATAGGTTTTCCTGAAATTGTACCTTTTATTTTTCTAACAATATGCTATTTTTTATTTCCTGTCGGCAAATTCAAGTTATTCTTTGACATGTAATTATTTCAGGTAGTCAACACCTGGTCTACATTTTAGAGATCATTAATTATTGGATTAGGTAACCTGCCAGAAGCATATCATTTTTTTCTCCCTAAATATAGAACTTGGTAGATTTTAGTGCCTACTCATCTGCCATGCAAATGCTTCTCCTGTATCTACAATTCTTCACGAATTTTCAAACCTTTTCTAGTGACAAAATGATCCTAATATTGCCTGAAAATGAGACTGGGGTTAAATAATCTTAAAGTGGAACTCTAGGAAGAGAGATTTTCACAGTCTGTAGAAGCTTTACTTCTGCCAAATTGTAATATATTGTTGTCTTGTACATGGCCAACTGAAAATAGGGTGCAACAATAATTCTATTGCTGAAGTCAGTATGACCTGATGTCCTCAAATTAGAAGCAAATTAAGCTAATGGGCATTAAGTATGTTATTCATGCATTAAATATTCATTCATTCTGATTATTTGCAACTCTAGAGACTTAACTGCATATTTTTCCTGCATTTAACCTCCCTAGCGCACTGCTGAGGTCCAGATTTCTGTACCAAAAGTGCACCATAGACTTCAATGGCAAATTTTTCTTTATGTTGTTGGCCTGTAACTTTCCAAAATATGTCTGTACAAGGGTCTAATAGACATCCTGAATATAATAATGTTTGAAACAAACAAATACCAGTATGTAGTGATGGCGCGAACCCGGAATTGCGCAAAAGTTCGCGAACCCGGCAAAACACGCGGAACCGCCATGACTCAATGGGAGGCGAATTTTAAAAAAACAAAGGGACCCTTTCTGGCCACAATAGGTTGGGAAAGTTGTTTCAAGGGGTCAAACACCTGGTCAATGACATGACAGAGGGGAATCCATGGCAAAACTCCCAAGAATTTTTTTTTTAACCAATAAATCCGCACAAGGAATTCTACAATGATAGTCAATGGGAAAATAAAGTGCAATAAGTGATTACCCTTAGACCGTGTTTGATTGGACTTTTCCTTTGTATGACCCCTGCCACAAACCTGGACTTTGCATCTGTCACTGTTTTGAACTCACTCCCTAGAGGGGGGTCTTGGAGGATTTCACCAGGTCTCAGTTCTCAGGTGAGGTACCTTGTTGTTAAGTCCTGGGGCAAACCGTAGTTGGGTATCCAAAAAAAAGTTTTTCATACGACAAATTATTCAACCGATCGCTTTTGATCTGATACTATGAAGCAATCGCCTTCTCACTGGGGTGTGCCAACATGGCCAACCACATCATTGAGGGTGATCGCTTCATTGTGATATGCAAGCCCCTTCACCACGACAAGGTAGCGATTACGAAGGGGGAGTGGCACATGTATGTGCCTTTTTAATGCAGCCACAGCCGGAGGCCAGAAAAATTAGGCAAGTACACTGCCATAAAATTGTGCATCTACATTTGACATAAAAATTAGGTATGGTAGCAGCCGTGTTTGTAGCAGGGCCAGAAAAATTTATGTTTTCCAGGCAGAATGGAAAATGAAACATTGCGGCTTGAACCCTAGTTGGTGGCGGGGATTCATGAAAGTCGGTATGCGGTATGCAGCGTGGGGACCATTTTAGGCCAAGGCATGTAATCAGGCCTTTTGCTAGGCAAACGTATCCCCCACTGTCAGTCCCTTGGAATCCATGCCTCGTTCATCTTAAGGAAGGTGAGGTGATCACACTTTTTTTGACCGAGGCGACTTCGCTCTCTGTCACTATGCCGCCTGCAGCACTGAAGGTCCTTCTGACAGGACACTGGAAGCAGGACAGGCCAGAAGTTTAAGAGAAACTTGGAAAGCTCTGACAGGTCAAGTCTGACACACCAGTAGTCAAGGGGTTAAATCGTTGTCAGCGTGTCAATATCTGCAGTTAAGACGAGGTAGTCTGCGATTTCGGTCGAGTCGTTCTCTCAGGGTGGATCCCGAAGGGCTGTGGCAAGTGTTAGGACTTAAAAAGCTCTGCATGTCCTCCCATCAACAGCACGTCTGTGAAGGGCCCTGTCCTTGCGGCGCGGTCGGGTAGCAGGAGGATTAGTGTCACCTCTTCCCCTAGTAGAGTACGTGTGCTGTGACATCGCCTTAAAGGTGTGTAGAGCAGATTTTGTAGCCCAGCTCTCAACTGCTGCGATCTCTCAGACCTCCGGTAAGCCGGTAACATTTCCACTACTTTCTGCTTATAGCAGGGGTCTAGTAGTGTGGCACCACCCAGGACAGCTGTCTCCTTCATCCTTTTGTATGAGGGTCCCTCAACAGGTACGACAAATGAAAGACCCCATTCGCACAAGGATGGATGCCGAGCTACTCATATCCCGTTCCTCCTCCTCACTGATGTCATTGAGGGTCTGTTCCTCCCCCCAGCCACGTACAACACCACGGGTCCCAGATAGGTGATCACAAGGGCACCGTGGGATGCGGTTGAGGTTGGTCTTCCACTCCCCTCAAAGCCACATTCCTCCTCTGACTCCTCAGCTCCTCTTCCAGCGTGCCGCAGGTCCGGCAAGCGGGGCTGCTAAGGCTGCTTCTGGTGGTGATGGTGACCATAACTCTTCCTCTTCACGCTCATCCACAGCCTGATCCAGCAACTCTTCGCCAGGGCACGCTCCAGGAAGAAGTCAAAGGGATGAGGTCGCTGATTGTGCCTCGCTGCGACCTTACAAGGTTTGTCACCTCTTCAAAAGGACGCATGAGCCTACAGGCATGCGCAGAGAGTCCGTAGTAAGATGCAAAAAAATCCCCAGCTCCGAGAGGTGCTGTCCTAGCCCCTGGTTATACAAATACTCATTCACAGCTTTCTCTGTTGGAGCAGGCGGTCGAACATATGGGAGTGTTGAATTTCAACGGCCTCACTGGCATGTTATTCGCCCGCTGAATTTCCAAAAAAATTCGCCCTAGCGTGTAGGAACGCCTGAAATGGGCACCCACCTTCCTAGCCTGCGTTGAGGACGTCCTGTAAGCCGGGTACTGGCCACAAAGCATTGCACAATGAGATTTAAGACATGTGCATGCACGGCACATGTGACAAATTGCCCAAATTCAATGCGCCAACAGATGCTTCCGTTGTCACACACCACTTTGCCAATCCCCAGTTGGTGCGGGGTCGCAGCCACTGAGCCCACTGTACGTTAGGGCGGACAGGAGTGCTGGGTCGTGTGGGCTTTGCTGTAAGGCAAGTCAAGACAGCGTGACACTGGTTGTATCCGGGATGTGGAATAGCCCCCTGGGGAGCTGCATCCAAGAGAAGAGGCAGTCAGCCAAGGAGGATGGAGATAGGAGGAGGTAGAAGCAGGTGGCAGCAGCCTGCCTGCAAGTCTTGGCCCAGGTTGTCACCAACTCGGCTGCAAGAGCCACCGGATTCCGCTGGGCAAGCTGTCAGCAGGTTACACCAATGCGGCAGTGTACGTGATATACCGGCCCTGACCGTGCTTTGAAGATACAGATATCAGTGGTCGCTGGGACCCTTGCCCCAACACTGTATGCCAGAGAATGCCATGACTTCTTTTTCCACAAGGGGAATAAGATTGGGGATTGTCGTTTTGGAAAAAACAAAAGACTTCGACCGTGCGTGGGACCTTCCACTGGCGGCTTGTCCCAAAGCCACAAATTTTTTGAAGGCCTCAGACATCCACCCAGCTGGTATGGTAAAAGCTGGCGGGCTAAGAGCTCCGTCAAGCAGCTGTCCAGACGCCGGGCAAGGGGGGTGACCTGTGACAGGTTTTTACGTTCCAAAAATGTCCTTCACTGACACCTGACCGTGGCCAGATGAAGCTGGGGACGCTCAAAGCGAGAGGCAAGTGGCTGGTGGTGAGGGGGCAAGGGAGGACAGCAGTGGTTGAAGTGTGCTGAAGATTGCTGGTGGAAAAGGAGGAGGAGGGTGGCTTTGAGTGTGGTGTCCTGCTTGTGCCATGTTGATCCCATAGGCGTTTGTGATGCAACATCATGGGCCTTCTCAAAGCAGTTGTACCGAGGGGGGTTTTGGACTTCCCACGACTATCTTATGCACAGGTTGCAAATGGATCGCTGCTATCAGGGGCAGACACACTGCTGAGCTTTGCACTGACGGCATACTGGTGGTGGACAACAGCAGCTTTGATTGGCGTGCTGTCTGGCTGACCCCAGGTGATGATACATGTGCTGACTGTGCCACTAGCTCCTGCGATGACCTCCCCTGTTACAACTCGTCTCCTCCTCCTCTCTGGTCTCCCAGTTAAGAACGTTCCCACCTGTCTCACTTCCTCTTGGTGGGGGCACCCATGTGCAGTCCACGCCGGACACACGCTCATCCAAGCTCATCAACCGCTCACTGTATCTGACACCCTCAGACAAAGAGAAAAGGAGGCACGCACAGCAGCGGGTCACAACATCACCGTACATCACACCGCCACCTCCATGTGCTGTACATGCTACCCTCCCGTCAGGAGCATGTCCAGTGTCACCTAGCACGCTCTGGCAAACATGGTTGCGCTCACTCCCACCTCGTCCTCTTCACACAGGTGAGCAAAACAACCTCGCTCTGATGGGGGTCAAATGGAGCGGCTGCTGGTGCGAGTACTTGGTGGCGGGCGGGCAGGTGAGTAGGCCACCTGAGAGGTGTCAGCGCCGAAGCATGCCGGGAGGAGGTGTGTGTCCAGGGTAGCAGAGCTGGTGGACTGGTCGAAGATTGGGTGTCCTCCTGTGTAAAGCGCAGTCAACTAACGCCGTCGGCCCCAGCATTTCTTGTGTTGCGACGGTAAGTGGGCCCTGAACAGCGGGCCATATTCCTAGGCGGCCAAAGAGGAAAATTTCACCACCGACGACCACGAAAGCACGCCCATGACCCTGCAGGATGGTCTGCCTCGTCGGCCCTCTGCCTTTAGCCTATCGTGTTTACGTACCAAGGCCCTGTGGCAACGCAGAAAGCCGTGGCTGCGGCCACTGGACAGGTTGGCAACACGGACTGGAAGGGATGGACAAAAGCCGTGCACTTTTTAGGTAAATAACCTGTAGGAATCGGGTGAAAAAATTGCTTGGTATGACCCTTCCACCAGATAATTGTGGCGGGGCACTGGGCACAGGACAGTGGCACAGGCTGTAATGGATGGAAAGCCGTTGACACTTTTTTAGTATACCTTCTTGAATAGGGTGAAAAAAATGTTTTGTATCCCCTTCCACCAGATAAATGTGGTGGGCACTGGGCCGTGTGCCGCGCACACACAGTTGGCACAGGATTTAGTGACGGGAAAGCCCTGCAATATTTATAATACCCTACAATAGGGTGAAAAAAATCCCATGGGGTTACAAACGTGGCCACAGATAAGTATGGATGGGCCACTGGGCAGTGTGGGCGCACACACAGTTGACACAAGGCTTTACGGACGGACAGCCCTCAATATTATTAATACCTACAATAGGGGTGAAAAAAATCCCCTGGGGGGTTACAAAGTGCACCAGATAAGTATGGGTGGGAACTGGGCAGTGTGGGCGCACACACAGTTGGCACAAAGGCTTAATGGACGGGAAAGAAGGCCCTGCAATATTTGTATACTACCCAAAATAGGGTGAAAAAAAGATCCCCTGGGGGATTACAAAGTGCCACCAGATACAGTATGGGGGGGGGCACATGGGCAGGTAGGTGCAAACACAGTTGGCACAAGGCGTTAAGGACGGAAAGCCCGTGCAATATTATTAATACCCTACAATAGGGTGGGAAAAAAAAATCCCCGGGGGTACAAAGTGCCACCAGATAACATGGGTGGGCACTGGGCAGTGTGGGGCGCACACACAGTTAGCACAAGGCGTGTAAGTGATGGAACAAGCCATGCAATAGCCCCGAAAATAAGGGGATGAAAAAAGCCCCTGGCGGGGTAACAAAGTGCCACAGTAACATGGTGGGCACATGGGCAGTGTGGGCGGCACACACAGGTTGGCACAAGGCAAAAGGTGATGGAAAGCCGTTTGCACATAGGGACTAATACCCTACAAATAGGGGGAAAAAATCCCCTGGGGTAACAAAGTGCCACCAGACAACTATGGGTGGGCCACTGTGCAGTGGGGGCGCACACACAGTTGGAACAAGGCTGGTCAAGTGATGGAAAGCCATGCAATAGAGGGACCTCACTACCCTAAACTAGGGTGAAAAAATCCCCGGGGGGTAACAAGTGCCCACCAGATTTATGCGCACTGGCAGTAGGCACTGTGGATATGTGGGCTTGAACCAAATCACTGCCAGCGCCTGGCATGCCGACAGCAGGGCAAACAGGGGGGGGGTAGCAAAAAAAAATAGCCCATAAAAAAGGACTTTGGGGTCTGTTCGGACTCGTCCTGACAGCAGCGAGCGTAACAGCAAGAGGAAGAGTAGACGTAGCAAGAAACATTGGCAGCCTAAGTTCCCGCATGCAAGCGCAGCTGCCCCGTCTGATCTAACTCCCTCCACTCGTCCAATCAGCATGTGAAACTGGCGTCTCTCCTTGCTGTGCTATAGGGGGTGGGATGGTCCGTGAGGGGCGGGGGGTGGGGGCTGATGGCTGCGAGTATGCCGAGCCTGACTGTGACTCACAGGGTCAAAGTTATCAATGCACAAAAACATAGGGGGCGGGTCGAACATCGCATATGTTTACGAAATAGCGCGAACGCGACCATGCGATGTTCGCCGCGGATAGTCGCCGGCGAACAGTTGGGCCATTCACTACCAGTATGTAAAATAAATAAAAAACATTTATTAAAATTAATGAGAAAACACAAAAATCAGGGCACAAAGTATGCTGCTATGCTACTAAATATGCCAAAATAAAAAGTCTTGGGCCCCAGATGTGCCATCATTGCAGTTAAACCTCTCTAACCTGGTGTGAGGAAATCTTCCTCATCGTTAGTGACTGGATCATGAAGACCTCCACCAGTGAACGCAGGAATGGAATCCAGTGGACCTTGTGGAGCCAATTGGAAGACCTAGACTTTGCAGACGATCTCGCACTCCTCTCCCCAGTCAGCAGCGAGAGTGCAAGAGAAAAACCAGGGTGCTAGCAACCATATCATACAGATTGGACTCAACATTCACACAGAGAAGACCAAGATTCTTAAGATCAAACTCCAGCAGCAACAACCCCAATCACCCTGAATGAAAGTTCCTGGAGGAGGGACAGTTTTCACCTACCTGGGTAGTTACACGACCAGCAGGGTGGCACAGATACAGATGGTCAAGGCAAGGATTGGCAAAGCAAGCAGGAGCTGCCTTCATCCAGGCTCAGAACATCTGGGCTTCCAGAGAACTGACCTTGACCACCAAGATTCGCCTGTTCAATGCCATGTGAAGTCAGTATTGCTGTAAGGGTGCGCAACCTGGAGGACAACCAAAACCACACCCGAAGAAACCCAGACATTCATCAAAGACCTGTCTCAGAAAGGTTCTCCACATCCGCTGGCCACACCATCAGTAAACACCAGCCTATGGGGAAAAGACCTGCAAACCTCCAGTAGAAGTAGAATCTGGAAGAGAAGATGGGGATGGATAGGACATACCCTTCGCAATAACCGCAAACCGCATCGCCAGACAGGGCCTAGATGGAACCCCAAGGCAAGCGAAAGGAAGAGAGGCCGTCCAAGCAACACCTGAGAACGCGACCTCGAAGAGAGACAGCCAGGATGGGCTAGGAGTCAACTAGAAAGAATAGCCCAGGACAGAAACCTCTGGAGATCTACCTTTGGCGACCCATACCCCGGAAGGGGTGAAGGGCGTAAGTAAGTAAGTAAGTTAGTACATAGGTGCACATTGAAAGCAGTATTCTTCATAGAAAAATGCTTTTGTGCAATTTACTGTTCAAATTTCCCACCGCCTCCCTTAGTGACGTCATCGCGTCACTCGGAGGAGGGGGGGAGGAAGACACGAAGATCCAGCCAGCATGTCACATTGGGGACACCGGGACAGCGCAAAACCGTAAGTATGCGCTGCCGGAGCCCCGATGTACACTGGACGGCACCATCTCGTCCAGTGCTATAGTAGCAGTAGCAGCGCTGGACGAGATGCTGCCGTCCTGACCGCTAGGGCGGTTAAAGTACTATATTGCCTTTATCACTATAAGTACAACTGAAATGTTAGTAGCAGGCCAAGACCTACAGAACAAGTTCCTTAGTGCCTTGTTGCCTCATCATGCTGGTTGCAAATAGTGTTGAGCTCGAATATTCAAATTGCAAATATATTCAACGAATTTTGGCTATTCAAGAATTTGCAAATTTCATGAATATTGCGGTGGAAGTTTATGGCCATGCAAAAATAAATACCATGTGACCATTCATTTTGAGGATAAATCTGATGGGATTATAATTACAAATATATTTTTGCAATGCATGGCCATACACTCAAATTTAGTTTTTACAAATATTGAATCAAATATTAGTAGAATTATCGGTGTAATATCGCCAATCACTAGTTGTAAATAGTATAAAGTTACTGTTAAATCTTGACTCTATAGATTTGTAGCAATATTAGATTTGTATGTCTAAGTGTCAGAACAAGCTATTGTGGTTATTTCCATACTTATTTCCGTACCTTTGGTACAAAATTACATTTCTCAGAACAAATACTTCACACAGAACATACACTTTCTAACCACTACAAGGGGTGCGGTTTCAGTAAATGTTGATGATAGTGTTATCAATTGTGATAGCAGCTTGATTAGGCAGTAAAGCACCTGCAAAAAAAATATTTCAGTGGCTTATGCTTCAAAATGATTATAGTTTAGAGTAGAGTAAAAGTGTTGTAATGTATTCATCATTTGTAAGATCACAATGACTAGTTGAATCCCTAAATGAATAATAAAATCCTATATTGCAAGTAAAGGGTAAAGGTTATAGTAGAAGGTGAATAAACATGGTGTGTAGTAGGACAGCCATCCCTGGTATTCCCTTTGGTCCCCACTACGATATGAGTCTCGTCTAATCATCCAGACTTTGCTGCATTACCAGCGCTGTGGATGAAGACATATATAGTTCAGAATCAGACAGATGACATTCTCAGCCTCCTGCCAAACACATATCAAGGCTGGCTGCCAGCAAATATGTGAATCTCATTTTTTTTAGTTATGAATCTAATACTCCTTACTAACAATAAATCTACATTGTTACCTGCAATATTTATCATTAATAACTATATTGGAATGAAAATGAAATGAAAAAATTCAGTACGCTTGCAGTGTCTACTGTATTTAATCTATTCATCTTTGCTGCCTTTATCGCTTTTACTGCCTTTCAATCATTAGATCACCCATCATCAAGAGTCGGGTGGTGATGTGAGGAAGTAAGGCCCTGCACTACAACTAAAGGCCTCCATACATGTTCTGATTTTCCAGTTCGATCAAATTAAACTGATCAGTTGATCGACCTATAATAGATGCCTGTCACAGTTCGATTGACCTAAATCTATCAGAAAGTGATCAGACATGACTGAAAAATTTGATAGATCCAGTATACATCGCATGTATATCAAAAATGATTATGCTGTGCCCGATTGATTTTGGTTTGATTTTTGCTTTCAATTGATCGAACCAACATCAGTCAAATATTGGTTTCTCTATGTTGGGGATATTTTGATTGCAGTTCGATCGAACCAACATCAATCATAAATTACGATTGAATCTGACATCGTTGTAGGGAAATCTAAATGTTTATAGGGGCCCTTAATTTTGTTTCCTCCATACAGAACATAAATTAAATGATAACAAAATCTGACCTACAAGCATCCCATAGGCAACCCATTGTTACTCCTAAGTTAGACTTAGTGCTTTTGGAAACAGCTTTCACAGTTCATGTTCGTTTCTAGGGTTAGGGTAGTAGTCATGCAGAGTCTAGCGGGGTCACTCCAGAGTCACCAGACTTGTTTTGCTGACAGGTGCACACTCACCCCAAACCTTTCACTAGCTTTACACTCCCAGCATTACAGAGTCCCCCAGTCTCTCTGGTTCTTTTTAAGAACTATATACTATATACAGACTTAAGCTGACATGGCTGAATGTTATAAAACACACTCTGGTATATTGCAAGGTGATAACTTTACTTCTATTCTAAGTAGGAATATTTATGGTCTTTCACTATCTCTGTGGAGCTAGGGTCTCCACAGTCCATGGGATACAAACTGTTGTAAATGAGGCTGAGGTTATTATCCAGTAGGAGAGGTGCTGATTTCTGTAAAGTGAGTGAACAATAGTGTTTAGTCCCAAGTTAAAGGGTGTGTCCTCCTATCTCAAACCCTAGCCCGGTAGGGAAATTACATCCTGGAGAACATCCTGGCAGAGTCACAAGAGACATGGCTCAAGAACTGCAAGATGGCAAACACAGGCAGAAGACCAGGAGCCCCTCCTATCATATTTATAGCCTGTATGATACATCAGCACCTTACCTGTGACTGAGCATATACCCCATACTGTACAGGGGATTTACAGTATTAACTGTCTCATTGTCTTGTCCTCTCATTGCCAATCTAACATGAGAATTCTGGTACATTCTGTTAGACTATAGTGAGTTTAGTTACTTTGGTTAGAGACCAAAATAGAACATTGGAAAAAAAATACTTTATGTCTGCCCCTAGGATTATTGCCCCTAGGATTATTTTTTTTGTAAAATTTCTGGAATAAAAAAGTTGGAATACAAACCCAGTAAAGAGTTGACATGGGGCTTAGTTGTTCTCTTCTCCTATAATTTAGTTTTTGTTCTGATAATAGAGCATATTCAACAGTTTTCCATTGTAGAAAGATCAGGACAGCGGTTTGAAAACTAACCTTGCTTTAATTTTCTCTAAGCTCTCAGACTTATGTTGTTTATTTTACTCAACATTTCATTGATCAATACATCGATTTCATTACATCATACTATTCTTTGCCAAGTCCGCTTTGCCGGAGTTCTGATTTCAGAGCTGGAGGCCAGGCTGAGCCAAAAGCTTTTATGACTTCAGCAAAGCAGCGTAGGCTTGTCCCATGGATGCATCACTCATACATCTGATCATTTATTATGTACTTTTTCTTAATTGCCAATATTTACATAGTGTTGACACATTACTGAGCACTTTTAATCATACTAAAACATTGTCAGCAGCTTTTTCCCTTAAGAAACTTAGATTTTAGAGAATTTAAGGGATCAGTTATCATATATATATTTTAGCCAACTTAAGATAGAAGCTAATTAAACTGAATGAATTATACATTGCATTGTAGCACAGACAGTAATGTCCTTCAATTTGAAATTCGGATACCTTTGCCCATTTCCTTGGTCTTTCAAACATCTTGGGTCTGCTTGATAGTAATTGTCACCATAGCAAATAAAGATTTATTTTATGAGAGGAAGAGAAAATCATGAGATCTCCATTTAAAAGGGACATAAGTGCTTTTTTCCAAGACATCCCTGGCATCATGAGTGGGAGGAGGGAGGGCGCAGAATCCCATATGTACGCCCAGGAGGTTAATCTAAGATGCCCCACACAAAGCTGTATATTTATAGACTATGCTATAAGATATGTCTCTTGTTTTAACTTTGTATTTACTAGCTGAGCTGTAAGTAGTCAGCCAGGGTTTGCACTTTTGGTCAAGCAGTATTCCAGTGTTTTCAATAGACTGGTAATCTCTGAGATTTGGATGTTTGCATATCCAGCCATTTACTAATGGCAATGACAATAAAATAACCTTTGTTTTTGTTTTTTTCTCATTTAAAGCCCACCCCTTTGTAAAAATAGAAAGTCATTCATCCTTTTTAATTTAGACCAGGTCCGCATGGAAGTTTTTTTTATAACTATATACTCATCTAGGTAAGAGGTCTGGTGATCGATAGGAGCAACCATGGTTGTCATTTGTTTATTTTTTTATAGGGTTCTGGACTCTGTAATGAGAGGGACTGAACTGCAAGGCCTTCCTATTTCACCCAGGTACACCCCAGGATTTTAAGGGCTTTGGTCAGAGTGAAACCCTGGTTGAAAAGGCTTAGGTGTGCAGAGAGATCAGTTGGCCTGTAGGAGTTGTGGCCACGTGGCTAACCTGTGTGGACTAGAACATGTGCTCACATGGAAAGCCTACTGGCAACCAAAGCCTAAGGTGAACTAACTAATATGCAGTTACCACTAACTGGATTATTACTACAACATTGAAATAAACTATTGAAGCCATTGATAAGGCCGAAAACAAAGGGCGGAAACACGTTGAGGGCGTTTATGATGCAGGGGGGTACTGTCCTACTGATAGGACTGTCTCCCTTTAGGTCCCAACCATGTTTTTACCTGTGTGTGTGTGTAACCTGTATATACTCTCTGTATCCCATATTGAATGTTATGGTGTAACGTGTTTTAACCTTTTCTATATGTGTAACCTGATAACCCAATAAAGTTGCTACTTCACATCTGCTATACAAATGTTTCTTATACAGTATGAGGCTGGCCAACTCTTGGCATTTTAACCCCCTTGGGTTAATTTCCAGTTTTTTGTTGAAAGCCTAAGTTTGATGTGCTGAAAGATTTGTTTTTGTTTCTGGTTGTTTGGTGAATACAGGGAGTGCAGAATTATTAGGCAAGTGGTATTTTTGAGGAATAGTTTTATTATT
>CM070032.1:38249970-38273952 GCA_036250615.1 Ptychadena robeensis | reverse complement strand
TTGCAGCTCTGAAATATGGCCAAACTGGTGGCAAGTGGCATCTTGGCAGCTGCACGTTTTTTCTCAGTTCATGGGCAGTTATTTTGAGCCTTTGTAGTTCCACACATTTCTTGTGACCCTGTTGACTATTTTGAATGAAACGCTTGATTGTTCGATGATCACGCTTCAGAAGCTTTGCAATTTTAAGAGTGCTGCATCCCTCTGCAAGATATCTCACTATTTTTGACTTTTCTAAGCCTGTCAAGTCCTTCTTTTGACCCATTTTGCCAAAGGAAAGGAAGTTGCCTGATAATTATGCACACCTAATATAGGGTGTTGATGTCATTAGACCACACCCCTTCTCATTACGGAGATGCACATCACCTAATATGCTTAATTGGTAGTAGGCTTTCGAGCCTATACAGCTTGGAGTAAGACAACATGCATTAAGAGGATGATGTGGTCAAAATATTCATTTGACTAATAATTCTGCACTCCCTGTATAAGCTATAAAAAAAGGCTGCCTGCTGATTCCTATCCACTGAACATTACCTAAAGGCCCCTTCACACTATATGTGCTGTGTTTTAAAAACACATGCATTTTTTTCCCGCATGCGTTTTTTTACTGCACACGTTTTTACAACCATTTTTACCATTCACACTGCATGTGTTGCGTTTTTAAAAACACATATTTTCCGTAAAAGTTTTTAAAAACTCACAGCTGTATGCATTTTTTATTCATTGTTCCAGCATTTTTCATTGATTTGTTAAACGCAAATGCAAACACAGATGTAATGTGAAAAACGCATGCAAATTGTAAATTTTTTGTACATTTGTAAATTTTTGTAAATGCAGAAACACATGCCTTTGAAAAACGCATATTGTGTGAAACGACCCTAAATCCCTCAAGCTGGGCATAGACGTCTCGATTGTCTGTACGGTTCCTGTAAGATCGATCACCGGAATTGCTCACCCAATTGATCACAAATCCATGCATGCACAAAGTGATCAATCGATCAATTTGACCCTAAATCGCACGTAAAATTTATCGAATCGGGGATCGCAGAATGTTAATGGAGACATGCGATCATTCCTATCGATCAACCTGTTGCCGTCCAACCCACATTACATAATTTACCATTAGAACAGCTGCGAGTTGGAGATTGCATGATCTGTGATCGATTGATCGCGGGAAGGAATCGACCAGGAATCGAAGACGTCATATGGTGCAGTGTGCGATCGATTATGTATATGGAATAGATTCCAGAATCACATGCACAATAGTGATGGCGCGAACCCGGAATTTGAAGTTCACGAACGGCGAACGCGAACTTCCGCAAAAATTTGCGAACCTGGCGAACCGGCGAACTCGCCATTGACTTCAATGGGAAGGCGAATTTTAAAAAACAAAGGGACCCTTTCTGGCCACAATAGTGTTGGGAAAGTTGTTTCAAGGGGTCTATGGGAATTGAGCTGGATTTGGGATTTGAGCTGGAGAGCACTAAACAACATGGTTGGTAAATGCCTGTGTGAATTCACACCCTGTGAAAGATCTGCTTTCCACGGTTGCCTTAAGCTTAAAAAGGTGGAATTTAAATTTTATGGAGGACAGTGGTGTCAGATTGGACGTGTGGGGGGAGTGGTACCCACGGGGGGGGAGATGGTCAGTGTGGCAGAACTGCGGGGAGAGGGAGATGTCAGTGTGGAGGACAACTGGGGTGAGATGGTCAGTGTGGAGGTACACTGGTGTGAGATGGCCAGTGTGGCAGACACTGGGGGTTAGATGGTCAGTGTGGCACAGACACTGGCGGGAGTATGGTCAGTTGTGGGAGGACACTGGTGCAGATGGCCACAGTGTGTGGAGGGACACTGTGGGAGATGTTCGTGCTAGTGTGAGGGTTAACATGGGTGGAGATGGTTCAGTATGGAGGACACTGGTTGGAGATGGATACGGTTGTGTGGAGAGACACTGGGGAGATTGTCAGTATGGCGAAGACCCCCCCCACACCAACCACTGCAGGTGGAGATGTCAGTGTGGAGGACACTAGATGGGAGATGTCGGATTTGGAGGGACACTGGATGTGCGGTGATTGGTCAGTTATGGGAAGGACACTGGTGGAAAGATGATGGTAAAGTATGGAGGACAATGGGTGGTGATGGTCAGTGTGGAAGACAGTGGTGGTGATGGTAAGTTTGGAGGAACTGGTTGGGTGATGGTCAGTTTTTGGAGGACACTGGTTCGGGTGATGGTCAGAGGTATGTGTCAGTACACTGGTGGAGAATTGACATTGTGCACAAGGCTGTGGAATTGGAATGGAAAGCCGTGGCACTGTAGTAATTAGTGATGGCCGAACTGCCAGCCAAGGCGGGGACAAGTTCGGACGCGAACAAGTCATGGTTCGCACTAATTCCCACCGTGCGGACAGTACGGGGGTGTTCGACCCGCCCTGTACGCTTGGCGGCGTGAAGGGAGCCATATATTCTGTACTACGGTGGGGGGAGGTCATAAGCAGCTGAGATCTCCGCCTTGTGCAGGAGAGAATTGGTTTTCCGTGGAACTGAAGACGGGATAGAGAACCGGTCTCTTTCGTGGGTGAGTAAAGTCCGGCTCGACAATTCCCGGTTATGTGACGTCAGGTGACGCTCACATACCGGTAAGCACACCCGAAGAACTATGCAGTTCCAGGTGCCTGGATGTGACGTCACTGGACGTCACATTCCGGAGGTTTTCAGATTTAATTCTTTCCCGCCTAGAAGCGGGGGAATTTGAAATCTGTCCGCGGAACGAGCGGACGTGCGGACTTTTTAAAAAGTCCGCTCCGCCTGTCGCGGCTTACGAACATGGACGTAGGTGTCGTACACAATCACTTAGTAGTAATACCCCGTTTATGTAATAAGCGTGAAAAAAAATTGATGGGTATTACCCTTTGGCCACCAGATAACTGTGGCTGGGCACTGGGAACAGACAGTGTTGGCACAAGGTTCTGTAATTGGACGGAAAGCCCTTGCAATATCTATTAATACCCTACATAGAGGTGTGAAAAAAATCCTGGCGGTAACGAAATGTGGCCACCAGATAAACTATGGGTGGGCACATGGGCTAGTGTGGGCGCACACCACAGTGTGGAGACAAGGAGTCTGTAGATGGACGGAAAGATGTGCAATATGTATTAATACCCTACAATAGGTGTGAAAAAATCCCCCTGGGGTTAACAAAGTGTCCACAAGATATAACTATGGGTGAGCACTGGGCAGTGTGGTTTATGCACAACAGTTTGGCATCAAGGTTCTGGTAAAGAGGACGGAAAGCAATGCAATATATATGTGTACCCTAAAAATAGAGGTGAAATAAAAATCCACTGCTGGGTTATAAAGTGCCACCCAGATAAGTATGGGTTGGGCACTGGGCAGTGTGGCAGCGCACAACAGTTTGGGCACAAAGCAAGTAATGGATGGGAAGCCGCTTTTGATCGAATCATGTATGCTAATTGTAACATTAATACCTGAAAATAGGAGTAGGAAACATCCCCTGGGCGTAGACAACAGTGCCACAGATAGAAGCCACTGGGCAGTAGGCACGTGAATATATGTGGCTTGAAGGAAAATGGCAGAAGCTGGCATTGCGCCAGCATGGCAACAGGAGAGTCAAAAAAAATTGCCCTAAAAATGGCTTTTGGGGTCTTTTCATGACGCTGTTCCTGACCAGCAACTAGAGCAATGAAGAAAGAGTACACTGGTAGAAGACTACTGCCTACCAATGGTTGCCTATGCAGCGCAGCACATCTCTATGTTGCTAACTTCCCCCACTCCTGCAACAGCATGTGAAAGGCGTCCTGTACTTGCTAGGTTATAGGGTGGGATGGGTCTGTGGGGTGGGGGGTGCGAGTGGCGGATATTCTGCTGACTGTGACTACAGGTCAATGTTTGTGCCATTAAAAAGATAGGGGCGGGTCGAACTCGCCATATGTTCGCGAACATGAGGCGAACGCGAACATGCAATGTTCTCCGCGAATAGTTCGTCGGCGAACAGTTCGGTCCATCACTAATGCACAATCGTTTAACCTCCTGGGTGTTTGGCCTGGGAGTTAACTAGTGAGAAACGCACCTGTCTGCCGGATTCCCCCGGCGATCCGGAGCATCGGCATGTATGCGGATGCTTCTGGGTCTGCCCCAGATCGCGTCAACAGTGACGTGAAGGGGGCGGGGTTAGGCGGCGCCATAGACCTCCATGTAAATGGAGGGGCATCGCCTTTTTACAACATAACTCCAGCATCTCCAGTGACGTCGGAGCAATGCACGGGACCTCCGGGCGGGCAGGAAATCACAGCGGAGCATGTGGTGCTCTGCCGCGATTGCCCATAGCGCCACATGTGCAATGCCCAGGAGGTTAGAAGATCAATCGCTGGGAAATCTAAATGTCTATGCCCAGCTTCATGCAGGTCCTTTGTCAGAGGCTTAGACCCAAGATTACTGCAGTCACGTCAATTGTATTGGCGTTTCAGTTCAAATTTGTGATTTTTTTTTACATTTAATTCCTCAAGTTATCTGCTTGCATTGACAGCTGACATAAGCCAGAAGTGAGAGTGAAACCATTTATTGTCTATTCACCACAGCAAATTTCCTCTATACTCAGCGATCTGAAAATAAATGGGTTAATGGTCTCATCTAACAGGTTCTCCATTCAACCATACAGTTGATTTCTAACTACTTAATAGATTGACATTGACCCTTTTCTGGTTTCATGGCTGCTCATTGCTTTCAGAGTATCACAAATGCTATTTGAATTTGTTAATATCAGGTTAAACCCATGCCTGTGTCAGAAACCTTTGCATGGGTAAGGAAAGATGCTGCTGTTCAAACACTGGTGATTCTTTAACCAAGTTTGACAGTCGTTTTCCTGAAGTACTGACGAGCTCATCTCTACATAAGAGAGGAGAAGGTAGGATGTGACATACTGGGACACCAGAAAGAATTTGATGACACAGGGAAACACCTCCACTGCTAATTTTATGATTTTGAAAACAAGTCCCATCTCACCCACTGATCTTAGGAACACAGATAACAGACACAATGCTTCCAAAAATATAGACAAAAAGTAAAGATCCAACACTTCACAATTCATTGGGCGTAATCCACATTTATGAGATCTAGTGACTAATGCTGGCCATACACATGCTGATAAGCGGCTGATTTTTAGTCTGACCGACGGGCGTGCACGCTCGCGCCGTCGGTCAGGTTAAAAATCGGCCGCTAATCGGCATGTGCCCACATGGGGCGACAGATCCCTGTCGCCCCACTGCTCGGCCGGCCAGAGAAAGGACATGTCCGATAATCTCTGGCCGGCGCGAGCCGATGAAAGCCGATGCCATAAGCTGCACTGAAGACGGCGTCTTCATTGCAGCTTATGGCTGGCACACAAAGGGTGCTTGGTCGATTGAAGGGGCCCCATAATGCACCGGGATGCTAACGTGATGACGTCATCACGTTAGCCTCCCGGAACATATCGGGACTAGTCTGCCTGCACACATCGGCGTGTGTATGGCAGGCTTAAGCCATTAACATCACTGTGACGCATTTCCAACTCACATGTCCTTCCTCCAGCAGCACATATTAGAAAGATAAAACTTTTTTCATAGCAAACATTATCTCTCTAATTGGCACATATCAAAACTTGACTTGTATAATCATTAATAAAATCAGTTAGAATCCTTATGGTAAAGCAGGCCATAAATGATGCCATCTGCAGCCGATTTGTCTACCTTGAGCGATTGACCCAAAAGGGCCGAAATCCTTCAGGGAACGGATTACACTGGATCCATCAGGATGGTAAATCCCTGTGCGATCCGCTTACTTTGGATATGGTTCGATCCCCATACAAAGAATCTTGAGGGAATTGCTTTGTTGGTGAAGAGCCCCGCAATTCCCGTTCGTTTTGCTGGTGACCGCAAACAGCATGGGGATGGCACCACGGTGTGATCGATCACCGGCAAAATGATGGGATATTAACGTGTATTGCTAGCTTTAGTGGTAAAATGCATAATAGATTAAATTTGTCTTAGTTCCAATAGACACAGTGAGTTACTGCATGTGATATCATGCATGGGACAGCACCATATGTGTTCTGTATTGGGATGGCAATCATTGAAGAACACAACACAACACATGGTAAAATACTACTAAGCAAAAGGCAAAGACAAAACATTCACAACTACCGCAATGGCACTAGATATGGTATGCAAAGCCCCTGAAAAAGGTATAGTCCTCACAACTCTTGGAGATGTAGAGGGACTTGGTAACATCACAAAAGAGAAGGTATTTTTAGCTTAGTTTTTAGATCAAACATTTGACTTCAATTTGAACATAATTTATGCAAAAACTGCATGTGCTAGAAGCAATACTTTTTATTTTGGAATACTTCCACAACCCTTCTTCACAGCTCCAAAAGAGTTGTGATGATACCTTGTTGGAGGTTTTGTAATAAACTCACAAATAAACTAGTTAGAAGTTTGAGACTATCTCTTCCATGTACGCATATGTTAATCGGACCTAAGGTAAAACTAAAAATCACCACTACTTGATGACTAATATTCACAGAAAAGCATCATGTTATTTTTTTGTATGTAGTAATAGTATAAACACCATAGGGTACTAAGAGACTACAATTCTAATATTTGCTTTCTAATACTTAAGCTGGCCATAGATGTCTAAATTTTTTATGTGATTTCTGAGAGATTGACTGATGTGATCAATAGCTATGATCAATGCATGCATAAAGTGAGTGATCAATTGAAATGGTTGATCAATCCTGAATCAAAGTTAGTTGGAGACTTGAGATCGATGGACCCATGGAGGCCATATCCCACTTCCATCATTTGCGATCACATTTTTTTGTGTAGCCAATCTTTAGTTACGTCACCGATCGATTGGTGATGAATCTGCAATTAATCGGATCCCCAAAATTGTGCACTTTTCGTTCGATGTATGACTCGATCAAGGACTCAATCGCATGCCACAATAATGAAAAATAAAAATCGATATCTGGGAAATAGAGACGTCTATGGCCAGCTTAAGGAATATAATCTTTTTAAGATGTAAAACTGTATACAATGGACCCTGCCTAACATATGAGCAACTTGGGTTACAACCAAAATGTTAGTTTTAACAAAAAATCACAACCTGTTACAACCAGAATTTTGGCCAAGACCAAAATGATTTGTTCTTGCGCAGTTAAACAAAGACCTGACATTTAAGAGAAGCATTCCTAAGCTGCACTCTGAGCCCTGATATGCATGTTTGAGGACTTAACAGTGCATCAAAATTACCCTACAAAAGCTAGAAAAGACGAGAGGAAGAAAGAGAAGGTAAAGGAGAGAAAGGACACCACAGAGCCAGATTCTTGATGTTTTTGTAGAAGCGGACTTTACTTCCAAACAATACCCACCCTCCATTTCATCATCATCCCTTTATGGAAGCCAAACATATCGACTTGAATGGTTAGTGAACATATTTGTTTGTTTCTAGTAGGCAAAGGCACCTTCTATTGCTTTTTGTGATTACACTATAAAATCTTTAGTGTTTTGTAGGTTAACGGGGAGGTTAAGAATGCATTGTGGGTATTTTCTTTATTTCTTATGGGAAAAATAGCCTTGATTTATAACAAATTTTACTTAAAACTGCCCTCGGTAACAAGTTAAGTTCATGAAGCAAGGATCCATTGTATATAAAAAACATGGGCTTAATGTATGAAGATAACAATATGCAGGGGTGCACATAAGCACATAAGTGGTACTCTGGTACTCAGAAGGGGCCAAAAACTAGCTATGCGTATCTGCATTATTATAACAAAGCTCATGTGCGTACTAACAACTTAGAGATTGGAGATTGGAGATTGGATTGGACTTCAAAGGGTGTTGGAGATCTGGGGGATAAAAATCTGAGTAGGCATATCTTAGGGTAAAATTTGACAAGAGAAAAGTGTGTGATAGCTGGACTATGACTATGAAAGGATGACATTTGGACTGCAGGTAGTCTCAGGGGTTAGTTACTAAGTCAGAAAATGTCAGGGTTGCACTACTTAGGTATGAGATCTGGGGGTTCAAACAGTGTTGTACTATAAGAGTTACATGGGACCCAAAGCCAGCTGGTGACCTGTTGATGGAGACCGCTAATCGGAGGATCAATTAGGAACAGGGAGGTCCATCTGCAGCAGAATCTACCATGCAGGAGGCTGACGCAGAGGACAGCGAGGGAGACAGTGAGGAAGACCCCCCTACATATGGGGTGAGTACCAAACACCATCTCCCGGAACTCATCTGAGGAGCTCACTAAAAAAGTAATGTGCACCCCTGACAATATGAATGGATTACATTGCAATTCATTTGTATTTTCCATATTGCTTTTGACACAGAATTTGGGGAATACCTGTACCTCCTAGAAGAGCAAATGTTCAAATCCTCCTTTGTTGTTGTCAATGTAATTGATATAGAAAAAAATAACTGTTTCTAAAACATTCCTCGAACTTTATGGGAAAACCAGCTCATTCTATAAACCTGGTAATATAAACTCTAACCCTTGAGCAGATCAAAGTCTAACACAAGGTCTACTAATACTAAAGCATAGTGTTTAAATGTATAAATCTATTTCCAGCTATATGGTTACAATTTATACGTCAGCGCCTCAGTTATTCCTGCTTTTGTGTTCCTTGACATTTATTTTATTAAGTCATTTCTTTCATTCTTTGAAATCTTGCTTTACATATCTAATCATGCAGATTACACATTAATTGTATCCTAATTATCAGGATTCCTCTATAACAAAAACCTTATTTCCAGCCTGCCTCGGAAACACAATAAATGAACAGTTTGCCACATTTTCTTTTGAAACACAAATTGATCTGTCAATTGGCCTTTTTCCCCACCAGCTCTACAATTGCATCTTATACAGTTAAATTACATTTCATGGAATATTCCGTAGTATTTCAATCAATCATCTTTCACTTGAAAATATAATGTTAGTAAGGTTGACATATTTAAAGTAAACAGACAATTAGACAATATGAATTAATTAAAGGAAATGATGGTGGGATGTATTTTTAATATTTTTAAGACGCATAGTCAAAGTTGTATTATACAATGACTCACCTGGATGAAAGAAGTATTTGAGAAAATGTATTGGTATTTATCTGGCCCACATCAGTGGAACCATATCAAAGCTGGACTCTAGAAGACTTAAACAAGACTAAACAAGACTAATTTATATTCAATAGTGCATCACTACATTATTATATTGGGGGTACCTGAATTTGATTTGGCATCAGCATTTTGGCATCTACTGTACAGTCTTTGAAACAGGAGATGAAGAAGCAGCACAAGAAGCCAATAGGGTTTGCTGTAATGTATGGATCATGTTACTAACAAAGGAGCGATGAGCTTCTCAGTGTGCTGTGCCTCATTTTACTTTCCTATAATATTGGGGATTTTCAAGGGGGACCTGTTAAAGTGAAACTGCCACAGAGAATCCCTGTTCCCTGCTAGTGTTAATCGCGAATATTTGAATCTCGTTGAGATTTTTACATCAGTAGTGTTGATTGCGAAAATATGTGAAAATCTGCATTTTTTATTGTGAATTTTTTTTGCAATGAAGGTAATAATGACTGGAGATGCCGAATTCTTGAATTTACGAATCTATTGTGAATATAAGGTGAATCCCTATTCCCTGCTTAACCTCCTGAGCGTTTCGCCCTTGGCACGGTTTTTTCATAACCGTGCCACGGGCAATCGCGGCAGAGCAGCGATTTCCTGCTCAGCTGGAGGATGTAAACAAAAGTCCGGCGTCACTGGAGACGCCGGACTTCTGCTGTAAGAAAGCGACGCCCCTCCAGTTTGATGGAGGTCTATGGTGCCGCCTACCGACCGCCGCAGAAAGCCGGCGAGACCTAGAGCGTAGCTCTAGTTAACTGGGGCTGAGTTTCATGATGCATGAAACTCAGCCCGAGTTAACTCGGGCTAGACACTCAGAAGGTTAACAGGGTTGTGCTGTATAGTACAGTGCTATATTTACAGCTATGTAAATCTAGGGACTAGATCAGGGGTGGAAAAAAATGAGTGCAGCGTTCCGTTATGTGTAAATGCACAGCAATGCATGGTTACACATAACTCAGAAGCTATATATGTGGTTGGTAGAACTGTCTACCATGCTGTAATGCATAGAATGCTGTACTGCGCTTAAAGCAATGAAGTGTGTATAGTATGAAATTGTCATAAGCATATGACACATGAAAATATATTTTAATATTGGTCCATAGTTTTCCATGGGACTTGTAAATAAAAAGGTTCCAGCTATATATATAGGAATATCTAGTTGGCTATGCTGTATACTGGTGTGGGAATGTGAATCAGTCTACCTGAGTGGGAAGAGGGAAAAAGGGGAAGATATTAAGGAAACTTATTATACAGTTTCCTTATCCTTTAGGGTTCAGAGATGCTATCCATTCTAACAGCAAAGAAACACTGCATGAGGGTCTCAGAGGCATAGCCAATCTATGTTTCATGTAGGATACCCCAATATCCGCTCCAGTCTTTCCCTTTAGGAGAAGCCTGTGTTGAACAGGAGAACCTATCCACCTAGGTACACCTGCCAATTATACCTAACTTCATAGCTGTCAAGTTTGAAAAAAAACAAAAAACGGGGCGCATACTGGAAGTGAAGTTACTTCTGGTATACAGATCTTGGTTCTTCTGCGTTCCACACACCTGGCGTTACTCTCCCTGCTAATGTCCCACTCCGCCTGCGCTGATAATGTTCGAGGTGAGACATTAACAGGGAGAAATCTCCCTCTCCCTCCTAGATCAGCGTGATTTCAAAAATCCTGGAAAAATCTGGGATTTCTTTAAATCATGATTTGGCCGCAAAATCCATATAAAAAACTTGACTTTACAGGCCAAAATGGGAAGGTTGACAGGTCTGCATGACTTTTGTTGCCCCCAGGACTTAGGTGCACAAAGTATGCACAAAGTATGTCAACTGAGAGCTGAGACTGATGAAACCCTCCAAAATAATGACATAATGCCATCATCATGTAAAAAAAATGAGTGTCCCTGCTTATTTGTGCTTTTTGATTGTCAAGAATCCTTAGACTGCTGGGTATAACCCCATGGACACCCAAGCAAGAGAAAGCATACTTAATTGCCCATAGTGCTTATGATACTAAATCAAGTTTATTTTATTACTTTCTTAAGTTTTTCACTACTGTTTAGAAACTGGACCTAATTTAACTTGAATCCTTTCCAGATATTCTGAACCTTGGCCAAGCATAGCGAGGAAGAAATTATTTTGCCTTTCTTCCATTCAAAAATGAAATAGATGACTGTGGGCTCTGTCCAAAACCATTTTTTTACTTTTGGTATAGTGTAGGGAGCATTTCAAGTCCCTGTTCCAGGTTTTTTTATTGAAGCACTGCACTAAGACAACTGGAAAGCCAAAGCATTTTGGTAGCTTTAATTCTACTACATTACACAATATAGGTGGAGTCATTAGGTTATGTGTTAACAATGTCTTTGTAGTAGTACTAAACAATCTATCATTGGAGTAAACTTGTGGATTTCTGCAATGTCATAGTGTGGAACTTTTTTGGCTTAGCTCTATCACTAATTGAGGTGCGTGTAAATTATTTTTGGTTCTTAAAGCTGCCAGGTCAATGCTAAAATGCTAATGTCACCTAAACACTACTAGAGGATAATAATAAAAAATCTCTGTATGCTCAGTAGTGCTACTACTACTATATTGTACTATAATGTTACTGACTTATTGCCAGTTAACCTACTTGTGAGACATTTCCTCAGGTTTTTCTTTAGCATTAACCTCCCTAGCGCACTGCCCGTATCGCGCCGTTGTACAGGCAATCGAGGCAGTGTACAAAGTACACTGCCTCTCACTTCCTCCCTCCCACCACTGCTCTTCACACAGCCGGCGCTCCTCCATTACCATGGAGGTCTATGGCACCGCCCTATGTCACCACGACGCGATTGGGGCGGTGCCTAAACCCCGGAAATGCTGCAGCTTTCCAGGGAGGCATCGGGTCTACCCGATGCCGGCTTCCCCTGCGGTTGAGGCGAGCCTAAACAGCGGATGAGCTGGGCTCAACCGCTAGGGAGGTTAAACTCTTCCAGTCCTAATGTTCATGTTCAAGCTTATTCGATATGCATGCTGCCTCAGAGTAAAAAATAATGTTTCTCGGTTTATTTGTGTCATTATGACATCATAATATATTCTGTTTCTACTATTTCCAGTTAGACATAGGCTATGTTCCCACATAGGTGATTATAGGGTGGACGCGATTGACCAGGCCAAATTGTTCAGGCATTTATTTAAAAAAAAAGTCCACACACGATCAACATGGCAACCAGGACGCTAGCATACTCAAAAGGAAAGCTGTCCAAATGTGTCCAGTGAAATCTTTATTTAATGATGCTGGTGCAAAATATGGCATCTGGGTATTTAGGCATCATGGAAACTGTTAAGTAACATTATATTGATAAAGTAAGGTTATTTGTTTATTAATATCAAATATCAGTGTTTGTAAGCTTCCAACACAAAATTTACATTAAATAAGTAAAAATAGTTCAATAAAACAAACATATTTTGGCAGACAATGCAGCTTTTTTAGTTTTTTCAGAATCCTTCCCTTTATTCTATATATACATTCTGAATTGAATAAGACAACATGAAAAGGAATTGTAATTTTACAGGAAGTAAAAACATCTTGCCAACTTTTATTAATTGCATTAAAGACAATATTTATGTAGTCTGACAGATGTCTAATATCTGGAGGAGAATATCCAAACCAATCCAACATTGAAACTTGTTTAGTTTTCTTAGTGCAGCATAATAGGATAAGTGCAGCAAATGTGTTAATGTCTGTTAACATGATGACAATGTTATGACAATACCAAAGTTTCAATATATCTTTGTCCTTGTGGATAATGTGAACAACGCCAGGATCAGCCCAACATAACAAATGTAACAGGGTAAGAATTATGTTAACTTTGTTATTTGTAGATACCCTCTCTGTCTTCATTTGCAGGAACTGTTGTGTACTGAACATAATTTAATTTATCAGTAACTTACCTGTGACCTAGCCAGGTGAAAGGTGTTGTCTGCCCAGAGAGTTAATAAAAGGCCTAGACAAGGAATTTCCAAGGATTAAGTCTTCCTCTGGAGCTGTTAAAGAGCAGAAGTGCTAAGCTACACTGGGAGTCCTGTGGGAGCAGACACGCTTGTCTTCAGGTCTTAGGATAGGACCCCATTCCCAAGGTAGGGCAGAGGGTAACCAATGGTCCCTCAGTAAACATCTTTTTGAGGGGCCTATAGAGACCTTAGGGGAACAGCAACCACTCAGACCAGACACAGGGTTATTATTCTTGGCTATTATTTTTGTAAACTTTCCCCCAAGTGATATCTCTGCTGCCTGGGCTGAGGAGCAGTAAAGGCTTGTAAATATAACTTTTGTCAACAAAGTCCCAGCTATCTTCGGATGCAATTGCCGTGTAGACAATGGACTTTGTTAACAATTCAGGTTCTGTAAAACACATTAACACATGAACCACGAACCAGAAAGGATGTGGGACAAAGCTAAAACCTTGGCTGGAGGAAGAGTCCTGATGCAGTGGTTACCGAGCCTTACACCAAGGGCTAAGCCAGGTTCTGTGTGCAAAGCTGCTGCAGAGAGGGTGAAATAGTCTGCAGGTAAATAGTTCACTCAGAGTCTGGAGAACTGAGTAAGGGAAGTTTGAGAAGGTAACTCAGGAGTGGCTCCCACCGCAGGAGAAGTTCAGAGGAGCAAAAACACTTTACCCATGGCCCCTGAAACTATACACATAGTGTATCTTTAAAGTAACAGATACAGTACTTTTTCATTGCAGTGTTTCTTAACAAAAATCATATTTTGTTTAACGCTCAATCCAAACAAATGTTGTATGACATCAGGATTTCAGTCCTGGTATACAAGCTATTTCCTCTATCTTTACCACAAGCAGGTACATTCACCCCATCCCTTCCTGATATTATAATTACCTGTGATTATTACATTAATCATTTTTATTGGGGTGGTTCTATTGGTTGGTAACAAGCTCTCCTGGAATCTAAATACATCACCGGTGTATTGTCTATCCATACAGAGGGAGGTTTACAGGCCAGGGAAAGTACTTAGCAACTGGGATTGTCTAAGCAAACAGATTTTGTGGAAAATAGAGAATGGTAAAATGAAGAATGATACTTCTAATAAGAGAGATATAATTCTAATATCAGCGTAAGGAGATGTGGGCAAACTTAAGGTGCCCATACAAGCATAGATATGCGCTAGATCAATGGCCGCTTCGAGCGCCATTCATGTTTGTGGCCATCTATCAAGCGCATATCTAATTGGACCACCCCTGTCTTTGAGTGGGATCAACTCCCGCTTGAAGACATGGTTATCAGATAAGACCTTAAATTCATGGTCATTCTCCAATGCTTTCGATGGGGACCGTGGGTCCCCATGCTAAGCTTTGGCTGAGCTCGATAAGCTCCTTTCCTTTAGTCGTTTAATGTGTCCCTTTGTCACCTTGGTGTCAAGATGCTCTGGCTACCCTCATTCCCTGCAATAAGTTAAGATAACACCTAGAGGATGATTGTTTGGATTGTTTTCTAGAGGACATAGTTTGCCTGCAATAGCATGTTTAAGCTTATCTATCAAATGCTTCTATTTATGTTAACATATTTTCTTTTTTTTAAATATCCCGTCCTAGCTACAAGGACCATTGAAAAAGTCAAAAGCAACCATATAGTGCAAACCATCATACAGATGTGTTATCCATTTAGCTGATGCAGAATAATTATAAATACTAATGACATCTGTATATGAAATATTTTTCCATTCCTTTATTAAATAAGCCACATAAGGGAATGCATTCAAGAAGGTACAGTATTAATATCAGGGACTCTACCTAGAAGAAGATGGAAGACATGGAATGCACCAATATCTGCCATCTAATTAATTTGCATCACCCAGTAAATCTGCAGAAAAGCATGACGAAATTCACTAATGAATGACAATTCACAACTTGGGTGCCTAAAACCATGCTTATCATTTACAATGCATAGAATTATAGCTTTGCTGTATTTTATTACACCTCAAAGATGGAGATTGTGAAGCTCTGGCAAAAACAAGCATTGGCATTTAATTAAGTGCTGCAACATACATGAGTTATGTCAAGGGTGACTGCATAGGCCATCATAGCTGTAGAAAATAGAGATAAGCTGTACTGCCTCTGCTACTATTACAGTTCTGCATTTAATTTTTAAATATATTCAGTCTTAATTGCTCAATTGGAAGGGTTACAATATCTTTTATATGTATGCAAACATATTTTAGCACTGAAGGTTGTCTTTTCTTGCCTCTGGCCTCTGTCAAGCAGGCTCGCTAACTATGTCCCGGGAGAGAAGAGGTATGCCATGACTGTGTCTCCAGAATGGCATACTGGGATTCCCTTCAGTCACAAAAGCTACTCACTCCATATCCAGCACAGCTCACTTCTCCCACATTGCACTTAATTCAAAAGAAATATTATAACGGCCAAATGATGAGCTATAGACTAAAATGAGGCCTAGACATGTGGTTACCAGTGCAATGATGGTAACGATGACAGCACCATTTGTTTATAAACTCTTTTTTACTTTGTTAACTAATCTTTTTGACCATCCCACATCATGTATTCCAAACCCAAATTCTATACCCTCTAGATTCTAATCAAACTTTCTTTAAAGGGACAAACTATATAACTTAAAGAACAAGAAAATTAGCTACAATGATTTTGCTGTGGGGAGGTAGAAATAAGTGTGAGGAATGAGGTTGGGACAAGAGTGTGGATCATAAGAGGCATGTAATGGGAAAAAAGGACATGGTGGATGGAAGGGATGCTCTAAGACTTCTGCAACTGCCTCTTTTCGTCCAATGCCTCCCAGAATTACTAACCCATTTACCTCTGGCCCTTTATTGCTTTCCATGCCCAGTTCCCTAAAATACTAATAACTTACCTGTCCGCTGTCTTGACCTGAGGAGACCAATACCCGAACCTAAAAACCATATATTTACATTTCCTTCTTCCTTGCTTCCAGCACTGCCATTCTTGTCTTCCCAACTCCCATTTCCCATTTCTGCTATTGAAACCTTTTACCCTTTTTCCAGTCTCAGCTTCGTCCCTTCAATGGTTGTGACAGGCTGGAGGAGCCAAACAGAGGAGCCGAACAGAGACTAGAGAATAGTCTCCACTTAGCACTGCCCCTTTAGTGACTGACATGAACTGGAGGGATAAAGTGGAGACTAGATTAAGGGATCTTCATCTAGTCCCCATTCCCCTCTGCCTCTCCAGTGATGCTGCGGTGGACTGCCTAGTTCAAGGGACTTGGGAAGGTAACATCTACTGGAGGGAAAGAGTATTGTTGGTTTTGGAACATTTTTAGCTTACATGCATTTTTTTTATGCATGTATGCCCTATTATCTGCACTTCTGGTGCTGATAGAATGTAGCAGAGCAGGTGATAGGTCCGCATTAAGTTTATCTGATTAGAAATATATTAAAACAATACTATTATTAGGCTCTCTCACTTCATATTTACAATTGTAAAGCTTGTTGTTCAGCTAAACAGCTCTAGTAACTTTCTTTCTGTAAAAAGAATCTATATAATATATAGTAATGTAGTAACTCTCCTTTCCCATCCCCCAGTATACATCGCTTACATGAACATCATCCCCTGCTGATCACATTGACACTTAGGATTTATTCATCAATCCTCAAATCACAGTACATAATAGACCTGATTTGACAGAGAAAATGTGCTAATGCTTTCACATCAACTCATTTGAACATTTGCTCAATCGACCAAAGCACAAACTCACAGTATTGACTACACATATGATGCCGGTAAAAATGCTCACAACTGTTAAAGCATATATACATATAAATCACTAGAAGATCAATAAAAAGAACACATTTGCACACTCACAAGAGAAGTGGGACAATTCTTTACATTATATTGTCCTTTGTCACAGTTTTTGCCTGTTTCTTTATGGGTAATTCAAGCTCTTTCATATACATTGTGTCACATAAATAACATTTAGGACATTAAGGCTGTATTTATACGGTCACTTTTTTCGAAAGCGCCTGGCACTTCTGTCTGTAAATTGCACACTTGTTCAGATAGAGCCCTCGTGACATGTTTATAGGGCAAGAGCCTGAAAACCTCCCAGGGAAGGCCTTAAGTTGTGTTTGCCAGGCAGCTGTGCTTACTGGGTGGTAAACAACCATCCATGTAAATGAGCCCTTACTCTAGTGCTGACCTACCTCTAAACTCTAGCTGAACTCTATTGAAAATGTAATATTAAATATTTGTGGCTCCACCACTAATAATTACTTCAGCAAATATTTTCACAACAGTGAAAAAAAAAAATACTGTTTGTCAAAAAGTATATTTGGTACCTTTATTTGTGACATGAATAAAAAAAAAAGACTCAGGTAATTTTTTCCAATTCGTTTCTGCTGTGCCCTTCATCAGTATTTACTTATTAATAAAACCTTGGATCAGACTTTATAAGCACGGTGGATTGGCACTTTTGAATAGTGATGAGCAGCATAGGCAAAATTTGAAATTGCGACATTTCCCAATTTATTCTCCAAATATTCTCTAAATAGATTTGAAAATTCAAGATCTCCTATTTACTTTTTGAGAATATCGTCACTTTTACATGCAAATATTGTGATCACAATGTCACGGCGACATCGACTCCCTCAGACATGAAAAAACATGAAATCAACCAGAATATAGAAGTTTACAAATATATAGCACTGTATTCAAGTTCTTAAGTGCCGACATTCCCAATAGAAATTTGCCAATATTCGCGCTCAACACTACTTTTGAATTTTGTATCATCTTTACAGTAAAAACTACAAACACTTTTTTTTATAAAAGCCCCCATACACCTTTAGATCACTCCATACAATTTCTATTTGATCTCCCAACAACTATGTAGTGCCGGGTCCTCCCTGATACAATACATAGTGATTGGAAGGTTTAGAAAGGTCCTCATACATTGGTTTTGGTAGAACAAAAGTTGATTGTTCATAAATTGTATGGTAAGATTTAATAAAAAAGATTTTCACTTGCCTTACTAAAAACCATGAAGCTTTGTTCACTATATTTTTCATTTAGGTGTAAGGAAAATAAAAGACACCCCATGCACATAATTAAATGATTAATGTGAACACCGTGGGAATATGTGGATGACACCACGTTATCTGAAACTGTTTGTATTGAATTTCCCTTCGTATAGCCACTTAGCTGTGGCTGAGGTCTGTAGTAATTTAAGCAAATATGATGCATCTGTATTCCATCCACGAAACTTGATTTTCCCAGTTAAATATATCATTGCTAGTGGCATTTTCTTAAATGACATCTTGATTTGTGATATTTCCAATGCATATTTAGGAGCACGTGTCTCATAGAATCCTCTTCCAGTTAACTGTTTATTGACTTCAGTGATGTGACTTAAAAATGTCAACTTCTTCACTTGCCCAACAACTATTCCTCATTACGGCTGGATAAGACATGAAAACATTGGCTCTAATTATAAAGATTCAGCAATTATTTCTCGTTTTTCTGAACAGTTGATAAAATGAAAAGATTCAGGTCAGATGGCTTTTGAAATAGATATGATGATTATGCCATTAAAAGAATCAAGATATGCTTAGCTTTTGTTGGATTTTTTTTTCTAGGTGGCTTCTTGTGAAAGCTGAATTCCAACTTAAATTTGTTTTAATCCCAAACCCACTGGAAAGGTTAATTACCTCTTAAAGTCTAAGCAGCAAAGAAAGTAAGTTTTGCAAATGCGTTTTCCATTCCAAGTTTCCTTCCCTTCCCAGCATCTGAGCAAAGAATACCATAGACAGAGAAGCCAACTCCAGGTGACATTCTTGGTACTTAGTTATTGGCTTGGAGCTGTCACATGATGCAAATAAATAAAGCCATGAGCCAATTCTGATCCTTATACAGAGACAGAGCTACCACAATGCTGTGTGTCTTTGCTCCTTTATGTCTAGCTGGTTTTTTACAATGCTGAAGTCCAAATCATAACTGTACAGAAGTGATATAAGGAGAAAGTGGAGGACAAATGTTTACGTTATCTTCTGAAAATATACAGTCAGGTTCATAAATATTGGAACACAATTCTAACATTTTTGGCTCTATACACCACCGCAATGGATTTGGAATGAAACAAACACAATGTGCTTTAACTGCAGACTGTCAGCTTTCATTTGAGGGTATTTACATCGAAATCAGGTAAACGGTGTGGGAATTTCAACAGTTTGCATATGTGCCTCAACTTGTTAAGGGACTCAAAGTAATGGGACATAATCATAAATCAAACTTTCCCTTTTTAATACTTGGTTGCAAATTCTTGGCAGTCAATTACAGCCTGAAGTCTGGAATGCATAGACATCACCAGACACTGGGTTTCATCCCTGGTGATGCTCTGCAAGGCCTCTACTGCAACTGTCTTCAGTTCCTGCTTGGCTTGTTCTTGGGGCATTTTCCCTTCAGCAAGTGAAATGCATGCTCGATTGGATTCAGATCAGGTGATTGACTTGGCCATCGCATAACATTCCACTTCTTTTCCTTAAAAAATCTTTGTTTGCAGCTTTTGCAGTATGCTTTGGGTCATTGTCCATCTGCACTGTGAAGCGCCGTCCAATGAGTTCTAAAGCATTCGGCAATATTGCCCGAAACTATTCAGAATTCATCCTGCTGCTGTCACATTATCAGTAATAAATAGAGAACCAGTTCCATTGGCAGCCATACATGCCCACGCCATGACAGTACCACTACCATGCTTCACTGGTGGTATGCTTAGGATCATGAACAGTTCCTTTCCTTCTCCATAATCTTCTCTTCCCATCACTCTGGTGCAAGTTGCTCTTGGTCTCATCTGTCCATAGGATGTTGTTCCAGAACTGTGAATGGTTTTTTTAGATATCCTTTGGCAAACTCTACACCGTTCACCTGATTTCAATGTAAATACCCTTAAATTAAAATTTGCAGTCTGCAAGCACGTTTTCAAAAGGGGTGGTGCCTAGCCCACTGTCAACAACAACATTCAGAAGGTCAGTATTTGTAGAGGTACAAGTGATATACTAGGGAGGCAGGTGGGCTAATTTATACATTACTATTTTTTATGCAGTGCCACCTTACAGGTTCATTTTAATGAGGACAATGATTACATTTGTATTTGTATGTATACTTTGTATAGAATAGGGAGCGGTTGTAACTAGTGATGAACTAGTGATGAACGAACATCTCTTAAGCAGCGAACACACGCATAGATATGGGCTAGATTGATGGGCGCTCCTCACGGCCCTCTGTCTGGCCCATATCTAATGCAGCCATCAATCAATCCCACCCGAAAACAGGGATATCGGACATGATCGTAAATCATGGTCGATGTCCTTTGCTTTGTATGCGAACCGTGGATCCCCATGTAAAACATCATCGGAGCTGGATGATACAGCACTGCTGCGCCTTCAGCACCTTTGATGTCAGGCAGCAGCGCAATAATGTTGCTGCCAGGAATCTCAAACGGCTCATATATCGAGTCGTGTCTTCCCGGCTTTAGTCCACAATGAATTCCTGATAGGCTTGTTGTTTTTTCCAGCATTTAAACACTCAAACACAGACAAGAATTAAGCCTTAGGGTCTAATTTATTAGTTAGATAGATACGCCCTCACGTGAAATATCCCATAAAAACGACTTCATCCCAAAGTTCAGAATAAATATCACAAGAGAGTGGCACCCCACTATCAAGGGCAGCCTAAGCTACACCCGGATAACCACAACTGGGATTATTAACATTGGTAGTAGAATAGGTAAGTAACCAATGCACAGAAATATAAATTTCAATTGTGTGTATATTTAATCAAAAAGCATCATATCCACAGATATTTTAAAGAAAACATTCTAAGTATAACGTTTGGCACATACAAGTCAGAAAAATTATATAGTATATCTCTTGTCAACTAAACTCAACGCGTTCCATGACAGATTGACGCTTCTTCAGAAGATCGACAAGTTTAATGATTCTATGGAAAGAAAAAGGCATAAGAATACATGTGAATTGTATAATATTGTCATTAACAATATATATGTAATAAGCCATAGGCTCTATTTTGGCATTTGATTCCATGTGTCCTTGGCATGTTTTTTCAACGCATCCATTGCTAGTTAATAGATGCGTTAAAGAACCAAAAATTTATGGAAATAATGTAAAATAAACTCAAAAGAGAATCTAATGCTTTTGTTTGTTGTTAGTTTTTTTTTCCTTCACCTACACTTTATGTCAAGTCCATTCATTATGTCACTTGACAAGCAGGGTCCTCTATTTGTCTAGAGATGTTGGGTCCTGGAGATGATCTGAAGCCGACTCAATGACATTCCCCCACAAACGCCCTTTAGCTGAGTTAAATCAAGCTGGGTGTCATGTATCTCAGAAGTAGAACATTACTGGTCACACATGTGTAGATTGTTTGATCTTACATAGATTTGATCAGAGTTTTCGATAATTTGAATAGCGAACGCAATAGAATCAAAAGGTATACCACGTTGGATGTTTGACATTCGCTTGATTACGATCAAATCAAAAAGTGATTTGATCAATAAATGTTTGCCACGATACAGGAAATAGTTCCATGCAAATGAATTTCATTGAACAAAAATCGATAGTTTGTATTTCAAAAACGTAATTTTATTTTTGCCAAATTCAATCAAAATTTACCATCATGTCCGATCACTTTTCAATGGATTTCATGTTAGTTTTTTATCAACTTTGGTCAATCATACTAGGTTAAATGCAATCGATTTCCATTCGATCAACTTAAAAATGTATCACTTTAAGTCGATTAAAGGAAATATGAAGCGTGTGTGGCCATCTTTAGTCTTCATATGACATCACCAGAGAGAAGGTTAGGATTGCAGTGGGAGCATTTTTATTCCTCTAACTAATGGACATTTTTACATTTTGTATTATATAATGGGAATAAGCTTGAACATTCACTTTGAATTGATATACATTAGAAAAAAAATCTAGATCAGCACAATTACACCAGCAACTCACTAAGGTAGCAGATCTGTGATTAATGTTTTCTTTGACAAACAACAGCTATCATTTTCCTCAGATGATGCTCCCTAACATTAAAGCAGATCCTTCTGACTGTTAAGCAATATTGGAAGTGCATCAGTGATGGACAGATTAATCATTCATTGCAGATAACAATCATCCCCAAATTTTATGTGACCAAAAATACACTTTTCCACATTTTGTAATTCAAAATAACAACAACATATTTTTCCTTTTTCGTGTTTTATCTTTTGGTTTATTTTTAATTTTTTTGTCATCTATATATCAAGAAACGGAAAGAAATTTTCCCTGTCACTGAAGAGGGGCTTACTCCTCATTAGCAGAGCATGAAAAAAGTCAGAAGGAAGGTGCCTATGGGTTATGCAGGCTCTGATTTAGAGACTGACAACTGGAGATGATGAAGAATAACATTAACACAAAAGAGAGCTTGCGGGCAAATTGAGCAAAGACCTCGCTGTTAGGGTGAAGGTGACAACCCTATTGTTCACTTATCACCTTCCTCTGGCCATCTTAGCACATTGCGCCTGTCATCTAATTTCCCCAGAGGATTTTGCACCCTATCTGAAATGCACGTGCAGGTAATTTAGTCCAGTTACACGTGCACATGGAAATCTATGTATACATAGGACGATTCTAAGGAAAGTCCACAGCCAGGGTCCTCAATCACTGCATCTCAGTAGAGGTGGCATTATTATTCCTTATCATCATTATAATTACTGTTAAGTTCATTATTGCATATTTTTAGACGCCAAGCTTCAATATTTATCTGAAACCCGAAGCATATAGATTTTTTCAAGCTATGTTTTAATATGTAAAGACAAGAAACTTTTTTTACTAACCCCACCTATTGTGTACCCCAACCTATTAATATGTAACCATGATCGGGCAAGGTCCTCAACTTCTTTTGTGTCATAAACTGTACCAGTTTGCTATCTTTTGCTGCTTTTCAACTAAATTAATTAATGCTGCATAATATGTTGGCACTATGTAAAAACTTATATTAATAACCCACTGCTGGATTTACTAATGAATTAATAGAACCCACTACGTGATTTACAATAAGGGGATCCAGAACCTGGATCGCTGAAGAGGCTAGTCTCCAGGGATTTTTGTGGCAGGGTAACAGGGCAAACTCGAGAATAACTGAGTTAAAATTAAAAATGTTATTATGCATTTATTAAAAGTTGATCTATTTCAGTGGTTCCCAAGCTGGGGGGCTCAAAGGTATTCCAGGGGGGCGCGGGCCCGTCTTAGCAGCAGAGCCTCATGCTGTACCGGGAAGCCAGTTGCAATGCCGACCGGGCAAGAACAGTAACCGGCATGGCACCCTTACCAGTAACCAGGTTGAGGCTCTGCTACTCCAACCGCCCAACCCCCCCCCCCTCTCCCGCGCCTAACAATTTGCTCAGTTATTTTCTTCTTAGTTTTCTGACGATGGCCATGATTGTTACAATTGACAACCAAGCAATGCAATTATTCAGATGTCATCTGTTAGCTTTTCAATCAATTAAAATATAACCAAATCTCTTTGTGGAATTCATGAGGGAAGTTTTTTCTTCACTTTTGGGCGATGGGAGGTGGTGCAGCGACCAGTACCTTCAGGCTCTATTCACTCCTGGATCTGGGTCTCACTGGAGGGACACAAATCTCCTCTAGGGGCTACCATCACTGGTCAGGGGGTGCAAGCACTGCTCTGGACCTACAGTGGAGGAAATAATTATTTTAAACCCTCACTGATTTTGTAAGTTTGTCCAATGACAAAGAAATGAAAAGTCTCAGAACAG
>CM070032.1:38238123-38248583 GCA_036250615.1 Ptychadena robeensis | reverse complement strand
CAGTCCACAGAACACTACCCCAAAACTTTTGTGGTTTGTCCACATGACTTTTGGCATACTCCAGTCTTTGGGCCCATGGATCAACGCTATGTTTGGAGTTTAAACGCGTTTAAAAGCTGTTATAACCGGAAAAGGATGTTGTACTAAGTACTAAGAATAAATGTCACTTGGGGGTTGAATAAAACTGATAAAGATGTGAGCACAGAAGAGACAATTGTGGCTATTTTATTATTAATGTTATGTTATATTTGTCTGACTTACAAGCGCCTCTTTCATTTCATTGTAAACAAGATGACTGAAATGATCAAAATCAATGTCAAAATGGCCAAAACACTCAATTTCAGTGGGGGTTGAATAATTTTGAACAGAACTGTAGTTAGTACTACAGACAATGTTGGATAATAAAAAAATGTTTAAGGGGACCCAAAACTCCTTAGCAAGTCAGGTTAAAAATGATGTCAGAAAGTGTTGTATGGTTCAGAGTCCATAATTTATGATAGGGTGCTTCCTCGAATATAATCTACCTATAACAAAATATCACTTTTGAGCTGGCTTACTGTTTACGTAACATTAACCATACCTTCACCCTGCCTCCTGAGCACCTGGGAGTAGATATAAAGGACCCCAGATGCTCACACACTGTGATCTGAGAGAGGTTTAATCATTTCTATTCTTTGTACACTCTCTGAATCCCTTGTGGACATATTTGTTCCATATAGATGAATGGTGCTGTCTCCTGTGTGTTCCGAGTCCAAGAAGACAGTCTCATTCATCTCTGTGGAATATTATGGTGTTTACCCAGGGGAGACAAAGGCTCTGCAAAGATCATAAAGAAAGTCTCTGGACTTACTGTCTGGTCTAGCAGCAGTTTCATTTTTTTTATGTCTCCTTGAATTCCAGTCAATTCCAATCAACTTTGCCTCCGCTGAGATTATGTCATCAACCACTACAGTAAGGAGGAAACATGTCCTGACTCTCCTCTCCCATAGTGATCAGAGTGAATGCTTACTCAAGGGCAGGGGTGGGCAAGCATGACTTGCGTGCCACAATAGTTTTTTTTTATTTGACTAGAGGGGCCAGACAAAAAAAACTGTAGTAGCCAACCAAATCCTAAATCCTTCCAGCCTGGGTCGGAAATTCAACATAAAACACATATATTTATACATTTTTGATTAAAAAAATCATACTGTCAAGGAGGGAAAAAAGATTATATTAAAAGAAGAGGCTTTGTATAGTAAACATTCTATTCCAGACATGGGTAAACCAATCATCTTCTAGGTATGATCTCAATTTATTGCAGGGAATAAGCAGAGGGGAGCCAAGGTGTCTTGACACTGAGGTGACAAAGGGGCAGAGAAAAAGGAATATTACTTAATGGGCTGGAAATGGCCCACGAGCCATCGTTTGAGCACATCTGCTCTAGGGGCTCTATTTTAAATGATTGTGACCACAGCAACTGACGAGCTTTCACATGACATGTTCTGGAGAGAAATTAGGACAATGGCACTGGCAGGAACTCTGATCTGCATGAGAGGCACTGTAAAGCTTTAACAATGACACTTTCCAAAACACTGTATACATTTTTAATTCATTCACAAAAATACACCTCCTGCCTAATCCATTTTTAAATAAACGGGATGCATTTAGTGGTTCTTTAACAGCCATTTATATAAATGCCTATGCACCTGGAGACCATCTTTACAATATGTCTGATCCTAATATTTTTCTTTTTGTAGAAAAATTCTCAGCAAATTGGTGAAAAGGCCAAAAACTGTTTATTGGGAAAGAAGACATTGGACTCAAATAGGAGGTGGTGTATAGAATGATTTTTTTAGAACAGATGTAATTCACCTGGTGCAATTAATACCCAGTATATGTAAGCAGGCAGTTTATAAAACCATATAATACATACATTACCATAGCACACACAAACTTATTGGATACATTTGTAATTTTATTTAGAAGCTACATTGCTGTGTTAAGCCACCTTTATTTGCTGGGGTACCTTACTCCAGTCTAACACTGCCCTAAACTTGGTATATTTAATCAATATATAAATCAAGTAAAGGTTTATGTATTGAGGGTTTACTATTCATCCTGAAGGCCAGCAAAATGCTCTCCTTCAATTAATACAAGGATTAAATTATCATAAACATAAATTAAATTAAGAGGACCTCCAAAGCTTTCTCTCCAAAGCTAAGCTGAATTAACCTAGAGCCATGTTTTGTGAGGACAACTTAAACCTTGCAGCACCAGAGAGGATAGGAGAATGCAAGCTCTGGGGCAATATCCCTGAACTTCAGCTCCAAATATATAACACACTAGACTCCCATCACTAGGTCCTATATATACCTTATGTATGGTACATATAATCAAAACAGTTCACAGAATAAAACAACGTACAAATAATAGATCATCATCTGTGAAGCATTTCTGCCACATTGGGTTTTTGTACAGGTGGACTTTACTATTTCGGTGCACATGATTGACTATTCAGTGTTAATTCATACTTTTCAAGTTAACAGAGCTTTATTGAGCTAAGTGAGCATTCACTAATTTAATATCTTCTTCTTCTATGGAAATCAACCACAAAAAGCATATGTAATTAATAAAGTATATTGGGGGTTTTATGGCATAAACTTAAAGCGTATTTAAACTAAAGAAAAAACATATATACAGTATATTACTCACCTACATCGGGTCTATGTTCAGGGACGGCGAACCCTAAAAATAAAATGAATGCTTACTTTTCCTGACTGCTCTCCCTCGCCACAATGTCTGGAGTTTCTGGGCCTTCAGGCTTCAAGATGGAGTAGTGAGACTCTTTCAGTCTCATTCTACAGTATTTACCAATCCAGATCTGCCTCAAGTAGCGCTCCACCCCTCCACGTCACCCGATTCAGATGTTGCTGTTTGTGGACGCATGGGGACATGGGAAAGAACACTTAAGAAGTGATGTCTAATTTCCCATGTTCCCATGGGGCCACCATGGTGGCACGTCACAGGGGAGGTGGAGTGTGTCATGGAATTTATAAAGATTTACCAAGTAAGTCGCAATTTATAAAGATTTAAGAGCCAGCATCTGAGGTAGTAGCTCCGCTTAAAGATGGAGCAAAACTGCATTTACTGTATATTTGTAAATGAATACTGAATTTATACTATATATTTGTAAATTAGATTGTGCATACAAACAGTTTCAGTATTCCAGTTGTATTTTATAATGTGCTCTTTTTCCACGAGAAAACGGTACAAAGATTAGTACAATCAATATGGAGACTCCAGACCCAAAATAATGACCTTGGTCCAGATTATTGGCAATGTAAGGACAGCATCCATGGAATTTATATATTTATCATATTTACATGAAAGTATGTAAAGAATTCTGCCAGAAGGATTACCATGAAACATTTGCTGGATTTCCCAAGAGAGTCCTGTATTGTCTTTAGTCTTTCAGAATCCCAGATATGTGAAGAGATAAAGATCGGGTTTAATATTCTATTTTTAAAGAATAGTTGTTTCATAATGCCGGCTGTATTCATATCCTTATCTATCATTCATGAATACAGAGGACTTAGCAATATGGATGTACCAATGGATACACTCAGTAAATAGTCCCATACACACAGAAGCTTGATGATCATTGTAGCTATTAAAAGTGAAACCATCACCAGTGTAATGAATATAGACTGTCTTTATAAAAAAAATCTATTCAGCATAAGGTTTTAGCTATAAAAAACCTGGCTTTATAGAATAAAGAAAAATGTACACACAATTTATACAGAATGGTAACATTGGTCCTGAAGAGGGAGTACAATCATGGGAATATAATCTGTTATGTGCTGCTGTGTTTTTTTTTTCTTGATACTGTAATGATTTGTAACTTCCACAAAGTTGGAAGCCAAGAATTGTCCAAAATGTATTGGTATGCTTGGAGATCGCCAGACAGAGAAGTATATACCAATAAATAAACTTAATTGGAGAGTATGGGATAGGTCCCAGTAAAAATTATATATGCCGGATCGCCTGTCAGATAGCCCAAAAAACTTTCAAGCTCCTAGTGGAGGTAATTTGATAAAAATACTCATCCTGAAGAAGTGGCATAAAAAGCCACGAAATGCGTCGATGAAAATATTTATTGAATAAATCTGATCAACGGACATTGGGCGCCTTGCATATGCCTCTTTATTTTTACTGGAACCTATCCCATACTCTCCAATTAAGTTAATTATACACCAAAGCCGAGACCAGCATCTGTATTTTGCTGTGTCTCCCTCCGGTCATATAGAGGCAACCAGGAGCAACCATAAAGAGCTTACTAACTTAAAAAAAATGAAATTACACCTTGACATTTAGGATCAAACCACTTGATGGTGTACACTCCCTTTTCTCCTAATACTCTTCTTCTCTGCACATTAATTTGTGGGAGACTTTTTACGTCAACTAAACTTTTGGAGATAGGATCCAAAAGATAGATGACACAATTCAATAAATTATACCAATAAATAACATTCTTAATGATAGCTTGTTGGATACAAATCCCACAAACTCAAAATCACTACCCTAGTCACAAAAAGTGTCAGAAATGTCATGGAATGTGAAGGTATCATATTACTAATCTACATATATACTAATAATTCAAACCATATTATCACTTGTATGGAAATAAAGTCATAAACACATGGGATTATAAATGGTCATACAGCAAATAAAGATGCCAATATAACACCAGCAAGCTCTGTTGGCTTTATTTTCAATGGGTTTTATGGTAAATAAGAACCAAGTGCAATTGCATACATACTGCATATCAGGAAAAAATAAAAATGTTATAAAGTTTCAATAATATATAACATATAAGCAGGATCAGGGAGATGGCTGTTCTTTAGGTCCTTAGGTACAGAATTCTCTCCAGAAAGCTTCACACAATAATCAAAGGCAGCAGTGCCTCTCACACAGCAGAAATACAGAGGAGAGGCCTTTTGGAGTTCAGGTCCACCTTAAAAAACACAAGAAGAGAACATTTTCAAATGGTAAATCTTTTAACTTAATAAGCTGGATGTTTTAAAAGACAGAAGGATATGTTAACAGTGTACAGTACACATTCCTTAATATTTCAGCAATATATTTTGTTTTTTAAGAACAAAGTTTACATGAGAGCTGACTACACCAACGGTTTATTCCTCTGTAATGGATGGATCATTTGTTTAAAATTTCCACCACACCTCAAATGCTGAACAAAGTATGATATTGTTTTATGTATTCATTATTAGTATTGATCGCAAATATATGAATCACTATTTTCTATTGCGAATATGGGCACTTCATGAATTTGTGAAAATCACAAACTAGTGCTTTATCTTTGTAATCGTAAATATTCTGGATCAGTAAGTGAAACTTCCGTGCGATGCATTCCCAATATACACAATTAAGGTAATGATGACTGGAGATCACAAATTTATTGCGAATATTAGGTAAGAAATTTTTTGATATTTTGCTCATACGTATATTGCCTATGCTGCTCATCACTATTAATTATCTTTCATCAATTCCACAGATTTTTTTTTTAAAGGATCCTTTTCCCATGTTATGTGCAGCTGCTCGGCATAGAACACTTGCAAAGCTTAAGTTGCCATCAGCTGCTCCCGTCTAAAAGCACAAGACTTCACCCAGTTGGAAATCTGTTTGTGATCAAACTTCCATGGTTAGAAAACACTTGAAAGCAGCACAAGTTATCTCAGGCACTCTCAAAGCTTGTCGTTACATAGCTGACAGAAAAGACACATGTCCAAAAAAGGACCTTGTGTCCTCAGAAACCCTAGTGGATTTGCATTGCAAACCTTGTACAGCCTGACCTAATTTCTTTGAAAAAGAAAAGACACCTTCTCATCTCTTACAGCAATTGGATACAATTAGTATGTACTTTTATAGCTCGGCCTAATATACCAGGCTCTCCAGAAAAGCTTGTAAAGAGCAGGTGAAATTGGTGCTTCTTCAACTGTTAAAGCTGGCCATAGACGGGTAGATTTGCGGCAGATTTGTCACCGATCTGTTGTGAAATTGATTGCAAATCTATTGCTTAAAAGAAACATTTGACCGTATATCGGCTGGGAAAACGATCTAAGAAATTACTGACATGACATTACTTTGGATGATGTCATCACACACAATCGATCTGCGGCAGAATCTAAGAAGAATATACATACATAGAACAAAAATTAAATGAAACTCCTTTAGTGCCCTTTAAGTTTCTTTTTTATAGTCATTGTAGTTATCCAATGGTGGGCATAGACTGTGAGACCGCCCAGAGTATATGTTCCCACTTATTGCCACATGGATCTATGCAATGAAAGTTCTTTTAATATATGGATAGATCAGCAAGGCTTCAGCAAAGACTTCCAAAATAGGTTGGTTGACCTGGTACATAAACAGTCAACCTGAACAATTAGACTTCAGTTCCATGACCAACTGCTGAGAAGAATCTTTAAAGTTAGATGGCTAGAAAGATTTATTTTTATTTTTTATCAGGTATGACATTTGTATATTTTATTTTTGAAACTTGCAGGCAACAGATGAAGCTCTATGGTGTTGAAATTTTGAAGAAGATACAATGATATGATCTCCTACTGTTTGGCTCTATTCCAACAGAAAGGCAGCCGAATAAGTAAAAAAAGAGGTATTCTCTCTTAGATTTTAATAACATCCAAATAAGCAGCGAAATATAGTTTGGGCCTTTATTGGAATTAAATGACCTAAAAGCATGTATAGGACATACCTGTTGATCCTCCAGTTTTGGTCACCAAAAAATGATCAAATCCCAATTTTAATAAATCCTGGATATCTCCCTATATTTTTAAATCAGGCGACAAACGGGGTGGAAACTTAGGAGGGAAAGTAACACCCTCTCCCTCCTAAGTTCCTACCCCGCTTTTGCAGATGATATGCTGGGTAATGCCCCCTCCCTCCTAAATTAGTCAGCTAGCAAATAGAAGGGAGGGAGCAGTAAACCTCCTGATGCCAGTAGTGATGTCACAGATGTCACTTCCTGTATTTGGAAGTGGCACATTGCTCTGACACGTCTGCGTTCCAATGACCAGAAGTGACTTCTGTGACTCCTGTATGTTTTCCCTTATAAAAAAAACTTGACAGGTATGGCATAGAAGCAACTTATATAAAATATTTAACTGTAAACATTTATGAAAATCCAAAGAACATATTGTTCAGTTATGACATAGAGAAGGCATCACTGCTTCATTGAAGAAAAAAGGTCTTTAATGCCACTTGAGGGTGCTTACAGACTTTCTTTAGCCCCCCATACACCTAACAATCTTACCATACAATTTCTGTACAATCCACTTTTCTTCTACCAACACCATGTAATATGAGGACCTTTCTAAACCTTCCAATGACTGTGTATTCTATCATGGAGGACCCAGCACTACATAGTTGTTGGTAGATCTAAAGGAAATTGTATGGAGTGATCTAAAGGTGTATGGGGGTCTTTTGTTATTATAATTGTCAGATACAATTACAGAATTCAAAACTACATATAAATTATTGATTTTTTTTTGTACATATATTTAATATTTGAATTAAAATAGAGTATGACAATCATTAAAGCAGTAAACAAAGTAAAAGGCTTTATTTATTTTTAAATCCCTTTGTATATCATTTAAGTTGGCAACTTAGTCACAGACTTACAGTCAAGTTACCGACACTGCTAAATATAGTCTGTGCTTCTACACATCAATGACTCCTGGGAAGGAAATGGAGGGAAAGCACCTTGCTTCTATTTTTAAAATGTTTTGAATATAATTGTAAAATTACAATTTGAAGAAACAAATTACATTTTCTAGTCTGGGAGACTAAATGCTACTTATTTAACTGCTCTGTAATCCTCCCAAACTGTACCCACATTTTAATAACCTTAAATTGGCACAATTTAAGTGGGTACATGAAATTCCATGTACTATAAATCATAATTCATCCACCCCTCAGTGGCTGAATGGGGGCTGAAAAACTTCCTTGGCATATAACCACATTTGCCCACACATGTGCACACCTGCTCTGACACAAATCATTTTTCTTAACCACGTTATTGAGGAGGGAAGTCAATTACATTTCTTGATATTTATTTAATCTGTTCCACATGCTTAATTTATATGTTTGGATTTAGGATTTGAATATGCAGTTGTGGTATGAACAGCAGTGGTGGCCTCCTGTGCTTTACATTGAGGAGGCATAGGCAGCATAACACTGAATTATTATCGTTCCTATAAGCTATGTTAATTATTTCAAATTTTTAAAGGAAACCTCTAGTCAAAGTATGTTTCCTAAGGCAGGGATGACAAACTGTAGACCAAGGGCCAAACCTGGCCCGCAATGTAATTGCATTTGGCCTGCCAGAATATTTTAAAAATGTTATTGAAGAAATGAATGGCACAGATGTGTCTTCATTTGAAAAGGTTTATTTTATCTGAAGCAAAAACTTCCTAAATGGTAGACATTTTTTCAATAAATATCAAGGTTGTCCCAGGACTTTGTCCAAGTTTTAAATTTTGGTCCACTGTGTGTATTTGACACCCCTGTTATAGAAATTGGGTACCTCAGTGTCCTCAAATTGGTACAGATTTATACTGGAGTTAATAAAGTTCTCTTTTATTAAAATGGCATTGAGCTTTCCCTTTCCAATTTCCTATGCTTTAATGCATCTTTGAGGCCACCTATGAGGGGGTGGACTAATCTTAAGACAGAGACAAGGGTGAGCAAGAGCTCCTGATTACTAAATCTAGTCAATTTAGTTGAGGTTTGCATAATAGGGGGTCAATAGATGAGAACAAAAAAGAAATGGAAAAATATAGTAAGTAATAATGACTTAAATTAAATTAAGCTGCAGATGCTCAATTTTAGCCGTTAGAAATTAGGTAGGTGGAAATCAATCCTGATCTTTACCAATAACTAGAGAATTAACTTTAGTGGTGTATAACCAGTGATTGTTCTGCTCATTGGAGAAGTTTTATGGTTGTTTGCTATGCTCATGGCTTTAAATAGATTTTGAAAATAAATGCACAAAAAAACATGAAATGTTTACATCTCCGGTTGATGAATTCTAAATGTGCCAAAACTGCACCCAATATAGACTTTAGAAAAAAATCTGGTTTTACACCAGGCACAGGATCAGGACTGGGTAGTATAGAAAGTAAAAAGGAGAAGGGGACTGGTTGAGAGAGCCAGTGGGAAACCAGATACATAGAAAGTGGAAAGGTCTGCAGTATCTTCCTATTTTCAACAGGAGTTAATTGTCAGAATGGGAACAATTGTGGGTATTATTTTCATTATGCTTTTGCTTTGATGTGACAAAGGATTTCTGATAAATAGTATGAATACAAAAACAGAATTGCACCTTATTGACTACCCGTGACAGAGGGACTTTAGGCAAATATTCAATCAAAGAAACAAACAAACCCACCTTCTATAGCATAGGCTGGGGAGAAGGGTACCAGGATTGGTCTAGGGAAGTGATTGCGAACCCTATAGGCGTGTCGCCCCCATCCCAAATTTAAGTACGAGTACCAAGTAATGGGGGGAGAGGCCAAGGGTAATGGCCTATCCCACTATCAGTTTTCCCTTGCAAGGAGCAAGGCGAGGGGACTTTGGCGGGGCCACCCTATTTTTACTACAATACCTCCATGTAGAGGATTTAAATAATAGGAGTAGTAAAAAGAACAAAATCAGTGTACAATAGATCAATAATCGATTAAACAAAAAATCAAAGACATAATGGCAGAACGATATAAGCTCCGACACCGATTTTAGTAGCATACAAGGTGCTACCAACAAACAATAAGTCCATATGGTGAAGCAAAGTTGACGATAAAATCCACATTTATTTGCATATCATAAAAAACATGGTGAAGAAGAGGTCCACTGAGTGGAGATCTCCAAACCAGACGATGGTTGATTCCAAAGGGAGGGTTAATCTTCTAGGAGGTCAGCATTTAAGCGTTCAAAGCACCTCGACGCGCGTTTCGTACGCTTTCAATGGGAGGTGTTTATATATTCAGGTCAGAATATAGAGGCCTCACATGGGTCCGAACCATCGCATTGGAGCACGGGGGGAACAGGGGGCTTTCTGCTGTTTAGTGGGAGATTGAAGCCAACAAGCAGCTGTAGGCAGGTCAGTGGTGAAATGTAGTACCAATAGTAGAGAGAGTTGTGATAATGGTGCCAATCTTCCCTGAGGTCCTCCCGTACAGGAAGTCTTTTGGAGGCTGAGTGCCCAAACGGAAACACATAACCCACTTTTGCCAATTAGGCAATTTTAACCTGAATACTGAGGTTTTAGATTAAACAATGGGAAACACATTGCTAAACACTGCTAAACACAAATATTTTAGAAGATGCAGAGGCGTTACTGACCAATGATTCCACTGCAACCACAGTTAAAAAGTCTAAACCCCCCCACA
>CM070032.1:38182248-38217837 GCA_036250615.1 Ptychadena robeensis | reverse complement strand
ATAAAGAGGATGATGTGGTCAAAATATTCATTTGCCTAATAATTCTGCACTCCCTGTAGTATGTATGATGAAAGAGAATCTGTAGAATAATCTAGATATAAAATGTATCTCTAGATGACATTGTATGGTATACAATATGAATATACCAATTTTATTTTGAATTTAAGTCTTGTTGTCCAAACCCATTGGCAAAGGTGTAACAAATTAGGGTCACACAGGTCACTAGGTGTGTGTAAGCAGGGTCCCAGCATGTGTAAATCTTACAAACACTTTATTTACTTAATAACTGCAAATATCCAAGCAGCATGGAAGCCTTACATCACCAAGCACAATGCTATCAATATAAAACAATTCATCACTGGACTCTGCGCCACTGGAAAAATCGTCAGTTGAATGACAAATCACACTACCCTGTCTAGCAACTAATGGATTGGACAAGACAGTGTTCGGCAGATACCAGGAGATAGTAACTTAACCTTACTGCATTGTCCTATCTGTAAAGTTTGATTGAGGGGGGACATGGTATGGGCTTCTTTTTATGGGCTGAACTAGGCCCTTAGTTCTAGTGAAGGAATATCTTAATGCTTTACAGTAGTATTTTAGGACATTTTGGACAATTTAATGCTTCAAACTTCGAGGCAACAGTTTGAGGAATGTCCATCTCTATTTTAGGGCTTATTTCCATTGATGCGGTTTGCCGCGATTGTGTCCGCGCGGCTGCCGCCCTTCCGACCGCATTCATAGGCAAACCATCAGCCAGACTCCATTGGTGCGGCTGAGTATGGATGCGGTGCGGATGGGGATGCGGTGCGGTTCCGAACGCTGGCTTCAGCGTTCTCGTGCGGAAACCGCAACCGACCGCATCCTTTTACATGGGGGCTGCCCAGAGTTTTCATCCGAACGCACGCCCGGACACGTGCATCCGGATGACAACAGCTTGGGGTGCCGGCGGGAGCGGCTGCAGCCGCGCGGATACAGCCGAGGCAAATCGCACCAGTGGAATCAAGCCCTTAGGGTGAGTTTAGATGAGTTTGTTGTGGTCTGCACAGAGCCCTGACGTCATCTCTTAGAATGGAGAAGGCAAGACCTTTGCCCAGCATCTAACAAGTGCACAATGAATACTGCTGGCCGTTGACTTTTAAAAGGGTGGGGAGAATCCTTATTAATAGCAATAGATTTGGAATGGCATGTCACAGGTTCTTCTAGTAATGTTGTGTAATGCCCATGAGTATTAGTTTTGACCATATAGTATCAGAATATCCAAAGTAATACATTCCAAAGCATCAGTATATCACCTGCCATACAATGATAGCTATGGTATTTCAGTATGTGGTATTTCATCACTGATTCACCATTTCCCCAGTAATTTAGATAGATGTATTTAACTTTGAACATATTTCATTCATTCATTCATGTATGCAGCCATTCTTATCCACTGAGCCACTCAGGCTTTATCTTAACTTTCCAAACAGACATGTCAAATAATTAGATGGGTGACCACATCCTCTGGGCAGTATAGGGCTGATGTCTTATTAGAAAGCAGAATTCAGGTTGTGTTAATGGTTGCTTGCATTTTGATGCCTGATATACATTTTCATGCAATTTATTCATTTAAAGCCCTCTCGTTAAACATCAGTGGGATTGTTTTTTAAATAAAACTTTTATTTTATAATTTTTAACACCAATAATACGTATATATTTTACAAAGAGGGTTGGGCTATAGGCTTGCTGGCCATATATTTGTAGTTGTAATATACATTTTTTTTTCTGTCGGATAACAGAATGAACATCTATGGTACAATACAATTCTGTAATATCTTTGCTATTACCTTACTGTGTGTTATAGGAAAGAAAACAAAAGGAGCTCGTCTGCCATTGCCTCTAAAATCTACCAGTAGAACTAAATCAACCATTTGAGCACCCCTATCGATGAACACCACTTTAGGTGCCTGAACCCTGGGCGTTCGAACAGGGGTTTACTAACATGTGGAATCCCTGTTCAATCCACATTTTCCTGGAGCAGTATCGACGACTCCAGGTGGACAGAAATAAATTTCTGAACGATCGAGCCACAAATGTGCACTATTACCCATCAATCCACCCTCCCCATCTCTTTGTTTTCTACTTATATTACAATTACAAAAAGTCTGTAATGTAAACAAGCCTGGCAATGGAGGGAGGCTGGGTTCAGAGTCTGATTTAGAAAAGGGATACGTTTGCTGTGAAAGATTGTGTTTAGAAATATTTTAGGGAAACTAAAACACCAGGAAATACACTTGTACTTTCTTTTATGATTAGTAAATTATTAGTCCAACTGACTGCAGTTAAAACTAGAAATACAGAAAATCTGTCATGTAAGTATTTCATTTTATATATCATTGATCACATTGACATTTATTATAACTAGAAAAGATGGACAGTGTTGAATTGCTAAGTTATTTTTGTTTGCTTAATCCAACACTGCTGGAAAGGACAGACTGTCAGTTGTTCCCTGGTGCCATTATTTCACTCATGCCATTCACATGCCTCTTTCACCAGCCTATCCTCTTACTCCATCCTGTCTGTCTTTATCTTATACATCCAAATGCTTAACTTCCTCATGCCACATTTCTATCCCACACTGAACAACGTGACATGAGGAAATGGTAGTGGAAAGCCTGAACCAACATGGTTGTGTCTGCGTTCAACAACTGCAACCGTACCATACTCTGCTCACATGTAGAAAAGACATCTGATCCACATTCCAAGCTGCTCTCATATTATTCTTTAAGTCAATCTATAGAAGGCAGTAAAATACAGCAGCATGGAATTCAGCTGTAGAAGCTACAGGGAATTTTGCAGGATTTAGGACCAGATAAAAGGACTTCACCAAACATAGTTTGATTAGCTAATGGAATACCAAGACACTTCTTTTTATGATAATTTGTCAAGTCATGTTATTTAACTCATTGAAGTTCTGCACTTGACAACACAAGTGGAGATATTGTTACATTTTATGGACCTGTTAATTTGCCTACAACTTTCACATTACTTGAGACAGTGGTTCCCAAACTTTCCATTTTCCACTTTCCAATGCAAATTCTTTGGGGTTTTGTTTCCCATGTTGCTTTAACTGACTTTATAAAATAATCTAAACATCAATGAAGCAGAGCAGATACAAAAGCAACAACTAACAATGGATTTGTTTCTGTCCAGACATGTGTTAAGCCATTTGGCACAGACTAGAATAAAAAAAATTCTGACCTTTAAGATTGAAGAAGGCAGTTGTCTAGTTGTCACATTGATTTTGCAACTGCGACTAAGGTAAAGTGTCTACTGCTTCTTTTTACCTGTGACAGTGTCCACTCCTTGTTTTCACAGTGCCTGTGCTACTTTGTTTAAAATGCACATCTTCATTGCATCAGGTGCTGCTTATAGTAATAAATAGGGCGCATTCTGGCCAATGTGTCTTTTTTCCTCACGCTGGATGCATGGCCTTAGAGCCCAGGTGCCCAACCTGCGGCCCTTTGGGTGTTTCATGGCGGGCCCCCTTGGTCTTCCCCTTGTGGCCACCAAAACCTACTGTAAATAGCATAGGAAATCACCTGTCCTCGACCAGGATCTTCTTCAGGAAGGATGAGGAGGAGAGGGACTCCCTCTGGCTGAGCACATGAAAGCTTCTAAGAAGATGAGTGCCTATGCTCCCACTATTCCACCAACGAACGGGTATTGTATGTGGCACATAACCTCAGAATAGTTAGGTTAGGTTGTAGGTTATGTGCCCCATAGATATCCTCAAAGGCTTTGGTGATATCTATGAGGCACATAACCTTTGATGATATATATGACACAAAATGGGCATTACTACACTACAGTGTTCCCTAATGCTTGAAGTATAATTAAAAAACAAGTTTTGTTATTTAAAAATGAAAAATAATGTCTTTTAGCTGCATGCTGCCATTTCGTCTTTAGAAAAATGCTTCTACAAGTCAGTAAAGGTTGAAAATGTAATGTGTGGCCCTTTAGTGATGCAGAGGGCTGCACTTGTGGCATTCCATATCAACTCAGTTGCCCACCACTGCCTTAGAGTATAGAGAAATTTGAGGACCTATTTGAAAATATATGGCATGTTTGTTTCACAATTTAAACTTAAAATCACTGAATCCAGAAGGGGCAATGCCGTATCCTCCATTCTTTCATGTGGGCATGTATGGTACTCTTTTAACTGGTATTCTTACCTTTCTCATATGTCTCTATGGCACACAGAGTAATTTCAAGGTTTTCCAAAGGTGTAGGTGGCCCCAGTTATACAGACACATCAGTGCTTTTATATGAAACATGCAAGGTACTTGAATGAACCTTCCTCGACATGATAGGACTATAAATCACAGAATGTACTCAGTCTTTCATGTATGCAAAAATACCTTTATTATTTGGTTCACTGATTTGTTAATTCTGCAAAAAGGGTTTATAATCACTTCACCTTATATTCCTATAGAACAGAGCAGTACCAAAAATGAAATTTATGACACTCTAGCCACTTTGTTTCTCATGAGGTAGTGGGACTGCAATGCCCTCTGTTCACACAACAATAAACATTTGGACTGGTCTTTATAAACACCATGGACTTGTACTTGTGTTTTCTGTATCTCTCTAACACATGCTAAAGAAGGTGGTAGACAGGGCCATCTCTCCCACTATGCGAAGTATGGGGCGCCCCCGCGCACATAATACCGTACACCTTGCATATTTGTGCGCACAACTAGCATGCCCCCCCAGTCCATAGGGGGCCCCAGACAAGAAACATACCTTGTGGCAGGTAACCCTAGGGCTAAAATCATCCCCCCGTACATCCCCCTCCGAGTTAACCGCCTGCAGTGCAGGAACAGAGGATCGTGCAGAAAAAAAAAACAGCAGGACGGATCCGTGTGCAATCTGACCTTTTACAAAACTCAAGGTGGGCTCCCTCATAGTTGCGGCCAAACAACCTTTATGTGGTCGGCGGGAGTGAGCACGCAGGTTGGTCTGCTACAACTATGGCCAGGAAACAGCCCGTCTATGGGGGGCTATGGGTGGTAAATTCAGCAGCTAAGACACAGAAACACACAGTAAATGTTCTTTTGTTGCCATTATTTCAACTTGCTAATTTGTGAGTTCATTGCAAAGCCCCAGAACATGATATAATCACCACAATTGATGAAGATGTAGGAGAGAGTTGTGGTAAAAAAAAAAGCACTCATGTCGTTTTTGCAAAAATTTAGTTACAATTAAGACAAAATGAAAAATTTAAACTTGACTTTAAAACACCTGCGGTTTCCATGCAGAGCAACGGACATCGGCCGTATTTAACGGTCATGTCCAAAAAACGTCGATGGCCGCATATTATATGGGCGAGATAGATGACCGTGAGTGCCCACGGCGCTCGAATCTGCCATCGATCTGGCCCATATCTACATGTCTGTACCCTGCTAAAGCAAATTTATTTAATTAAGTCTGAAAATTGGCTTGTAATTTTGTATATACTGTATCATTTTCTTTTCTTTAGTGTTGAATATTAAAACAGCAGATGTTTGCAGCATATCATAGTCTTTTGGCACTATCACTGTAAATCAATTTCTATGTTTCTGTCTGGCAAAGAGGTACGAGGTGAGGTAACACAGGTAGCGGAAACGATAAATTTCTGGAGCTGCCCTGGATGACACGCTTTATAATTCCCCTTCTTTAAATTGAACAGACAAGCTCTCTATATTTCATCCGAGTCTGGAATAAGTCCCACACAACTCCACAAAAGATGTTCATTTGAACTTTTTAGACGTATGATTTCCAGCAAGTGTGCAAAGCCAGATCAGAACACATGGTTTCATATAAAGCTCCTTCTAAACCACTTAAAAATAACCAAAGAGTTTCAGGAACCTCAGTAGTGGCGTTATCCTGCTGTCATCTGTTGGCAGAAGTTTTTACACCACTAACTACTGCATAGGCCTCCCTGTAATCAGAGATGAAAAGCACTTCCCCTGACTTTGAGGTTCATTAGAAGTTGTGCAATGGCAGTATTGTCATTCTGTAATTGATGGGATGTGATGTAGAGTGTAGAATCGAAACATCCACAGCAAAGCAGACATGGCTGGAACTGCTGATTGCAGACTAGTGTAATCATAATGTAAATATAGCAGTTGTAGTAGTTGTATTTAGTAACTAGCTTTTTGCTTCATTCCTTAGGATGCCGTTTCTTCTTTTTTTAAATATAACGTGTTTAGCTTCAGTAAAACAAAAATTCCCAGTAAGGTTAGATGGAACTTTTTCCTTATTTTAGACAAATAAAGGGCATTCTACCATAAATTTCATCAAATAAAAGTACTTAAGCTACAACCTACATAATAAAATGAGGCAAAATCAACAGGTTGGTGGTTGGTTATGTATATATAACTATATATATATATATAGATATAAAACCATATGTATAACTATTCATAAAACTATGTTTAACTATATCAATGTATAACAAGAAGAATGAGATGGGGTAAAATCTAAAAGAGTGGTGTAAAATTGAATTAAACATCTAAGTGTTGTGAAATACAGAAAATATGTAAAAAGTGGATGTATACTCAAAAAAATTTTAAAATAAATATATACAGTATATATTATATTGCAGCCATTTGCTAAAATCTTTTAAGTTCTTTTTTTCTCATTAATGTACACACAGCACTCCATACCATACTGACAGAAAAACACAGAATTTCAGACATTTTTGCAGATTTATTAAAAAAGAAAAACTGAAATATCACATGGTCCTAAGTATTTAGACCTGTTGCTCAGTATTTGGTAGAAGCACCCTTTTGATCTAATACAGCCATGAGTTTTTTCTGGGGAAGAAGCAACAAGTTTTTCACACCTGGATTTGGGGATCCTCTGCCATTCCTCCTTTCAGATCCTCTCCAGTTCTGTCAGGTTGGATGGTAAACGTTGGTGGACAGACATTTTTTGGTCTCTCCAGAGATGCTCAATTGGATTTAAGGCAGGGCTCTGGCTAGGCTTTCATGTGTTTTGAACTGAGGAGAGGCTTCCTTCAGGCCACTCTGTCATAAAGCCCTGACTGGTGGAGGGCTGCAGTGATGGTTGAGTTTCTACAACATTCTTCTATCTCCTGACTGCATCTCTGGAGCTCAGCCACAGTGATCTTTGGATTCTTCTATATGATAACCTCTCTTACCAAAAGCTCAGTTTGGCTGGAAGGCCAGCTCTAAGAAGGGTTCTGGTCGTCCAAAACGTCTTCCATTTAAGGATTATGGAGACCACTGTGCAGTACCTTTGATCTCATGATTCTCATTTGCTCTGACATGCACTGTGAGCTATAAGGTCTTACATAGACAGGTGTGTGGTTTTCCTAATCAAGTATAAACCCCAGGTGCCCAACCTGCGGCCCAGGGGCCACATGCGGCCTTTTGGGTGTTTTTTGTCGGCCCCCCTCAGACATCCACTTACGACCCCCCAAGCTTCCAACTTCCCACTGACAGGTCCTCGTCCGGGAACTTCTTAGAGTAGGAAGAGGAGGAGAGGCAATAAACTTATGTGATAGGCATATGTAAAAGCCAATCAGCGATGCAGATTGCTCCTGAGCAAGTCCCTCACCTCTCCTCTTCTCCTCTAGTGTTGGCAGGGGATCAGCAGATTGGTGAGTGCCTATGCTCCCAAGATTCCACCAATGAACAGGGGGTGATTGTATAATATATATTGTGGCACATAACCCGTAAACATTTACTCATAACCTTATAACAGTATAGGTTGAAAATTTTATGTTTAGTGATGCTGAGGGCCACACTTGTGGCCCTCCATATCAACTCAGTTGGCCACCACTGGTATAATCAAACACAGCTGGACTCAAATGAAGGTGTAGAACCATCTCAAGGATGGTCTGAAGACATGGAACGAGTTAAATATATGAGTTTCACAGCAAAGGGTCTGAATACTTAGGACCATGTGATATTTAAGTTTTTCTTTTTTAATAAATCTGCAAAAATGTCTACAATTCTGTGTGTTTTCTGTCAGTATGGGGTGCTGTGTGTACATTAATGAGAGAAAAAGAACGGTTTTAACAAATTGCTGCAATATAACAAAGAGTGAAAAAATTAAGGGGGTCTGAATACTTTCCCACAGTATATGTATATATATAGAATTAAAGTTTGGCTTACCTCTGAGCTGGTATAATGGTGGAGTAGTGCTCCGCAATCCTAAAAAAAATATACTTACTTGCTGTTCCCTGGATATTCTAGAATTTTTGCAAGGCTTCCGGGGGTTAATTCAGGGTAAAATACCGCGAATGATAATATAATGACAATCATCTGTGTATATTTCAATGGAGAGACGAGGACAGATACTTTCCTGGCTGTCATTGTTCTCTGTTATCTGCAGTGCTGCATCATCAGGAAAAGGGTCTTTGTTAATTTTTTTAATATACATTACTGCAGTCAGCATGTCAATTGCATGCTCTTTCGAATGTTGCAACATCTGTGACAGTTTGCTGTGTGATCAAACTGCACATTTCAGAGCGGCCTTTTATTGTGGGCAGTCTAAGGCACAGCTGAGCAATATTTATGCTGTCTAAGCCGTACCTTGATATACCACTCCTGTGAGGTGGGATGGATTATCTCGGCAGAACAATATTTGTGAGTAATGGGTGTTTTGTGTATGTAGAAAATGTTTTAGATCATTGAGTTCAGCTCATGCAAAATGGGAGCAAAACCAAAAGTATTGCATTTATTCCGTGTATATTACATTAAAATTGTACACAAGATACCCTTGGCATGCTTTTATAAAATAGGCAAGTAGTCAAGATGTGCCATGCTGATTGATTTCTGACTATAAAGACTAAATTATGTAAATAAGATGATTAAAATATATATATATATATATATATATATATATGTGTGTGTGTGTGTGTGTGTGTGTGTGTGTGTGTGTGTGTGTGTGTGTGTGTGTAAATTACATTAATATGATAATTACAGACCAAACAGATATTTGTGCCTCTGTATTTCTGTATTTTTATTTTTAAGAATATCACAATTTATGAAACAATACTCTTTTTTTAAATGCTAGGTCCACCATTGTTATGGGTACCTATATAAGTATAACATAAAGCATTACTGCAAACTTCTTTATTCGAATAGTATGGATACCTTTTGTTTAATCTTCCAGAAGAGCTACATGGTTTATCTTCAGTGAATGTTTTTGAAGCTTAACAAAGGGTTAATAGGTTGCTTTTTCGGGTCTGAAGGTTTTGTCTTTGCGGTGATAAACGAAGGCAGGAAAATAAAATGACACAGTTGAATGAACTGTAAGGAAATAAAGTGCACAATGTGTGATAATGCCATGACTTTGTATTATTACACAGTTCTGGGCTGAAAAGATATGGCTTGATGGGTAATTTGTCATGCTGTGCAATAGAGAACAACGGCAGAGAGACTTCAGACGGAAGAAAATTACACAAATAGTAGGGTGGAAAGGTATAATTGAAGATGGCAAAGGGCTGAATGAAAGACATGTAAAATTACTGTACTGACTATGACCTGCTAAATGTACTTGGGTGTGGAATCCTGGCCTCACAAGAAGTTGCATTAAATGACTGTGGGCTGTAACACTACAAGGGAAATGTCAATCTCCTGCGCTCCTATAAAGAAAAACTCCAAGAAAAAAAACATGTGTAGTTTAACTGAGTAAATTCTCATTGTGCTTTCTCTGGAGAAAATTAACTAAACTACCAACTACACTGACCCCTCAGAGTACACACACAAAATGCTTCCCTAATTTTATTGCTGTTATTGTTCAGTTATTGACAACATTCCTTTACACAGCTTGTGTAGTACAGAAAGGCACATTTTACAAAGACCCTTACAATCAGGAATAAGATTTTAACATTTATATTGTGAATAGTATCTATATGATAACATGTGACACAGATTGTCCTCCACAAATGCATCACAGTTATTCATACCTGTCAACCATCCCGCTTTGGCCGGGAAAGTCACGTTTTTTATGTGGCTTTCCCAACCAAATCCCAATTTCACAAAATGCCGGATTTTTCTTGGGATTTTGGAATCAGGCAGAGGTAGGAGGGAGGGGGCGTTACTGTCCCTCCTAAGTTCCCACCCCTCTTGTGCAAATGATGTGCAGAGTGGGACATTTCTAGGGAGAGTAACGCCCTCTCCCTCCTAAGTTAGGCAGGAACTAAATAGGAGGTGACTTTAATTTCCTCATATCGGATGTGACGTAAGTGACATCACTTCCAGTATCTGGAACGTAGAAGGGTCTGGTCCAAAACCGGAAGTGAAGTGACACCCCCAAATTGACAGCTATGCAGTTATTAGGCTTTAACCAATGTGAATAAAGCTTGGCTATGTTCTAAATCTCTTTAGCTTTGTGCTTAGTGATGGCCGAACTTTGACCAGGGCCGTCCGTATGAAAACAGGCGGATCGCCTGTTCGAGGGAAGATTCCAATTCCCAGCTAGGGATGGACCGAACTGTTCGCCGGAGAACAGTTCGGCCGCGAACTCGGCATGTTCGCCGATCCTCTCGCCGGCGGACAGTACGGGTGTTCGACCCGTACTGTTCGCCGGCCAGAAGAAGATCTAAATTCTTCCTCCGGCAGGATCAGAACCTGCGAGATCGTGCCGGAGGAAGAATCTTTTCACTACAAGACCGGGCATGCAGCCGGTCTTGTAGTGAAAAATCCGGCTTGGAGCAGGAAGTGACGTCAGTGACGTCACATCCTGCGCCAGCAACCAGGAACTATGCGTTCCAGGTTGCGGTCCAAGGACCGGATGTGACGTCACTGACGTCACATCCCGTTTTTCCGATTCAAATTCCCCGCCTAGAGGCGGGGAATTTGAATGTGTCCGCGAACAGGGCGGACGGCGGACTTCTTTAGAAGTTCGACCCGCCCTGTTCGCGGACACTCCGGGCCGATGTTCGCCCATCTCTATTCCCAGCCTATTACTATTAATAGAAAAAAATGGAAGTGACATTACTAATGTCACTTCTGGTATCTGGAACACACAATTCCTGGTTTAGATATCTGGACATGACGTCACTGACGTCACTTCCGGTTTATGCCTGTTTTCTTTCACTAGAGATCAGCTTCTCTTCCCGTTCTGTTCGTCGGGGGAAGAAAAGCGAGCATGTTATGTTCATGGCAGAACTTCCACCTTGCTGACAGTTCGGCCATCACTATTTGTGCTGTGCCTCATTTGTATGTTTGATCAGAGGGAAACAATTGCTGAAAGTGATCAGGGGGAAGAGCATGGAGACACACTGCTGTACCACCTAGAGAGGAGGGACACTGCTGGGAGCCGAACCCAATGTTTCTCCCTACTGCATACTGTGCTCTGTGTGTTTTCGGCTTTCAGCACTGCCCCTTACCCCAAGTAAATACTGGTATACAGCATGTTAAAACAGAGATGTGCCCAAAATAATCAAACATACCCTGCTTCATGCTTTTAAATGCCCGGGGTTCACAGTAATATATGATCAGTTATCAGACGCATATGGAACTGCAGTGAATAGATTATCTGCTGTCCCTACAGTCACTGCTTAGGCACGGAATGTCACATGGTGATGTTTACAAACATAAGGACCTTTTGGGTCAGGCACAGTGACTGTCAATACAGTAAGTTATATAGTCACTGCATTTCCAATTCCAAATGCCCGTGCCTAATAAGAGGCTCATTAGTAGGCACATACACATTGCACTACTAAAAGCACAGTCTTTCTGTGAGTTATTTTTTTTCCTTAAAGCAGATATAAACTCTATAAAAAAGCATAAAAAATAAATGTCTAGTTGTCTACACAACTCATACACATTCAGTCTTCATCCAGAGACAGCGACCCCCAAAATGCTTGGAGTGTCTGGTCCTCCAGGCTGCAAGATCTGAAGGTAACGCACCGCTCATCCGCATCACCCAATTCAGATGTGGCTGGCTGCGGGCGCATTGGAACATGGGAAGGTAGACGTAGTCGGCGGGCCACTGGGGAGGAGGAGTGTCGCTGTATTTTTAAAGTTTTATCGGGTTTTTCTTTTTTAAATTGTGACTACCGATCTGCCTGTCACCACCTCACTACCAATTTTACTCCCACACATGGAAGAAGATCACACTTGCTTTATAAATCAAACTTACCCCATTAGTTGTAGAGATTTGACTATTTCAACAATTTCGAGTTAATTTCAAAGAGTTAGGGGTATACTACAAAAAAGGAGCACACAGTTCTTTGATCGACTTTGATTTTGAACTAAATTTATGCAAAAACTACATGTGCTAGAGCAAAAAATTTTTTTTTCAAATGTTCCCACAACCCTTGTCTAGGTTGCTTTTTGGATGACCTGCATATCAGCACAACAGCATTAGCACTTTTGTTGTCTTGGTAGAATTTGTGATACATTTCAAGGAATATATCAGCTGCAGAATGAAATTTATTTGGAATGCAGTAGAAAAAAAAACAAAAATCACCCTCCCGAAAACTAAATTAAATTAAAAGAATCCATTTTGATTGGTAAGAAGTTATCATCACTTGATGTCGCTGTGTGGCTAAGCAGTTAAGTATTTTTTAAGAATTCTCTGCATCCATACTGGTTCAGAAAGGTGCACTGAGACAGAATGCCATTAAAAATTTACTTCTACCCTTACATGAAATGACCATGAGGAGATGACCCTGGTAAGTAGTTTTAGTATCCACTCTGAATGTGTCATAGCTAATAACGCTGAGCTAAGATGTATAGTTACTGTTGAACTAAGATGTATGGCCTTTGAAGTAGGCTACCGTCTTCCTAAAGGGCACCTCCAAAGTGACCTCTCCGTTAAGGAATTTTTCGATTGAACCACGGCAGGAAATGGTATTAAGAAGAGTAAAAATTATAGAGAACTGAATGCAGTATAACATTTTTGATATTAATATTCTTCCCAAGGTTATATGCCACTGCCAAAGTAATAGTCATTCATTTTAGAAATGCATTTTTAACCATCTTCAATATTGTAGAATATTACCATAACATTCGGCCTTCTCATTTAAAACTGTAGTGATCTACACAATCTTCTACACTTATCTACTGTGGTCATGTGGCCCGAGTATAAAAAATGGAGTTGTTGGAAATGTTATTTGTAGTAAACCAATGTTTTCTGCTGAACAATGGGCAAACTTTCTTTACTAACAGATAAACAGTGTTCAGAATCAAAAAACACAATTATCCAAAGGTTTTATTGTTTCAATTAGAAAACCATGAAAGGGTGAATCACATACTGCAAAAGAAAATACTGATAGATATAGGCATTTGATTTTTCTTTTTTGTGTTTTATACAGTATTTGTATTTGGTTTCATAGAGCACCGGGCTTTTTGTCATGGTCCAACCCATACAATATAGCCAGTTTCTATATAAGATCGTTTGCTGTGCTATTGGATGTTATGGGAAGGTTGAAGGAGTTTGAAATAAAATTGAGGTAAGGGTGAGAGAGGCCTACAGATTGTTGTTGGTTGGTGCTGGGGAGGAGAGACCCGCAGTGCTGAGGAAAACAGCAGCCACAGTCTTCTTCCCCCTGGGGACACACAATACCTAAAGCAGAGTGTCCTGCTCCTCACTTCACTGAGGAGCCTTTACTCCCTGTATGCCTCAGCTTGCAGCATACACAGAACGAAGGGAAGCCGACGTTATTGATGGGTGTTCATAAGCTCCATTCATTTCAATATAGTAAACCCTGGTAATCTCTAATTTTTCTTTAAGTACTTTCACAATGTAAATACCACTGCATCCACTATTTTCTTGGGGATTTCCAGAAAAGTGGCAATCTGTTTGAAACAATGCCACTGATGATCACCATTGCAGCATAAAGCCCCCCATAGACGGCCAGACTCCCGGCCATAGTTGTAGCAGACCAACCTGCGTGCTCGCTCCCGCCGAGCACATCAAGGTTGGTCTGCCGCAACTATGTGGGAGCCCACCTTGACTTTTGTAGAAAAAAAGCCTGCAGGTTGGATCGCACATGGATCCGACATGCCGGTTCTTTTTCTGCCAGACTGACAGGCAGAACAGCTGCAGGCTGTTAACGCTGTTAACTCAGAGGGGGAGTCTCCTCCCCCTCTGAGTTAATTGGCTTCAGTCTGACAGGAATCCCGTGTGTCAGTGGAACACACAGGATTCCTGTCCGACATTTAGCAGACTGCTCACAGCGTGGTGACGTCACCACGCTGTAATCAGTCTGCTAAAGGTCTGCCATAGATCGAGGTGTCTATGGCAGGCTTTAGTCTTTCTTCACTTTTGATGTGGAAATTTAAACTAATATAAAGTGATCACCATGAGGGAACTGAAAAATAGTCATTAGATAACAGCAATTTCCAAGCAAATGGCCTCCTTGCCCCCTACTAATACGGCAACTAGTTATCGTTCAGTTTGAGAAACAATCATTCTTATTAGCTAAATATCTAACTTGTATTATGACTTAGATCATGTAGGGAATATGGATTCACTTTAAACCCACATATATGGGTTCATTTTGAAAACAACATTCTTTTATGTTATGAGAAGTTAGCAGAAAAAAAGAGTTCTGTAGTTGTAGATATTTTTTTTACTCTGAGAAAGTGTTTGGCAAGGTAAGATTAAAGTATAATTTAAAATAGATTGGTTTAGACAATTTACTAGGTAATTGGAAAAAAAATTGGGTTCATGACTAATTGCTGAGACTGGTGATTAATGGTTTATTCTCTACAGGGTCTAAGGTAGTTATTATGGTACCTTAGGTTTTATTTTTGAGACTAGTGCCAGAACAAGGTCCCCCGACAGTTAGAGAGCAACCCTCAATGTGCTACCTCAAACCAAAAGAAAGATGGCTTCACATTTCAAGTCTCCTCCTGAGGGTTAACACCAATTGGTCCATGCACAAGATATTCCCCTATCTTCCACATTGCCCAAATGAGAGCCAGATTCTTCTTAACATTGTTGTTCTCAAAATGCTGTCACGTCAGGTGACACCAGCGCAAAGGTGACATTGGTGAATAAAGGTTGTGGACAGTTGGCAGAGATGCAATCCAGGGTGAAATCCAGGGTGCAGAGTCTAAAGCTATGTTCCCACTTAGGCGATTAATCACCTGAGCTGGCAATTTTCGTCAGCAGGTGATCGCCAGGCAAATGACCAGGCGATTTTTGATCGCCTACGTGCGTGATCGCAAATTGTCTCCATTCAGGTCTATGGGTGCGATTAGAGGAAAATAATTGAGGCCACCGGCCGTCTGAACTCGGGGAGCCACGATTTGAACACGGCCCCAATTGCGTGCGATCCTATCAATGGGGACAAGCCCATTAAAAGTAGTGTAGGCAATTGGCAGGCGATTTTGCCAGCGAGCGCAGGCGATTTATCGCTTAAGTGGGAACATAGCCTTATGGAATGCCTGCTGTTAAGGGCTTTGCCGCAGAAGATCCCCAGGTTGCGGTTCCCGGACACACTCCTGAAATTCAGTTTACAACCGACCATGTGAATTAGCCCTGAATAAATCACTAGCAGGAACTAGAAGCACAAGCAGGCTCGGTCAGATGGTCTGTGTGTATCAGGGGTAACTGTTAGCATTTTATGAAAAGCAGTGAATTGCAGCTGTCACCCTGATGGTAAAGCCATTCTGATTGCATTTGATAGTGCCTAAAAATACTAACCAGTAAATTTGTAGATAATATAAACAAATACATTGTCAGAAAATGTCAGCCAAGGAAAAATGCCTTCCCCCTTCAGGAACATCAACTAATTGCTCACATGACCAACATTCAAATATATAAATTATACAGAAGTATAGACCATCAAAGATTTGGTAGCCCTGGCTGTACGGCTTCAGTAATCAAATATATGATCTTAAGTAAATGATATATAGAAGAAACAACTTATTTAGCATCTTACTAAATCTTAAAGTTTTGTTAAAAAAATGTTTACTGTGTACGTTTTGTATTTTTTACAATTAGGCCATTAGTGGGAAATCCCAGGCACTGCTATCAATGAACAGACTTTTAGAAGAAGTAATTCTCTATGCCAGGAGCATATATGGAAAGTACCAGTTTTCACAGTTTTCTAAACAAACCTTTTCTGTATGCGAACCTTCTAGTGTTAGTTCTTAGATATGACTCTTTTGTGCCCTGAATTTGTAACATAGTTAATAGCACCAGTTTACTTCCAGATCTATATTGACAGTGAGTAGTGTATAAAGTGAAGCACAAGATCTGTGCAATCCTAGTTTATTTAGACGTCTTTACACTCTTATCTAGAAATAAAACATCAGATTTAGCCCTACGCTCCAATATCTGTTAAAACCCCTGCGTTAACTGAGTGCACGAGCTGCCCATTGACAGCAATCAGGCTATGACAGGGCTGTCTCCACAGCCCATCAGAGTCGCTGGTCTGAGCCTCCATTGTGTTGATGTCAGCCATCTGCATCTATAGGAATGCAACAATGGCTGGATGGAACCCAGGGAATCCAATAGCGGACATGAAGCCTATGGCTTAGACACAAACGTTAATCAATATCAAAGTAACTATTTGTTTGAATCATCCTGCCTTGTCCAGTGCCTACTCAATGTAATACTGGTATGTTGGCCTAAGCAAGAGGATACAGTAGATATAGTTGTCTTAAAACAAAAGGGCCAGGTGTTACAATCAGCCAATCAATAACTAATTTTTTTTATAGTAGAAAGAAATGTTAGCACTTTGATCACATATAAGGCACTAGGCCTAAATGGTTGCATGTTCTTGTGTGTGGTTAAAATATAGGTATCTTCAAAAAGTTATCATAGTCTGCATTTGTTTTCAGAATCCTAGTTAGAATCATGTAATGTTGAAAGGTATTAATATACACAAAAATGGCCTGCCCTGGTGGTTGGCCTGCTTGCCAGGGTGTAGAAGACACTAAGTACATAGTGTTATGTTTATTTGCAGAAAGATATTCAGAATGCAACAAAAAATACAGAAAACATTAACAAACGATCAAACGCAAAATAACACTAATCTGAGGGGAAAAAAACAGAACCCTGAACAAACCTTCCAAATATAGTTTTTCAAAATGTTTTATTATTTTTGTCAAAGAAAATCACTTCATAACCCTGTGAGTAAAATTATCCATGTTGTCAAAATCACTCCAATCATCCCTGTTAAGGTTAAACCTATTTACTTTTTCATTAAAATTTTTTGAATGAATGTTGCTTATAGTGGAAATGTCAAAATAGGTAGATAACTGATTTTTTTTAATTAATTGTTTATCATTTTGGTTCATGTAGTTGTACCTTCTGTGACACACATGATCATTGGTTTAATTGGCATCAGTTTATATCTGTAAATCATTTTACATGTATTTGAAAGTGTGAAGGCCCATCCATTCAATTGTTATAAGCAACCCAAATTTAAAATGGTAACAAAAGTTATCTCAAAAGCTTTTATGTAGCATTCCAAAAGTGGTTCATAGAATTTGGTGCATTCTGGGGCATGTGGTATAGCAGAGCTGAGCCATTTTAAATCTGGGCAGATGTACTGATGATGTGACATGAAGTTGGCAGATCTCATTACATTATTCTTGTTGTGAAGCTTTAAGACTCCAGCAAGTCCCAATCACTGGAGTCAGCCTGTATTTGAAAGTGTAAAGGCCCATCCATGCAATTGTTTTAAGCAACCAAATTTAAAATGGTAAAAAAAAATATCTCAAAAGCTTTTATGCTGCATGCTTCATTCCAAAAGTGCTTCACAGAATTAGGTTGCATTATGGTGCATGTGGTATAGCAGAGCTGAGTCATTTTTAAATCTGGGCAGATGCACTGATGATGTGACATGGAGTTGGCATTACATTTTTCTTGTTGTGAAGCATCAAGACTCTAGAGCAAGGCCCAATCACTGGAGTCAGCCTGTTGTCCACATACAACGGAGTAAGCCATTCTAAGGACAAAGCAACTTTGATGAGACCACACTAAATGGTATATAATAGATCAAATATACAATTGAAATATTATACTTGAAGCTGAACACAAGTTGCCAAGGTTTTTTGAATGGATTAAGGGTATTTTGAGGGTGCTGAATTCACATATAGAGTCATGTTTTAATTGAATTGGTTCTAGTTTTCTAAATAATGGACATCTATGAAAATAATGCATTCACCCAATGAGACTTGTATGTGATAACAAATGCAATAGCTTTTGGCATTTTAACAGTGTCTTATGTAATGAAATATTCCAGATAAGTATTTTGTATTTCAATGTGTAGACCTACAATGTTATAAAAGCTATCGACGTCTTGGTTTTTACCCCCAAAAATCTGTCTTCAACAATGTGGATGTATTTTGCTAAATCTGTGGAGAGTACATGGTTGAAAAACAATTATTAAAATTTATATTTTTATTGTTGTATTATCATTATTATTATTATAATTATTGAAAATATTTCAAACTAGAGACAACCTGTCATATTCTTAATCAGCACCATAAACTTAAAATAAAACCGTTCAGACATTGTTCGCACCAAAATCACTGTATAGCTGTGTATTTTTCTTAAAACACTATCCCAATTGGACAAGACCAGGGGACTAAATGATACATTCAAGACATTGTCTACACTTTGTGTATTCCTTACAACTTACTAAAAGATCATTGTAGAGAGAAAACATGGATATTTTATTCTGGAACTTGCACCAGTAATAAATAAATTTTTGCATAAAACGTGTAGAGCTCAACTTTCTGGCTCCATTCTGTCTTATTTTTGTCTTTGATTCACTTTAAACATGTAACCATTCACACTATAATCATAATATTCCCTTCAGAAATGTCCATCATTGTACAACAATGTTGTGTTATTCTGAGAGCGTCACCTAATTGTTACTGTTCGCTTGTGTGCATCTGAGGGAATTGAACAATGAAGCAAACAAACTGTAGGCTAGAAGAAAAACATCGCCCAAAATGTCCAGTTGTCTTCCATATGATCTCAACACAACCAGCTTATTAGCAAAAATGTGTGTCACACCCCTTTAGATCCACTGATTCATCAAGTGACTCTTAGCCAACAGCAATAGTTGCATAGATACATGCAATGAACTTAAAGCAAAACTCCTGCCAAAGGTTTTTCTTTTAGTGTTGAATTGCACAAGACAGGTTTATACTTGAATTTTTGCAAAGGAAATAGACAGGAATATTCTTGAAAGTAGATATCAGCATAAGCTCTCATGTAGTAGATGGTGAGAATGGTGATGAGTTATTTGAGTTTTTTGGGTACCCTATAAACCACCATTAACAAGAAAAGGCACTCAATACAAAGGCATTAAATACAAAGAACTTAAAAGTACCTTGAACAAAATTGTAAATAGATCAACAGGATGAACCACTTGATTTCCTCTGGGTTGTAAAATATTTTTTTTAACTAAATATACAGTAAATGAGTATAAGTGAAAGTTGTTCATAAAGCAAGTATAGCAACAACTTCCAGGTCTTCTCATCTTTGAAAATGTCTGGCTTCCTGAGGCAAAGAAAGGAGCCATGTACGCTACACACTCTGCATGTCCCTCCTGGGTAGGCACTTTTTGCTCTGAACCATCAAACATAATGTGCCGGCTCAAGAAGAACATGCCGAATTGAGCATTTATATTACTTAGGAAGCTGTAGAGAAAGGAGCAAAAGGTAAGTATATATATATATATATATATATATATATATATATATATATATATATATATATATATATATATATATATACGTATATGCTCCAGAAGTAGGGGTTGTTCAAGCAAACCAAATTATGCCTTGCTTTATAATTGACTTTGAACAACTAAGTATTCTGGTTAAGTTGACTACCTTTCTGCCTAGCTGAATTTTATTTCAATTGAAGTATAGGGGCCGCATCACTTCATGCCCTTGTCCTTCCCCCTTCTCATTCCCCTTTCCCCCTCATTCTCCCATCTCTTTCCTTCTCTTCTCCTCCTTCTCCTCCTTCCCCTCTTTTCTTTTTTACTGCTCTTTATCTTATTCTTTTGTCTCCAAGTGGAAACAAGGATACCCGTATTTTGTCCCCTACTGGCCTATAGGCCATCTGAAGGTTTCTCTGTGCCTGTTCTATATTACACAAGTTATTTATTATTATTATTATGATTTATTTATATAGCGCCAACATATTACACCGCACTGTACAATACGTTAGAGTGGAGATACAAACACACAGGTGTGTACCAGGTTGGATATGTAAGGAGGACAGGAGGTGTGGAGGGATTTAAAAGCAAGGCACAGAACTTTAAATTTGATTCTCTGGACAATTGGAAGCCAGTGTAGAGATTTGCAGAGAGGAGCAGCAGATGAGGAGCGGTTAGAGGAGTAGATGAGTCTAGCAGCACCATTCATGATGGACTGAAGAGGCGAAAGTCTAGTGAGAGGATGATGTTGGAAGAGATGGCCGATTGGCACTGAGAGATGTTCTCCAATGACAGAGGCAGTGAAGGCTGGGGTGGACAGGTAGATTTGGGTGTCATCAGTATATAAATGGTATTTCAGGCCAAAGGATGAGATGAGTTTGCCAAGGGAGGAGGTGTAAAGGGAGAAAAGGCCCGGGATAAGGACTGAACATTGTAGGATGCCAACAGAGAGGGGGGGGGTGAGAAGAAGAGGAGCCATTGAAGAAAGTTTGGAAAGAGCGGTCGGTCAGGTAGAAGGAGAACCAGGAAAGAGCAGAGTCACGAATACCAATAGAGCACAAGGTCTGTAGAAAAAGAGGGTGGTCAACAGTGTCAAAGGCAGATGAGAGATCCAACAGAAGTAGTAGTTGCCTTGGGCCTTGGCAGTGAGCAATTCGTTGGCAACTTTAGTGATGGCTGTCTCAGTGGAATGAGAAGGTCCGAAGCCGGATTGGAGGGGGTCAAAGAGGGAATTCGCAGTCAGATAGTTGGTGAGTCTTTTGTAAACAAGGCGCTCGAGTAGTTTTGAAGCAAAGGGAAGAAGAGAGATAGGTCGGAAGCTAGAGGGAAGAGAGGGGTCAAGTGATGGCTTCTTCAGTATGGGGAGGATTGTGGCATGTTTGAAGGATGATGGGAAGATACCAGAGGAAAGGGAGATGTTGAAAAGTTCAGTCAGTGCCGGGGCAAGGGTGGTAGAATGGGTCTTAAGAAGATCAGCGGGTTTAGGGTCAAGTGGGCAGGTGGTGAAAGGAGAAGAGCGAAGCAGAGAGATGACTTCCTCCAGACTGACAGGGGAAAGTGAGGTGAGAGAAGAGTTAGAGGAGGATGGGATTGGAGGAATGGGGGTGAGGGTAAATTTACAGGAGGATGGGATTGGAGGAGTGGAGGTGAGGAAGGAGGTACAGGAGGATAGGATTGGATGAGGGGGGGTAGTGCGGTTGACAGAAATATCTATTCGGATGGCTTTAATTTACTTTGTGATGGTTATGCTTGTTACCAATAACCACTTATGATGGGTATCCCTCATTCCTTCATGTTTCTCTACAAGTGTAAATCATATTATTTGTATTATTTCTGAATGAACATGTTCACCGATATTGCCTTTCTACCCTTTATTTATTGCGTAGGAAAAAAATAATTATTAACATAATTGTAAAATTGTTACCATAAAATGATCCCTATTGAATAGCTATGCATATTTCTAAACCAATAAAAGATTCCACAAGACAACTTCACATACTGGTAATTTATATTAATCTGTGTAGATTCCCCAAATGAATATGCAGCAATCTATACATATCAATGACTGTTATCTCTTTATATCTAGTATGGCATCTCCCTGAGGAAGCAACAAGAGTAGGGTGAAAAAATTAGGGCACATATACATTTAGAGATATAATATTGAGATTATCCTCTACAGATTTTCTGTGCATTGCTGTTCTGCATACCAGTATAAATCTATCACTACCATGGCTTCTGTCTTTGAGAGCAGTAGAATGGGAGAGCTTCCTCAATGACAGCAAAAAAACGAAAAATTAAAAATTAAAGTAAAGTAAATTAACCTTAAACGGACCTACCACCAGAAGATGAGGATTTTATGAATCGCACTAGATGTGCCGACAATAGGGAGAAATGCATAAACAAACTCACCTGTAGGGAGTAATTTAACAAGATCCACTGCAGCCCTCCCTTACTTCCTGGCACTGATTATTTCCATGGTGATACGTCACGAGAGTGAAGAGTTTGCCCTGTAATTCTGTGATCTCAGCTCTTCATTGAAAGTACATTGAAGAAAATTCCCATAAAAACCATTAAACGCCCCCAGTGGCCACCCGCGATATTGAACCCGGCGTTAACCCAAGGAAGTGTGGCAAATAAATACAGAATTGCTAATACAATTCCACGAAACAGCAGGTAAGTATACTATTTTAGGATCCTGGAGCCCTAAGCCACCATCATACCAGCTCAGAGGTAAGTCAAAATTTTAATGTACATATGTCATTTTTACATATTGAGTGACTTCAGCTTTTAGAACAATGTCCCACTATATAATATAACATTGTTGATGGTTGTAACTCTTACAACAACCTTTAATCTTTTACACTTTATTATTTTCTCTTTTATTTTACAAGAGGGTATTGAGTGGCATTCAATGTATTTGTATGTATTATAATGTTTAAATTGCTAAATATTTAATTTTGGATCCTTTAGAGTAACATTCTTCTAGCTATAAATTCAAGGTATATAGTTCCTTTAGCTCCTACTATTTCTTTTACTCAAGTTATTGATAGCAGAGCACAATATTAGGTTAGTGTTTATTGAAAATATATTATATATCAAACAGTAAGCAACACCTGCGAGTGAAGCGGCAACCCAAACACGATAACGGCTCTTTATCACTATACTATTACCGACAATATATTTGGAAAAAAAAACTCAACAGAGTCACATCAGGGTGTACCAGTCCCATGGGACGGTTAGTGCAGTACAAAGAGAGAGAGGGTCGGACAGATGCTTCTAGTCATAACCCACAAACCCATTCTCATACAACTCAAAGGTATCATCAACTACATCAAACCCATGCTCAATAGAGATGAAAAACAGAAAACTGTATTCCCAGAAACGCCCCTAATAGCATACAAGCAGTCTCTTACGGCCTCCAACATAGTAATTAGATGCAGACTGAGATCTAACCAAAACACAAAACCTAAAAGGAACACTGCAAACAAGAAAATTGTAACCCAGCAAACTTCTGTACTCTTCTGTACTTCTGTACTCACAGATTATATTCTCTATAGCTATGATCAATGCAAAGGGCTATTATCGGAAAAATGAGATAGCTGCTATTAGATTGACAGCAACCATCTTGCGTATGATACAATCGACCGTCTAGCTAGTTTTTTATCTCGATTTTAATGTAAAACAAAGAAAATTCTAATAATACACATATAGAATACAAAATAATAATAATAATAATAATAATAATAATAATACAAAGGCACTTATAGAATAAAAGTTTTAAAAGTGAACCAAACCAAACACCCCAACTAATAGGTTGCCCCAGAGGCCTATGTATATAGCCTGCCACCATGTCTGAAAGATAGTTAAACCTAAATATTCCTGCGTAAATCCAGACAGGACAATTACTAAGCATATCCTGCCTCCTCTCTTCTCCTTTTCTTAAAATGGGCACCAAATAAATATTGGGAATCTACTGTACAGTCATGGAAGTGGAAAAAGTATTAACAAAGACTTTAAATATGTATAAACTGCAGTTATGACCTTCAAGCTTCAAGGAAGGAGTTTCACTTTTTTTTTTTTGCGTAAAACAAAAAAAAAATTATCAGGAATAGATATAACTCTTTAACAAAAAGTGGGCACATTGGAGACATTAACCAGCTCATATATATCTACCCAATACTTATAAGTCAGCTTAGCATGAATATTCCTTTTAGTTTAATCACTATTTGTGTTTCTGAAAAGCAAACATGATTGAAAGCCCACAAAACAAGCAGAGGCTGATAACTTCTTCAACAAATGCATTTGGAAACCCAAGTGAAGAACTTCAGTACAAAAGTAGAAACCAGATGATGGATTCTCAATATGGTAACATCAAAGGCACTGTGTACATACTGATTGCATATTATGCTGATTGTTACCAAACCCATTTTGTAGAGCTTCTTTTTCTTTCATTATTTTGATCATCTATTATTAGACTGAAGATAGATGTTAGGTTCGGTAAACCATTTAAGCTCAGCTCCATTTTTCTTCAATTAAAAAAACCAAGCTGTGAAATAATCCAGTTTGTAAGTATTTATTGCGTATCTTTCTTCATTGTGTTTGCACTGGATTTTCAGTTATGTCTCCAAGGGAACTTCTAAATCATTTTGTTGTGAACTTTACAAAAGAAAACTGAAATCTAGAATTTATAAATTGTAAGTTATAGAAATCTGAACAGGGTTTAATTAGTTAGGTTAAATATGTCCATTAATACCTGCAAAGCTTGGCTTGGAATTAGCTTTATTCAGAGTTCTGAACTAGATATGGTCGAATTTCTTCTTTATTCGACCATTTTAACGATTTCGAGTTAATTGCAAAGCCCCTAAAAATGGTATCATCACCAAACTTGCTGGAGATGTAGCGAAGGGTTGGGGGGTATACTACAAATCGTTTTTGCATAAATGAAGTTCAAAGTCAAGTCAAAATTTCGAAAGTAAAAATTTCGACTTTGAATTTGAACCTGGTTTATGCAAAACCTACAAGTGCTAGAGCAAAACTTTTTTTCCCAATGTTCCCACAACCCTTCTCTACATCTCCAGCAATGTGGGTGATAATACCATCCAGCTAGTCGAAAAATTTATTGTTACCAATAGGAATATTGTTACCACGTGTTTAGAGTGATACCCTTTACTGGCTAATGAAGCAAACTGGAATATTTTAGGCTTAATACAGTAAAGCACAATAGCACACAAAACATGATACTCAATGATAAAACTGGACAACATAAGGGCATTATATAAGTACAGTTGTGTGTAAAAAGAGCCATTATAAACACTCTCTATAGTGCCTGAGGCCTTTATAAAATGGAAAAATAACTAATACCTATCTGATCCCACCCTACTGGCATTACTTTGTATTTCCAGACAAAAAAAATTGAATACCAAAAATTTATGAAAAGGAAGAAATAACAAAAAAAAAAAGACAGTTTAGGGGGGAGGTCCACTGCTGACTAGTTCTATAAGATTAAGATAAGAGAGGAGAACAAAGGGGACCAAATTCATAAACAGTTATGAATTACATAATGCTTATCATGAGCATGGGCAATTGTCATTCTAGTAGCACTTACTATTAAGTTAGGCTACATGCCTGGTCGCCTGTAGAGGCACCACAGCAGCACCCATTAAAAGTAATAGAGCTATGATGTATTTGTACACAGGCGCATCATAGTGTTGAGCTTGAATATTAGATTTTCAAATATTAAGCTAGAATTTGGAAATTTGGCGAATATATCGTCGGATATCTGACATCACAAAATGGAATATTATGGCGGGTATTCGCGAAATTACACGAATTCGAATATTGCCTAGTCGCTCATCACTAGCGCATCATAGCCTGTGCACCCACAGCTTTGTGCCAAACAAACATAGGCAAAAGTAGAGGTTGTACACTTCCTTAGAACAATTTATATATACAGTGCTGCTTGAAAGTATGTGAACCCCTCAAGTGGTGTAGATGTTTCTGTTGTTTAACCATGATTTTCTCATTCTATCATCACCAGTGTTTATTCATGAAATGTCAGATATATGTTCATCAATTGCATGTACTTGTTTAGTAGGTTTTGTTTAAGTTGCCCAAAAACTACATGAAACATGGACTTAGTGTATGTGCAAAAGTAAGTGAACCCCCAGCTTAAACCAGGTAAAAGACGCAGGTAAAAGACGCAGGTGAAATACATTTGGGTGCTTAATCAATCACTTACAATGAAATGAGACATCCTTGGAAAATGTTTTGGCCCGCACTAATTAAAAGAGAGGAAACCAACTGAACCACTGTGGTCCCATACATCAACAATGCCCAATCAAAGGAGATATCCGAGGACAGAAGAAGAGGGAAGTGACAGCCCTCAGTCTGGGAAAGGCTAAGACCATCTCCAAAAGATTCCAGCTCCATCCATCCACTGTACGACAAGATAATTCAAATGGAGGGCCTTCAACAGACAGCAACTTTGCCTAGAAGTGGAGGCCCATCAAAATATCACCCAAAGCACCAGAAAATAATAAACCGGTAAAGGCCAACCCACACATCACCTCTAGAGAGTTTGCAGGCCTCTCTGGCAGCATCTGGACAACTGTGCATGCGTCTACAATCAGACAAATTGAATACCATGACATTCATGGGAGGGTTGCTAGAAGGAATGCCTCTGCTCTCAAAAAAGCACAAAACTGCCCGTTTTCAACTTTGCCAAAGAGCACTTGGACAAACCACAGGCCTTCTGGAAGTCCATTCTCTGGACAGACGAGTTCAAAATAGAATTATTTGGTCACAATCAAAACCGACATGTTTTGGAGAAAAATCAACAACACGGCATATTGAAGAGAAAGAACCTCCTCCTAACCTTGAAGTAATGGCGGTGGAAATGTAAAGTCTGGGGCTTGCTTTTCTGCTGCTGGTCCTGGACGACTCCCATATGTCTCCAAGGAATGATTAATTCTTCGGGTTAATACACAGTATTCCGACCAGAATCTCCCTGCCATCAAGTCAGGGGAGTTGACGCTGGGACGACCGATGGAATTATCACAAGAACAATGACCCAAAGCATTCCAGCAAGAATACAAAGGAAGTGCTTCAGAGAAAGAGGATTCGCACTCTGGATTGGCCCGTCCAAAGTCTGGACCTTACCCCAATTGAAATGTTGTGGAGAGACCTGAAAAAGTTTGGTACATGCCAGATGTCCCCTCCAACGTCTCTCAACTGGCTGAGTTCTGCAAGGATGGAGTGTGCAAACTCCCCATAAGCAGATTTAGAGACTGGTTGTGGGTTACAGGAGACGTTTAGTTGGAGTAATGGCTCAAAGGGAGGAGCCCCAAGCTACTAATACAAGGGTTCACATACTTATGCACATGTAAGATTTCAGTGTTGGGACACTAAACCTCCTTTGTTTACCTTAAATAATGAAAATATAATCTCTTTTTTGTGTGTGTGGTCTACTATTTGGAAGGTGTGCTTTAAACATTGGGATTTAGAATGTATGTCCTAATAAGGTTTCTTTAAATGTTTTTTTGCACACACAGTGCCCATGTCTGGAGGGTTCACATACTTTCAAGCAGCACTGTATATATATATATAGTATATGTATTATGATCTGAAAAAAGTTTTGCCTAAAGTTATCCTTTAACACTAAAAAGAGTTTTGTTTAATCACCTTCATGAATTTGAAATGTAGTTCAAATACTTTGTCTCAAGCTTACTGATTTTAAAGGCCTTGGTTGTGAAACAAATCTCTCTAGAAGAAAACTTAATACGAAACAGGGTGTAACGTAGTTAGAAACACAAAGACATATGCTGTATTAATTTGCCATATGGACCTATGTACAGTTAGGTAACATTTAAATTACTAATTGTAAAATTCTCTATTTATATGAAATATTTAAATTATTTTTTGGATGAGTACAGAGACTGAGATCATAGTAGGAACCATCTGCACAAACAGGTAAAGTAAATACCAAAATTATCATTACATTGCATGGATGTTACATTTTATTATAGCTTTGTTAACGATTTCTCTGCAAAGAGAATTGGGGGGACCTGAGGAGAGTGGACTCAGATAACCTGTGAAAAGTTCTGGCACCACCCCTTCTGTTTTGGGTGATGCCGAAAGAGGGGGGGGGGGGGTTGCGTGCCATAGACCTCCATGGGTGGGAAAAACAAAGAGAGTACTCTGCTGCAATCGCCTTGAGCTGAGCGCTAGGAACGTTACAGTTTATCAAAGAAATACATAAATTACAGTTGCTGTAGTCTTTTTATGTTGATATCTGCTTTGTTTTTACATAGTGATCAAGCCAGTAATACGTATCCTGCCTAAGTGTGGTAACGTTTACTCTACTGTATCAATAGAAGAGTATTGTAGTCAACTTTTGGGTTTTGTTGGCCAATAAAATATATCCAAGGTTTCATACAAAAGTCTTTATTTTCAAAAGCAGGATTTATATGCAAAAATACACATATACATATATCTAAAAAAGATAAATTCAAAAAACAACACCACCGCTTATCATAAAGTCAATGTTCAAGTCTTGCTTTTTAATGAAACCTTGGGTATATTGGCCAACAAAACCCCAGTTAGATTTGTGTGGACCAAAAAGGGTGTGAAAATCTTGTTTTCTCCCCCCTGAAGGACCACTAGGGTTTTGATTTTTGAATATATACCAATAAGTATTGTTTTGTTTAAAACGTATTTTCACATTTACTAGTTAACTTTGTCATGTAAATGAAGCCATTAAAATCTAACTGGCAGGATTAACCAGTACTAAAACAATTACTGAGGATTACAAATAAAACAAAGGCTACTATGTAAATGTGAGAGGTAGACAACCTTATACTGTATGTGTTGCTTTGCCCATAGTTCTAACATGTGTTGATTTCCTGGCCAGGTGTTGATTATTTATGAGGTCCACGTTAAGGTTTTACATTCACTTTAATATTTTAACTTACTATTAATGAACTATATTATTGAAACTTTCTTATTTTAAAGTAAAAGTAGAGTATTCAGTTTAATAAAGTCATTTGCTAGGATTTGAAAGTTCATGAAATATTGTGATCATGAAGAGCAAATGTGGTCAAAATGATCTGTTGCCAAAACTCCTGTATATGTTCAGTCATGAATCTCAATGACCAATAATTTTAAACATGTGGAAAGCAATGCTTGATTGTTTTGGCATAGAAAACCCCAGGGTTGGCAGGAAAGTTAATGGAATTGTAGCCCTGTAGTGCCTAACATAATTTCCTTCTACATAGCCACATACATCTCCCAATTGATTCACTGGCTGTTGTGTCCCACATAATTTGTTATGCTGTTCATCAACTGAGTTAGCTAGTTTAGCTAGTCTGTTTCTTATCTGCCCTGTGTATCTTTCCCTTGTATATATTTCTCTACAGACAGTAGCCAGGTGCCAGGTGCCAACCCGCATTAATGCAGACATCAACCAAAAATTTTTTTTAAGTTGTTCATTTTGATCTAGTGATTGTCGGGATGCATCACATGTGATTCATCTTTAGTTGTGTCTTCTTCTGAATAATCTATCAGGGAATTCTACCAATATGTAAGTTATCATTAATAATTAATAATAATAAAATTAATAATCATTATTAACTTAGGACAGTTTGGAAACTACTACATAAATTCAGAATACACATCCACAAAGATTAGATTCTTTATGCTCCAAAAACACTATAATGCTCAAAATACATGCTCTATGCCTGTAACATTATTTTTACATGTCTTAATTTCAAAGAAAATGCACTGTGTTGCCACATATGGATGGATGCAGCTAAAAAAAATTATTGGAATTGTACATTACCATGGGTGGTCCATATGCACTTCACTGCAAATGCACTTCACTGCAAATGCACCTACATACATTACAGTGTCATGAATGGTAGCTATCACAACCTGTTACTTAAGTATTGTCATGATAACTCTAGAACAATATGTAGAGGAGAAGCTTTTTAGATGGTTAACAGTTGAAGTCCTCACAAAACTGCTAATTATAGGTGTACAGTATATAGTATTACCTAAAGGGACCCAATTGTCCCCCACCAAATAAAGGGTGTTGAAGTAGTTGACAGGTTGCATCTTTTCTGTATGGTTTTATGCTATATTGGATTTATGTGGAAATTATAATATGATTCTGAATACACTTTTTAAATCATGTTTTAAATGTGTACTTTTTTATATGTCACACTGATTTGTTTATAATTCTTGGACATGTGTTATTCATAAAGACCTTTATCTAAACCTTTTTTGATTCTCAGTGCCAAATGGGTCCCCTTAGGGAAATATTATATACACCTGTACAATAAGGATACACACAAGAAGATAATATATCTTTATTTGAAACTAAAACCTTACTTAAAAGTTTCATGAATACTGTTGATCTCCTTTTCCTTTATCTACATTATTTATATTTAAGATCAGTAAAGCTAGCCAGCCATCAAAACGGCTAAAACTTATACTTATACAATGGATTGAAATGTTTCCACCTGACAGATCCCAGCTCTTTTAATTTTATTCTTAATTGTACTCACTTTTGGTCAACTGATTCAGGAAAAAAAGGAATCAATTTTCTATCAACAATAGTCCCATGTATGGTCACCTCATGAAGCCTTCTACATACAAGTTCATACAAGCCAAAAAGTATTTGGATTGCGGTGTTCAGGGTTTATCATGTGAACATGCCAAAGGGGGATATAAAGTAACTTTATGCCAATTAATGGACCTACCTAAAGCTCTCGACCAATGAAACTGGCCACATGTTATAGATACCATACATAACATAACTTCCAATTCATCTTAAACTCTTCTCTATTTTGTATAAATACTTTTCACAGCAGTGACACAGGTAAACTAAATCTAAGGCTCTTTATAAAGCTATGTTTTTATTACGTCGGGACCCCTCCACTAAGCGTATACGCTTAGTGGGAGGTCCCAACATAGCAGATAGCCTTACCACGCTCCGTCGATGTAAGGTGATACATCGGGACCCCTGCTAAGTGTACACGCTTAGCGAAGGGGTCTCAAAATATAATGGAAACAAGCCCTTAGTCATGCATGGTGTAATATATTTTTAGAATGAATGAGTTAGAAAAAACAAGTGAACAATCACCATGACATAAACGTCATACAAATAATTTATTCTTAATCACTGAATGCCTTACCATCAAGTTTGTTCATTTCCAAAAGTCTGAAATTGCAATTGTCAGTTGTGCACATTACTATACATAACCAGATATGCCTACAACAAGAAGGTCAGAATATGGGTAAATGGAAACCAATGGAAACAAGTGCTAATATCTACCTTTACTGTAAACATGATTTTAGTCATGCCTTGAGGCCTAGTCTCCACTGCATCTCCACTGGGTATTCTGAAGACACGTCATTGTTACAGTTCCAGGACAAGCAGGAAACAGCATGGGCACTATTTGCCTTGGTTTAGGCTCCGTTAACTGCCACATTATTGTAACATGACAATAACGTACCCATTCAAAACTCATGTGCAGGACATATAATACATACCCAAACAACAAATGTAAAATGTAAATATTAAAATGTATTAAATGTTATTAAATTAAAATTATAAATGTATTAACATAAAAAATAATGAAAATACTTTCTGCATGCACTGTATGTGATTTTGCATCTCTTATATAATGTAAAGTTTTGCTAATTTGCAGATTGGGGACACCTTGATAGAGGTTCTAGGCTCACTGTTGGAGTTTTGACCCAGAGCATAGCGATATGTATTTAGAGGCTTATTACTGTTGGCAGTATGCAGTCATTTCATTACATTCTTCCACTTATAAAACAATGTGCAGGCATTCTACCAATAAGGACAAGAAGCTGGTGTAGGTATTAGTTCAATAATAGTACTCAATCAACAGGCATCAAAGAGCAATGACATCTGCATGTACGAAACATATTTAAATGTAAAGGTATTAATGAAGACAGTTTATCTAAAAAACATTTAGGTACATTTAGGTAAGGCTCACCTTTGCATTTCAAGCAAGACTTGTTTATTTTGCTTGTATGCTTTGAGGTTTCAGCTTCATTTCATAAATATAATCTTTATTGATTTATGCAGGTAAAATGATGTACTGGGACTATTATCCTCTAAGGCCATGTCATGCTAGCATGATTGAACAGTGTGTGAATGTTGTGTTGACAGCCATAATTCATTCTGCCCACACTAATAGAGCAGAGTGTTTAAAACATTCCTAGTATTTTCTATTTTATTATTATTATTTTAAGGGAATACAATATGCATTATAAAAGACAATACGTTTTCTAGTGGTAAGTGATAATTTGCTTTCTACGTGCTGAACAGTATTAGTAAATCAACCCCATAGTGTTAGGAAAGTGACTGGTCAGAATCTTCATTACAAATCACTGGAGGGAAGAGTGGGCTGACTATTGTTGGTGTTACTGAATTTGATTAGATTGACATCTATTTCTTTCAGAATTCTCTAGTGGCTGCTATCTGCAATATCTAACTATTTTGTTTTAGCATTAAAATGCACTTTTTGTGTTAGAAAATAGTGAAGGGTGACACCTGTGATCCAAGCTTGCAGACCAACTGAACCAACTTGTACAGTAGGCAAAGATGCAATCCGGGGTGCAGAGTCTAAGTGACTGCCTGGTGTTCACCAGGGCTTTGCTGCAGGTGATCCCAAGGTTGCGACTCATGCAAGTTGGTAGCTGATGAGATACCAAGATGTAGTGCCAAGGGTTAAGAGATAAGGAGAGTCAGTAGTATGAGCTGAGAGTCTGGAGCCGTGAAGTCAGAAGAGGTACCGGGATGAAGTGCAGAGGATCAAGAGATAGGTAGAATCAGTAGGGCAAGCCGACAATCTGGAACCGGGAAGTAAAGAAGTCAACCAGCAAAGAGGCTGGAGGTAAACACATGAGAGACCTATTGCTCAGGCAACTTCCTGTTGCTTGAGACTTCCTTATAAAGGAGGAAGGAGCAGCTGATAGGTTAGCAACCACCACAGGCATCCAGCAGAGGGAGCTCCAATGGCTGGACACTTAACCCATGGCGACAAAGGGTGGTTTTCAGAGCTGGATGCAGCCACGGCAGACACAGATTCCCTGGTCCTGGGGGGATCTGTGACAATGATATAAAATAAAAAGAGTACCAACCCTGTTCTATAAATGTGGCCATGTATGGGTCAATAGGGGTATGATTAAGAAGATGACTGATATAAAAACACATACCTAATAAGTATTTGGAGTGATTCAATGACTCAATGTTTATATTAAATCTTCTGTCTATTGAAAAGTATATGGAAACCTTAACGTCTGATTTGGACTCCGTTAATGGAAACCAGCCTTTTCATTGACAACTGACCATTGTATTATTAATATTTTAATATTGACCCATAAAAGTTTTATGCAGTGCATCAAAAGCATGATTTATTAAAAAAATTATTCTCTGAAAAACAAATGTAGCACGAGAAAATCGTAGGTGTCTACACACATACATATTTAGCATAAGCAGCTAACCTATACACAGCAATATGATATAGCCTTAAACTAGTGAATGTGCATCCACTGCCACATTGACAGTGTCAACATTATTAAAACGTGTTAATGATTCACAATTGATATCATTCTGTAAAATAAATTCCATAAGTTTGCACAAATGATCAGGTATTATACATTTTGCCAGTGCAGCAAGATCCAGAAAAGTTTGTTCCATGAATGTATGAAGTTAACAGGATGCACAGCAGAAAAAAAACTGTGAAGCGCCATTTATGGCCTGTCCAACTGTAAATTCTATTGATTTCAATCCAGGCTATCATAGCGATTTTACTTTTTTTTTTTACAGTGATGTGTTATCACCAGTCAGACATCCGGCACTAGAACTAATGAATGTTATATTTATATCATTCAACCATATGTCCCATTTCTAAAACCAATTGTATGTCCTGTGGGTAACATTTGTTTCAAATTTTGCAATGGGTTATTGGGCAAATACCTATTGGGCATTGCATAGTGTAGCCCTTTCCATCTTTAGTTGAAACTTGGCCTATTTTAGATATTTTTTTTTGTATCTCGCTTCCCATCTGTTCACAAGGTTCAATAGAAGCTACAGCAAGTCAGGATAATTACATGGCTGGAGAACATATACTACCATTCAGTTATTGACCCATTTGGCTATAGGTGTACTTTATTTACCTATTTTCTTCATGTAAGCCTGTAGATGTAACAACCTTATTTGGTCATATTCTACTTTTAGGATTATTTGCCATGTCTAACAATTAAATCTAAATTTCAACTTGAATTTGCATTAATTTATGCAAAAACTCCATGTTCTGGAGCAATACTTTTTTTTTTAAGTTCTCATAACCCTTCTTAATATCTCCAACAATTGGTGTGGATACCATGTTCAGTGGTTTTGCAATAAACTCATTAACCAAAGACCCCTATACACCTTACAATCTTTCTATACTGTACAATCAAATTTTGTTCTACCAAATCCATGTAATATGAGGACCTTTCTAATCCATCACTATGTATTCTATCAGGGAGGCCACTATACTACACAGTTGTTGGTATATCTAATGGAGATTGTATGGATCGATCTTAAGGTGTATGGGGGGCTTAAGCCAGTCCTAAATTTATGGTTATCTCTAGTTATATGTTTTATTATTTTCTTTTCAAAATCCATAGTTGTTTCTTTTGTTCATTTTTGTTCATTTTTTCAGTAGAATTTTCAATTAGGATTTTTTTATTTTCCCGGTCTGTGGTGCTTGTCAGCATACAATTTAAAAACAGTAGGTTTAAAGAGTTCATTTATTTCTGGGATATTTTGAACTTTTCACCTTGTATCATTAAAAGCCATCCTTGTCTATGTGTGTGTAAATAGGCAAGTTATTCTAAATATGTTTTCAGGACATTCTGGAAATCTTAGTGAAAGGATAGATAAGGCAATACAGCAAATAATTTTTATGTAGTGCATCACACAGGTACAACTGCTGGGCATTATTGTCTCATTACATAGTTCAGGCACTCTATACAAAAATACTTTCTGAATTGAGAACACCAGTTTCATGGCTAGGGAAACATCATCAAAAGAAGTACAAAAGTCTAGTTGCTTTGACTTATTACAGCAGAAAGCCATGACCTGAATGAATGTGAACCTTCATAGCCTCTATGATATCTTTATAAGTTCCTTTGTGTTAAAAATGGGACAGTGCTGAAAACGGCACCAAATGAAACCTCACTGATTGGCATGAAGTGCTTTAGTTGGTGGAATTGGAAGGGTATGTGAAAATACAAAGTATTTTGCATTTTAGAATAATAAATCTGAACTCTGGTATTAATAACATAATATGTTGTTCAGAGGTATTCTGTGCACATAAAGATCATTTATATTTTAGTAGATAATAAAGAATATATAAGGCTTAAAGTTTTTGTGCCTACAGTTCAAATATTATTGTTTCAATTGTGTTTATACATTGCTGGCTCTAATACTTCTGAAATTACAACTCAAGCTTCCTCTTAAGGTGGCCGCACAAAGTTCAAAATTTTTGTTCGATCAATCGATTTTTCACTCAATCGAAAGAAAATAGAACAGAACAACTTGTTCAATCAATCAAAAGTTATCGATATCAAACAAAAAATAATCGTAGGGTGATCAAACATGTTGGTAAATTTTGATCAATCTGTTAAACATAGAATATATATAGAACGTGTCATAATGTCATTCGATAATTTTTTTCATTCTGAAAAATAAGCATTAAGCTACTTCCAGTTTAATATGTAGAGTTGGATTGAGCACACGTTCATTCATATAATGCCCGTTTGCATTATGTTTGTTTGTATTTTGTTCATCCGTATTATGATCATTCGCATTATGTTTGTTGCCATTATGTTAGTTCATATTATGTTTGTTCGTATTATGT
>CM070032.1:38156823-38182148 GCA_036250615.1 Ptychadena robeensis | reverse complement strand
GCTGACAGGTGTGTAATATGTCCATGTCATGTATGTGGCGGATTTTTTTTTTGAGTTTACTTCCGCTTTAAGTGTTTTTGGATACAGCCCTACATCACAGCACAGCCCTACATACGATCCAGTTTTCATTCAACATCATGTTTGGTCAAACGAAAATCAAATGTATACATTCGATATAGGTATGATCGATATTCAATCAAAGTATCGAACAGCCTGATCAATGGTCGATCATGCAGAAATCTATACGTGAATGGCTAGCTTTAATGTCATGTTTCTATGCAATCTGAACATGCCAAGTACAAAGTTTCATCTCTCCATCCCCAGATGCTGTTATCACTGGGGAAAAGGTAATATGTCACTTTCTACTCTATCCATAAAGTATTTGACCGTTTCCCTTTTCTTTTTGTGACCAAATTAACCTATGTACACCTAAAGCTGTATACATAACAAAGCAACATTTCACCTTAGGTATCCAGCATGTTAAATTAATCATCAGGTATCCAATCAAATCCAGGCACCAATTACAGTCAATAAGTGACATGCTAATTCTATCTCAAATACACTGAAACAATGCCAGAGTCAGTAAATCCATTTAATTAACCTTTCACTCTGATCAAGCAGGCACTGAGGCTACAACCTAACTATGTTGGACTATAGAAGATTAAAAAAACATTGGTTGGTCTGGTCAGTCTTCAATATTCTGATAATTAGGGTCAGAATTTGGTTAAACATCAGGAAAGCACGGATTCATCTTTGTATGATCTGGTCTGGCTGCTGTTGGGGATGGTAGTGACAGCGATGTTTGAATGGCAGTGCCCGCAGATGTTTGCACTGAACATTGGGAAAAAGACCTAGTGTAAGGACTCATTTACAGTGAGTCTTTAGGATGCCTAGCAGTGTTTGGGAAATCGTTGCACGCACTCTAAAGGTGGGAATACACGTAAAGATTTCAACAGACTCAATATTCCATAAGATTGAATAGTTCGATTTTTATTTAGAAAATCGATTTGTTAAACCTCGATCTTTTTATGAATGTACAACACAATGAGTAATCAATTGAATTCTAGTGTAATTGCTGAAGCGGTAGGCCTGCCTTGAATGCTTCCTCGATTGGTTGGCAAAATTCATGTCTCGATTACACTGCAGTCGATGAAAATTTACGGACATATCCGATACAGTTCCGATTAAGATTCAGTCAAGATTAAGATTCAATATCGATATTACTTTTATCTCTTTCAAACTAATTACAAATATTCGATAAAGGTCCAATCGAACAAAAAAAACCAATCTTTATAGTCGATCTTATAAAAACATCTGCTCGTGTATTTCCCAGCTTTACTCTATACAGATAGTAATAATCAATATTATACTATGCTCCCATGTGGCCAACATAACAAAAATAATGAACTAGAGAACAGATGAAGGGATAAACCTATCATCAACATTTTCCCCCTGATACAACAGGGGCATGGGGACTTTAAAGGCCAAGAGTGACAGAAGCAATGAAATACAATGGATTCATAAAAGTTCACGCATTTAATAGTCACAATAAAATTCCAAAAGTCATCACATTCACATTTGCTGTCACCAGAGTGATCTTTTGAACATAAAAGATGGAGATGAGGTATCCACTGATGTAAAGTAGCATGAGGGAAGGAGAGCATTATACCCAACACACCTGAAACACATACCTACCTAATACACTGAAGGTCAGTGCAGCCTCAAACTTTTGGCCCTCCATTCCCTTCGCAGCCATGGCTTAATGCTGGGAGGACACTTAAGATCTATGTTTCCAAAATCCTTCAAACGGACCCTATAATAATTCATAGGACCCCCTGAGGAATATTAGAGAAATATATGTTGGGGTCTCTATCCTACACCCAGATCACAGGGTCGCGTTTATCTCCTATGAACTACCACATTGCCAGCGGCATTTAGGATCCCAGTATCCTGAGGAACTTCCTCTGTTTCTGGACCTTGTTAAGGACCGTTACTATGATTTTCGGCCTTTCTGGACTATTCATTTTGGACTTTTTTGGACTGTTAAATTATTATATTTTCAACTTTTTTTATATATTTTTGTATTATTAATTGCTTGACCCATATCAATCACATGATGATTTTGGCCACTTAAGTCCCCATGCCTCTATGCAAATAGGGGGAATTTTACAGGATACACCAGAAGGACAGAGCCGCTGAGCTCTCTCCAGATGGTTGGTATCTGCTGTGTTCTTATATACAATGACGCGTAAGTTCACCCCTTTTCTATACAGATAGTATTATGTAAATTCTGTGGAAATAACTGAACCACTCTTTTACTATTTATATAATCTCAGCATCCATGAGCACATTTACTAATTAGCTCACCGATTTATGTCAGTTATGTCACATGGGCAAAATATATGTTCACCTCTACTCAGAAGAAAGGTAATGGTAGGGGAGGAAATTTTAGATTTCCAATTAACTGACTTTTCAATGTCACTTGTGCCTAAATGTTGAAAAATATAAGCAAGATTGAAGTACTTACTTTGAAAACTACTATGAAGACTCCAAAGTCAGAGCCAAAAGACAGAGACAAAGGGACTACATGACTAGGTTAGGAAGCAGTCCTGTACTTGTGTAGGAGGAGAATTTACTAAGCTTCAGCGGCGGACAGTATGTTTCCGGTGAATATCCCATTATCCCTCTCTCAATTTTCTTTTTTTAGTATAACTTTCTTGGTTTTCAGGTTTCAAAACTTGTCATGGTAGCTGTGCAGTTTTAAGGCCCTTGAAGGTGGTCTGGTCATGCAAAAGGTTATTGGAAAGGACCGTCATAGGTATGGAGTCATTTTATTATAAGTGTTTTTCAGTCAGGTATTGCAGATACAGGGTATTCCAGTTAGGTTGAGTGGTGGGTGAACATTTCAGGAGCATCTATCTTTCTACCCCAGCCATGTTTACTTTTCTCATAAACTTCCATATGTACATTCTCCCTTTTATGAGTCACTCTATTTCAATGCCAATACTCTATAATATTGATCAATACTGGTGGAATGGAAGTCTAATTCCCAACATGTAACTTTAAATCAGCACCAAATGATGAAGGAATGAAGTATTTATCATTATTAAAGTACTATGTATGTTTTATGTAGTATGTAGTGTAGATGAAGAATAAGTAACCCTAACTATGATATATCCAGATCAACATGTAAGTCAGTGGTACCCAAACTTTCCTTGCAGAGCCCAACTTTTCTATTTAGTAACATTATCGAGCCCCTCCCTATTCAAACACAGATGACCTGTCCCCCAGTTTGAGAACCACTGATGTAACTTATCATTTATATTATCCTGAGAGGGTGATAGCTAATTCAAAGCTAAAAAGTTAAAAAATTTGATGTATTTATTAAAGTATTGTGAAAGAAGTCTAAAAACATAGGAATGGACAGCAGGGTGCTTGTGTCACCTTGGACCTCTTGTTTTCACCTATAGTTATTGATTGAAAGATGTCAAAAATTGCCATGTAGTAAACCCATCATCACCTTAAAGGTGGTGCCACCTGCTAAGTCTCAGATGTTGTCACCAGGGAGACTGGTCTGGAGACACCACAGGATTCAATCATCAGACTTTTCTCTGTAGGGAACCAACTTAATGGGAAATCTCTGTTTTAACTGTCTCCTTCTATAGTTCATGCTCTTTAGCTGCTAACCATTGCTTAGTGTTATCAATCTATGTGTTTTATCCCTGGCTCTGCAGAATATGGAAGATTTCATACTGTATTAATTATAGTGAGATAGGACTATCAGGTTACATAATGATGACATAATTACCAGCTCCTAATCTGTGAGTTGATGTAAGTAGTACACTTTAACAGTATGCACAAAGAGGCTTGTCTGTAAAGTTTCTATCAAATACTGTATCATTTGGAGTCATATTCAAATAACTACTGTACATGTTTGCAAAAATGATAGATTTATGTTTTTATCCTAGAAATACTTCCTAAAAAGTTCCTATATCCCATTTGTGGGCTGACAATGGGATGTACAAGCAACACTGTCAGCCCAGCCTCAGTTCTTGTTGGACTACAGAACTTCACCCAGTTGTAGTTATGTACAGGGTTGTGTGCTCCATGTTGTTTCATTTGGCAGAACTCCCTACCTCCCTACACAAGCTAAAACAGTCCTGTCATCTTGACACCAGGGAACACTGTGTAGTAAACAAATTCTGAGAAGGTGTAGTTATGAGCAGCTTACCTATATTACCTATATCGATAGGAATTAATGTAAACCCAGCATTGCAATAATTTTACTACTGCGGTGACCTCACAGGGCGTACCCTTCTGGTAGACAGGCATGTGAGCCGTAACAAGAGTAACAGTCTTGGTGCTCAATGGGTGGTTGATTCCAAATGTGGCTCAGGGTAGATTTTTTAGCACCAAAAATTGGTAGCCTAAGCTACACTCAGGATAGTTAACCTAATGTTTAATCGGGATGGTATAACTAAACCACCAGAGTCTGCCACGTCCTCCAGTGATGCCTGGCTGGAGCTTTGCATTGCTGGTGTTATCAGTATCCCATTGACATTTGCAGCAAAGTTGGTGATTCCTGTCCAGCATTGTTGTCCCCAGTCCTCACGTCCCCAGTGTCATTAATGTCCCATAAATAAAGGGAGGGGGGCCTGATTAGGTGGAAAATTTAAACAGATAAAAAAATGAATAAAAATCCCACCACTATGGAGGTTAATTGTTTTTTTAGTGGGGGTAATTTTAAAAATAAGTGGAGAATGTTTATATATAATAGTGTTGCTTGGAAATCATTACTACTTTGCCACATTTCCAAAAGTAAGGGGACTTACTATTTCAAAGTAAACTACTTCCTATATAAGTAATGTCCGAAGTCAGACTCTAAGGGCCAAATACGGCCCTGATTCAAGTTTCCACTGGCCACTGGCATAAAATCAATGATGTGCAGAGGCAATCTGCACTAAGGTGACACTAAACTTTCCAGCCAGAGCCAAACCCAGATACAATGTCAGATAGTCTTAAGCTTCCCTACATTTAATGTTTTAAAGGAGGGGTGCCGAAGACACCGATCGTGAAGACACCTGGAGTAGATTGAGGACCCATGCAGATTTTTGTTTTGTTTTGTTTTTGCTCCCATGTATACGGGGCCTTTTGGTTATTACTGGTAGATCACTATTTTTAAAGAATACTTGCAAGCCAAGAAAGTGTGGGCATACCCAAAAGTCAGGCCTGGCCCTTTTTGCAAAGAGTTTGGGCCCGCTGACCTCTATCTTTCCTTTGTTTATCACAAACCCTAACGTTTTTACTGTGTGTGTATTGTAGAAACTGAAGTCAGTGCAAGCAATGGTGAGAATTACATGTGTTACACTTAGATGATGAATCACCCCCATGGACTCCTTGGAATGACAATGTGATCCTATAAATATCCTCTAAGGACATATTATAAATATTCAAGCACTTGCCAGCACCCACACTTATGACAATCATTATTTTTGCCAAAAAAAAAGATTTAAAACACATTGCTCCAACAAAAGTACCAGATTTTCATGTAAAATATTACTATGAAGGGATATAAATAATAATTTAGAAGGGGGTCAGCTTTGTTCTGTTCATATGGATGAACTGTGAAGGCTAATTCCCAGATAAATCACAACCTCTTACAGTGTATGTTCAGTAAGAATCAGCCAGCCTGCTGCTATGAAATGATTGCCTGCGCTGCCAATTGCTGTGTATTGTACATAAACCAGCAAGCTCATTTCCTTTTATAGCAATGTAAACAATGACTGTAGCTCAAGCTTGACCTTTATTGAGTGTGAATGAAAAGGGACTCATCTCAGCAATTGTCGCAGTATATGTATCTGGGATCGCCCTCCTTGCAGTCCAGACTCTCTTACCTACACCACTTGAATGGGCACGCTGTGTTTTTAGCCGCACACTTTGGACTCCTTTCTGATAAAGAACCTTGAAAGTGGCCTATCTGTCAGGGGTATAATTACATCTGAAGGAGCTCTGCGGTAGATATATTATAGAGCCCTTTGACTCTCCATCCTAGTTTTGATGGACATTCAAACTACTGAGGCCTATGATGTTCTTAAGAACTCACATAGCTACACACCCTGCTATCGTCTTTTTATAATGGTATGTGTAAGTACAATCTACTAGGTGTATTTAAATTAAAGGCTACCTGTGACCAGAAAAAAAGTATATTTAACAACATTAAAGAGAGCCAATAAGTGATGTTGATATATATATATATATATATATATATATATATATATATATATATATATATATATATATATATATATATATATACTGGGGTGTATGCCAAAAGCTATTTGATTTTGAAAGTTTTAAAACTCCTGACATATTGTGTTGCTGCGCTGGTTGTGGACAGACAATGGTTTACATCTAGCAGAACAACGTCATTTTGTAAAAAACTGACAACAGTTTTAACCATTTACAACCTATCTTGAAAAAATGAAAAAAAGTTGACAGGATTAATTCACACTGTTAATTACAGGGCTGCAGCTTAACCTCAACCACTATGCGCAGCAGTTGACAATATGGTAAGGGCAATCGGTGGGTGGCTGCCATCTCCCTCCAACTAGCCCTGTGCAATCTCTATGGACAATCACCTGGTATACTCAATGTGTTGCATCTGCCTTTACATTGCAGTTCAAAGTAGATCATGAGCTGCAGTCAGATGGTTCCTGACAAATGGCATGAACTCAGATAAAAAGATAGATAAACATTGTTAATGCACGAATTGGAAATTGCGTTTTTGAGACAAATTTTTGTAAGTTGTTAGCAACTGAAACACATTCACAATTCTGTAATCTGAACTTTTAACACATCAGTCTACTGTCCGTGGCCTATATCTCATAGCAAGTTTCAGAATTGCTCAATAGCTTAAGGCTGCCATACACGGCACGGATTCGTGCCGGATTCTGGCGCGATGGATTCCGGGTGCGTGCACGCGGATCCATTGTGCCGGAATCCCCTGCAGCCCACCTTGCCCGTCCGATCGCATCCGATGGATCAGGGGCACACAATCGGATCCGAGGAAGAACCAACCTGTTGGTCTTTTCGGTCCGATTCTGCTCTGATCAGGGGGCGTTGCGGTCCGGGAGGCGAGCCATCGGACACGGATCCCTCCCGGATCCGTTCGTACAAGGTGGGCTGGATTCCCTAATTGGCTAATCGTTCTCACCTGTGGATGCCGGCGGAATCGCCGGAATCTATCGGGTGCTGAATCGATCAGCCAGGGAATCCGTGCCGTGTATGGCTAGCTTTAGATGGAAAAGGCCGTTCAATCACAGCATGAGTCCAGAGACAAGACCACCAACAACACTGCACAGGCAACAAGTGGGTTGTGGCCAGCCCTGTTGACATGTATTTCTGTCTGTGAACCTGCTTTCATCTGTGAAGAGCACAGGGCGTGAATGGCGAATTTGCCAATCTTGGTGTTCTCTTACAAATGCCAAACATCCTGCACGATGTTGGGCTGCAACCTTCATACCACTCTCATGGAGTCTGTTTCTGACCCTTTGAGGAGACACATGCACATGTGTGTAGCGGTCCTGATGCTGGGTTGTTGCCCTCCTATGGCCTCCTCCACGTCTTCTGATGTACTGGCCGTTCTCCTGGTAGCGCCTCCATGCTCTGGACACTACGCTGACAGACACAGCAAACCTTCTTTGCTTTAGTCCAGATATGGGAGGAGATCCCTCAGGAGACCATCTGCCACCATATCAGGAGCATGCCAGGCATTCTATGGAGGTAATATAGGCACATTTAGGCCACACACTACACATGACTTGTTTTAAGGACATTTCATCAAAGTTAGATCAGCCTGTAGTGTTTTTTTTCCACTTTAATTTTGAGTGTGACTCCAAATCCAGTCCTCCATGGGTTGATACATGTGATTTTCATTTAAATCAAATGCACATTCAACTATGTAAAGAAAGTATTTAATAAGAATATTTTATTCAACCAGATCTAGAATGTCCTATTTTTATGTTATTATTATTGTTATTATTATTATCATTTATTTATATAGCGCCAACATATTACGCAGCGCTGTACAATATATTAGAGATACAAACCCACAATAACACACAGGTACAGGTATGACACAGGAGGAGTAGAGGACCCTGCCCGGACGGGCTTACAATCTAGTAGGTTGGGGAACAAGGTATACAATAGGTGGGGGGGGGGGGGGGGGGGGGGGGTTCCCATTATTTTTTTGAGCATTGTATGTCATTAGTTGCAAAATATATGAAAAAAGCCTAAAATGTAAACCTAGTGGCATCTCAAGCAACTAAGGACTGGTAAACTGTAATATGTACTTTTTTGTTGTGCTAATTGCGTCCTTGAACACTGTTGCAGCATATACTGCCATGACACAAGGAATTTATGCGTTTTTATAAAGTTACTTAAAAGTCCACTTTAGAGACCTAGATGGACAGCACGGCTCTGCAGCCAAAGCTTTCTGTTTTGTTCAGCACCATTCTAACAGTTAACACAATGGCTGTGTCTTGACAAATTTAAATGCCTGTTTTCCCAGGGTATATTTTCCCTGCATGCTGCCCTGTTCATCAAGACTTTGGGAGGTTGTGTTATGCTTCAGAAAGTGAACTGATGGATTGCTTGAGAACAAACACATAATTTTATGAAGTATGATGAAAACATAAGGGTTTTGTTATGATGGTTCTAACAATGCGGAACCTGTTCCCATATTGCCGTCCTGTGAAAAGAAATTCCTGTATAATTATTAAATAAAAACACTTACTTATTCAATACTCGGCTTCAGGATCGCGGATAAGAAAGGCTCGCAGTCAGAGAGGTACTTATGTTGTTTCCTTGGATACTAGATGATGCCAATCAGGTCTGTGTTTTTATCTGAAAGTGGTACCCCTGCCGAGAGACGCAGCTCGGTGAGGTGCTGTTTATACATAGCAAGTAAATAGGAACTTTGTTTATATTACAAAAGGTCCCCGACCCAGATTATTCCCTGCATCCCCCTTTGGAGAAAACGTAATGAGGACAGGAAAGCTTTCTGGTCAATTTATTTAGAACCATTGTACAAACAGCTAAGCAAATCCAAAACAATTTGGAGACAATTACGTAACGCTAATGCGGTTATGAGAACGGTTAAAATTAATTTTACTCCTTCTAATCTTATTCTGCCTAAGCACCATCTTCTGTCTTTTCCCCGAAGAAAGGGTCTTCCACTTTATCACAGAATCTGTTTTATAAAAGGGACGCATTAATTATCGATGCTTTTAATTCAATAATGAGGAGAGCTGCAAGGCTTTGCCGGGCCGGGGAGGTGGAATCCAAAGGCCGCTCTTAGAATGGAGCAAAGAGACTTTTTTTAGCGCTTTTGGTAAACGTGTACAACAAACTCTCAGCACTCAACCTCTCAACGCGGAATAGTTTCTAAATTTGGGAGCATGATTAATAACTCCTTTCTAGATGCCGTGCACGCCTTTCACTTCACTGGAAAGGAAACAGGACAAAAAGGTTACAAAAACTGAACATTTTCTATCATGCCCGGAGACATTTACAGCATTCCCCCCTGAAAAATTTTGTAATTCTATTTATATTACTAACTTAGTCTTTTCAAAAATGTTGTGTTCCCTATGCTGTATTTGTCATTAATAACATTATGCAAATGATAGCATAATATTATATTATTATACTGGAAGTTTATATAAAGTCACAACTTTTACCATCATTGCTACTGATGACCAATATTCATATGGAGCACATCTTCTGTGTTATCTGTTTACTATACTAAAGATACAGACACACGGTTAGTTGCCGGTGCAATCGACCCCGGTCAATCACATCATGGGCCCATCCATTCCCATTCAAAGCACTCTTCACACTGACAGCGGGTCCAGGCTGCAGCAGCTGCTCCAATACTTTGAATGTAGACTCATGTCTCTATTCAAAGTAATGGAGATTGAACGGGGTTTTCCCACCCCGTTCAGTTGAGGAAGTCACGCACGGGTACATTTGTAAACAGATTACCATGCACGTTGATTGATTGTACTCAAATCTTTTTACAGATCTACCCATGTGTGCCTAGCTTAAGTGATCGTACACCAAGCTTGGGCCCTGATGAAGAGAACACTGAAATGCGTTAGGTATACATGTCCCAGTAAATAATGTGTTAGATATACATCTCCTAATAAATACTTCTGTGATTAAGAATGATCTACATCTACATCCTTGGTAGTAATCTCAAGTGTGGCTCCAGGTAGTTTCTAATAACCAGAAGTGGTGACCCTGAGCCACACTCGTAGTTGCCTCCTGTTCCAGACAAGTCACCAGCATCCTCCAGCACTAGCCGTCTGGCATTTTCTTCCTGCATCCATGTCCTCAGCATCATCACTTACATGGGTGGACTGCCTGTCCAATTTAAACAGATTTCATTATAATCTGTGCAAACGTCCTGTAAAGTTTTCCGCCAGAGAGGTTAAAGTAGAACTATAGAAACAACATGGCATATAGAATGCCACAACATATATGATTTGCAGAAGTCCATCCACATAGGAAGAGGAAGTCTGTCCCTGTAACATAGTTACACTACCTACTGACCCTGCAGCAAGTCTTTTCTTCTAAACTATTTTAAAAGACTGAACAAAAGTGAAAAAAACAGGGCTACGACAAACCTATTGCCACTAAAATTGGTGGTTACAATGGTCAGCTTTAATTTGTTCTTTAATATTCAAACATAATTAAAGTTTTACTGTTTAAAAATAATGGGCAACATTAGAGATTTGTTAGTTACCTAAAGTGTCTTGCAGAATTATTCACCCCCTTTGACTTTTTCCTGTTTTGGTGCCTCACAACTTGGAATTAATATGGATTGTTTAAGAAATTACATCATATAACTTACAGAACATGCCCCCAACTTTGAAGATTTTTTATTTATTTATTGACTTTAATGTCTTTCTTCAGGCCACTCTGCCATAAAGGTCAACTCTATGGAGCATATGGCTTATTGTTGTGCTATGTCAGTGGTTCCCAAAATTTCCTTGCAAGGCCCCCCTTTTTGAGCCCCCCCCCCTCCCTATAGAAACACAGGTTCAGAATGAGGGCCATGCCCCCCCCAGAATACCTTTGCGCCCCCCAGTTTGGGGACCACTGTCCTATGTACAGATACTCCAGTCTCTGCTGTGGAACTCTGCAGCTCCTCCAGAGTCACTTTAGGTCTCTGTGCTGTCTCTCTGATTAATGCCGGGCCCACTGTTGTGCCATGTTCTTTTGATGGTGCTCCTGGGGATCATTGGATATTATTTTATAACCTAACCCTGACTTATACTCAACAACATTGTCCCTTATTTGTTTGAAGAGTTCCTTGGTCTTCATGGCAGTGTTTGGTTAGTGATGCCTCTTGGTGTTGCATTTGACAAATTCTGTGACTTCTGAAAGTAATCCTAACAAAGGGGGGGAATACACAGACATGTGTCAATTTTCATTTTGTATTTCTAAAGCTGGCCATAGACGTTTACTCTTTCCCTCGATATGCCGACACATTGACTGTGCGTGATGACATCATTGCGCATAACTGATCCTGCCGGGAATCGGAAAGAAAATCCAATAAAACAAAAATACTGGACAGACTTAAGCAGCTCGAGGAAGTTAGCAGATTGAGGAAGCCCATCTACGGCGTGATGACATCATGGAGCTGTGGACAAGCTGGCACGATATTGAGCCGCAGCACTTCTGTGTCTGCCAGCCAGTACACTACTTTGGATGGGGAGCGCAGAAAATCAACCAAGGTTTTCCAACATATTGGAAACCTATTCAGTCGAGCCTGGCGCCCAATTACTAATCTCCATCTGCCCTTTCAAAGCCACTTCCTATTTACATTATGTCTCCATTAGCTACATCTATTTTTCAGCTTTGAAGCAGTAGGACAAGGATCAGATTGTTGTTCCATTGAAAGTAAACACTTGCACTGAAGAAAAAAAATGCATATATTGCTTTAGGGAGGGCCAAATGCGTTCAAATGCATTAGTATGTGTCAACACAGGGCAACACAACATACTACATGAAAATACCGTAAGGCACCATGAAGCTTAACCTCCAGTGTTTACTACCACACTGATCAACATTGAAAACATGTATTAAGCTTCTTGGCCAAGTTGTGTACGAACATATGATAACTAAAGATTAAAACGAATCAAATTACTATTGAAATATAATATAAATAGTAACATGTTTAATGCTAAAGAATTATTTTATGATGGCATTTACTTTTATATGGGGCTTTATTAAAGTTGAACTCTACACCTTTTATAAGATTTCATGCATTACATTTACTGTACTTATAGAAGAAGGATTTTCTGTAATTCTGCAATTATAGCATATTACTTTATCTCCCGGGTAACACAATTATCCAGTTACTGGTCTATATGTTCACTGTAGTATATCTCTCATCTTCATTACTTCATCCTGAAATGTATCCAGGCTTCTTTCAAGCAACCAGTACCTATGAACAGTATATGTATATATAGATGTATATTGACCTGTTTATTTATCCAACCTCCAGCTGGCCCATTTCCACAGTTTATGTCCTTACATGTGACTAGTTTGGGGAGATCCTCTATTAAGGGAGGTTAAACAATAAACTGGTAAGTGTGTGCCACCCAGCAGAAGTATATCAGTAAAAACTTTCTGGCAAGAGTAAGAAAGATCTCAAACAGTAATACAAAGTAGATGATCCTATTTAATATATATATCATATATAGAGACATTTTGGCATATACCTATAGTTTATTAATAAACACAAAAAATGCACAAACCAAGGTGTTCTGGCCAACATCCCAAATATATATATATCTGGAGATAGAAGGGGGATCAAATAGAGCCCCACAACTAATCTAAATTCCCCCTGTGAACAAACGCAGGGGCGAGGGGACTTTAACGGCCATCAATATAGGATAAACAAGGTAGTTAAGGTTTAAATTAATAATGATTTAATGAACATCAGATATATATAGTTTATTAATAACATGGGTAAAGCAGTTACTCTCCATAAAAGTTATTGACTAGGACAAACGTTGTTAAAAAAAAATGATAACATATTAATGATTCAGTTTAACATGTTAATTGATAATGTATTAAACAAGTCCTTGATGTGTTTGTGATGCATTTGTGATGCATTTTTTGTGCGCTTTCTTTGCTGTAGGGCATGTACATACAGTGGAAATAACACTTTATTATTGGTCAACTCTCTGAGATCCATCATTGAAGTTACATAAAATCAGTTACATCGATTTATTTACAAAAGGATTAAATACTCTTCAAAGTGAATATCTATTAAAAAGTTATTTCATATTGGAGACCTTATTCTTAGCAGTGATGTAGACATTTCAATGTGACTTTTTCAACTGAACCTCTTGGGGTAATCTGCTATGATTACCCACACGCTATCCTTACCCTTCCACATCCTTGCAAGAACCCAGACTACCATTGCCTGAAGGTCAACGTAGTGCCCCCCACAATCTTAAACGTCATCAGTGACACTAAAGAGGCAGACACTGCTGGCCTCCGGACAGGTAAGCAACCCTTAGTGAAGTTTGGGGGTGAGTATTGTTTGTAAACAAACTTACCCCAAGCTACACTCAGGCTAAAGCCCAGGAGGTTAAAGGTGGCTACAAACACCTTCAACACTATTAATTATGTCCAGCTGAATCTATCTATCTATCTATCTATCTATCTATCTATCTATCTATCTATCTATCTATCTATCTATCTATCTATCTATCTATCTATCTATCTATCTATCTATCTATCTATCTATCTATCTATCCAATAACTGCTTATCAATGATAAATAATATGTGACCAATCTCTATGGTGGCCAATTTTGTTTGTTCTTCAATTTTATCAGTTTGCAAATGGATTTAAATTAAGTTGAATGAAGCGTGTGATGTGGATTGCTTTAATCCCCGGAGTGTGGATCCATCATTTCTAAAGTCGTACCACACAGTGTAATTGATTCAAAGCCAATCAATTCCTTTCCTAAGTCCTGTGTGCATGCTACATAGTATCACTGTATACAAATGAATCAAAAAAGAAAAAAAACGAATACTTGTACAAATTACAGAAATTTAGAACATGTCTGATTACTGCCCGATTGATGTTCCATTTCCATCACTTTTGGTCGATCGATTCAAAAGGAAAAGAGTAAAAATTATTGATTTAAATCCATTGACCTAAAAAGTTGAACCATGTATGGCCAACCTATCCCTGAACTTAAGATCTGTTGGTCTATCTATCTATGGGTAATAATAAGAAAATGAGCCGGCTATCCAATATTGTTAAATTCCAGTAACATCTAGATTAGAAGTAATAAGTGTGACGTTACTGAATAAAGTTTTTGCGTTTCTTCCGGTTTCATAAGTAAATCATGGATTGTGTGTTTCAGATTTGTTACGTTAAGGGTGGCATATGTGTAAGATCTTGTGTTCTTTTGCCAACGCTGACAAAGGTCTGGTTGTCAGTGATACCTTTAACAGCTAAATTTATCTCAGACTGACAGGAGCAGGTGCTGGTGGGCCTGCCAGACACTTGTGCACGGGAATCTCGCTTCTTACAGGTCAACAGCTAGAGGGGAAAAAGCTTCTGTCCTCATGTTAGAAAGCGAGTAAGGCACACAGAACCCATACTGGGGTTTCTCTTCAAAGCCAGCTGGTCTGGCTTTATTATACAGGAATTTTTTTTACCTGTTAAGAGTTTGGTCAACGAACCCCTCAGCAGGTGCTGTAGGGTGAAACTTCCTGGAGAAGAAGGGCACTGGTAAGTCTTATTTTTTTTTTTTATTATAATGATCAACTCAGAATTTTTGGTGTTGGAGATGTTGAGGATAGTGTGTGTAGACTCCATGTTCTTTATTTGCAGCGATTTCCACATTTTTAACCCTGTCATTGACTTTGTAGTAAACTTTGTGGAAACGTGCTTTGTTTTAATGATATTATAAATGAGAAAATTCTCTTCCAGAAATCCAGTCCAAGCCCATCCACAAAAGTGATAATATGTTTCATGCCAATCTCTTCTATTGTTATTTTTATTTAAATCTGAACAAATATAGCAGAAATGGAAAGATTTGGAGTGATGGGATGCCTGGCTTTTAACTTAACATGATATTGATTTCTTCTTTTATAGCATTGGTCTAGAACAATGTTAGATTTTTTTTGGGGGGGGTTATAAAAATGACATTCTACTTTTTTATTTGATGCGGTAATTAATACTTTCAACTTTTTGGACTGATTGTTAGAGCCTGGGTCTAATTAAAAACATTGGTTCTCAATTAATAAAAAGGAACAAATATCTTTTTTGGCTTTGATCAGAAAAAGCAGTTAACAGACAATGACATCTCATTTGTAATTGTTACAGTCTGGTAGAAATACAACATAAAATACAACATATGAAATGTACAAGGAGTATCAGGGAACTCTAGTTTAATGATATGAAATTAATGTTTGTGTTTAGAATTTTATATATATATAATCTCAGTCTAATGTATTAAATACTTTAGATTGTATCACATATTATAGTATTCTATATACCATATTCTATTTTGGGTTATATACTTAAAGTTGAGTTTTAAAAGTAAAAGGAAGTGCAGTTTAGACACAAATGTTAGTGAGAAGTACCAATAGCTATTAAAATTTTTGAACCACAGCCACTGTAAAGCAGAAACCCCATGTTTATGATATAAGGAATAGTTATTGGTGAGTTTAAAAGTATAGTGTAACACCAAAGTTCTGGGCATGCATTTAAATCTATTCACTGTACTCCAGTTAAAGATTGATTATGTTAAGAGTCATAACACAATAGTAAGTTCACACATTTTCTGTGACTGCTTCTACAGAATTCAACTTTTTGCTGATTACATTTTTATTAGAATTTGTCAATTGTTTTAGTATACAATGATATCAAATTTTATATATATATATATATTTGTGTGTGTATTTATATATATATATATGTATATTTCCTAATATTTTTTTGGAATAAGCAATCAAATAATAAAATGGGTAATTCCCATTCCTACATATCATAGTAATGTAATTGCTCCTATCCCCAGTATTAGTAAAGCACTAGTCATTAGTATTGATTGAGCTGTACAAGTGAGGTCTATTTTGTTCCAGCTCACAATTCTAACTCACCAGTCATTACATATAATTATTCTAGACTTGGACTCACATGTCGCAATAGAAAATGAATCCTAAATTGCATTAAATAGGTTTTCTGCCTGATCACTACCTAGAATTAGATTTTGCTGATACTGGTTTGGTATTCATAAATGCATTTGCATCAAATGATCTGATTCTTTCCACTGTGTCCATGGTACAAAAAAATTGACATACAGTCAATGGTTTAATCATACATGATCTAATGATTTACATGACCTAATAATCTTCATCATGGATATGGGACATGTCTGATAAGACGCCATGGACTGATCTTGTAAACAAGTACACATGGGTCCTGGATTTAACATGCATCCATCATCTATGCTGCATTTAGCAATTGCTCCAAATTTGAACCCAGCGAGGACAGGGTGAGGTCTGGGGCAAGCGATAGAAAAGAAAGGAGACAGCACTGTTATACAGATCACAGTCCACATCACACAAAGCAAACTCAACTTCTATGGAATATACAAAACTCTTATTCCTTAACCTAGAGAATTCTATGGGTGATGCATAAGCAGCGAAGCTTGAGATTGTGTGTATTAAATTGGTCTCCATTACCATGCTGTTAAGTGAAGTAGAATTTCTGGGTTTTTGAGAAGTCACATTCAACTCCCCATTTTTGATATTATATTTATAAATTTAAATTAGATTATTTAAGGTATAATAAAATCATGTTATGTTCCATCATAGTAATCGTGTCATGTTGTAGTATATCATGTTAATATACAGAAATAACCTGGTTACATGTCTTCCGCAGAAATGTGTTCCTGGAATTGTAGATAATATTTTACCTTGGATAGCCCCTGGCACTTGAGACTTGAACATACACTCACACTAAAACCCCTGTAATTCTACCTTGGATAAAATGCTTAAAGACCTTGGCAATTCCCATAACCTTGGTATATGGCCAGGTCTGGGCAAAAAGGGGAAAGAGCAACTCAACAAAGAGTCATAAAACTTGGTATTCATATACATGGAACTCTTATGACAGATAACACCACAGTGCAAAAAGGTCATTTGTTTTTTAGATAGATAGATAGATAGATAGATAGATAGATAGATAGATAGATAGATAGATAGATAGATAGATAGATAGATAGATAGATAGATAGATAGATAGATAGATAGATAGATAGATAGATAGATAGATAGATAGATAGATAGATAGATAGATAGATAGATAGATAGATAGATAGATAGATAGATAGATAGATAGATAGAAGATTTCACATAGAATTCATAAACTGCATTTTGGAGATGAGATTTAAATTTAAAAGAAATTGTTAATTTAATGGACATTTTCTACCTGCATGTCACCTTCTAAGACAGCTAAATGCCTGCAACACCTCCTGCTGTGAAATCTGGTACTACTACACCTCTTGTCTTGAATAAGACATTCTGCTTCCAGATCAGGACTGACCAGAGTTTCCATCCAGGCAGTTGTTACAGACATGTGCTTTTTTTCTATTTACCTAATATAAATATAAAGACTTTGTATACAAGTCCAAGTTTACATGCATTTGATTGCTCTTACGTGTCTTTTATATAAGCTGCATTTGTTTCTAAAACCAGAATTGTATTAGCCTGAAGAAGGGATCTGCAATATCCCGAAAGCTTGCTTCTCTTAATGACTTCAGTTAGCCAATAAACGGTATCACTTGAACTCCAAACTCTCTATATAAGCTGCATTAAAACACACATAGAGCCAAATTAAGAAAAACAAAATTGTGGATCCAATATTAAACAAGAAATGAGTACAGCACCATAGGACTAAGTGTATGTATTTGTTTTTGTTAAACCTTTAGTAAACACAAACAAAAAAACTGAGGGTCTGGATTCTACTAGGCAGGTGTAAGGCGGGAACACCTACACATGTAACAGCATATTTAAAAAAGCAGCGATTGGATTTCCCATTGTAAATCCCCTTCAAGTGCTATTTAAATATATACTTGTCATCTTGTATTTCACTCTACTAGTGGGTGTACAGTTGATGTCATTTCACTTTTAAAATAGGTAAAGTAACACATTGTGTACGCAATGTTTGCATACATAGTGTACATAGTAACCCATCCTACCTTTCAATAATAGAATTTGGGAAGTATAATCCAGCTGAGTGAGACTGAATTTTTTGGTGACCATACGTCTAATGTGACCCAGTTCTTGCGGTGGAGATACCCTGGGACATCACCCTTATGGTATCTGTTTTCTTCTTGCAGACCTTTGATAGTCATTGCATCAGTGGAACATTCCAAATAACTGTTTTGGCATTTGAGTGGGGTGACAGATTCAGTAGATCATTGGCAGCTGCTTGGGCTAAGCTGTCCTGTGTGCAAGGGTAGAGCGTGGGACACCTGTTGTGCTATTGAAAAAAAAAGACGGCTCAGTATACTTGAAGTGAGCACACATGAATTGAAAAACTGTACTGAGGAGAACATTATTTACTCTAAAAAAGAAAGAGAAATGTATAGCAGAAAGCTGTATTGTGATTTTTATGTAAAAAAAAAGGGTCACGATCTCTACGAAGGTTCTCAATTATTGAATTTAGGGTGTATCTGCAGTAGTAAGTCAAAGCAACTGGACTTGCTGAAGATTTCTTGAAGACAATAGGCTGGTCAACCAACTGTCTTTTTCAATTAAGAATAATCACAGTTACCTCCCTTAAACTGGCCATACGCATTGTGATTCTCTGTTATTTCCCCAAAAATCGTGTTTTGGGAATTGTTTGGGAATCGATGCTTGCCCACCTTAAGCGATGAACCAGAAAAAATCTTAATCTAACAAGAAATCGATCACACAGTGATCCAACATGTTGATATTTTTCTGGTCGATCGCCGTTTTTTTGAACCAAAATAGATACCCCAAGGTGGTGTGCACTGCGATCGTTGTTTGATCGATTGGCTATTTTGCAATCACATGTTGCGATTGATCGTACATTGATCGCAGGGGGAATCGCAACATTTTGGGCTAGCTTTACCTCTTAACTCAAAATCTAACACCTCTAACATAGTGTATAGCTAGCTATACACAGATCAACTTTGCTTGATCATTCTCTGATTGGATTGCCTTGTGGGAATCGAATGACAATAGATCACTAACAATTTGTGTACGAGCAGTTTACGACCGTACCATGGAGCGCATGCGTATAATGATGATTCATATTATGATCATTCGTATTACAATCATTCGCATTGCAATTGTAATACGTACGGTCACGTATTATGCATGCGCTCCATAGTACAATAGTAAATCGATCAAAATACCAGATGCTTGTATGATCCAATTAAATTTACCAACATATCTGACATAAAAATGTATAATTTTAAGTCAATCGAAATGGGCAGCTCAATCACAGGGAAGACATTTTTTTTGTATAGTATATTAGTATAATAGTAATAAGAATGTATTAAAACCTTGTAATATTATCCTAAATGTGACTTACAAGTTGAATTTGTGTCTTCTTATTCAGCAATATTACAAGGGGGCTATAATTTGAATCAGGAGAGTTTTATGGGAGTTTTGTCACCTCACTGGATTTAGCAGCTACATTAACTACATTAAAATGGGCCTGATAACCTATAACATTGGTGTTTTGATGTCTTAAAACAACTAGAAATGACAATTTCTTTGTGCTGAGGAAGTTCCATATAAAAGCTACCATTTGTTTTGAATTCTTCATGAAAATTGTATATTTTCCAACATGTGACTCCTACCTTGCTATGTCATGATATCTAGAGTGAGAATAAGTGATGTCACTACTGTTCTAAAGAGAAAACAGGTACCGTACATGAGGAAGCCCTGCTTCTGCTCCTTATTGGCCCTATGTTTCCTTAACCTCCTCTATAAATATTACCTTACAAGTGAACAGGAGGGCACTTTAGAAATAGAAGGAAAAGCCATGACAAGATGGTGTCAAGATAGTTGTCTTTATTTATAGAGACAGTATGAAGTATGCAAGCAATGGGGAAAAGATAAACAAAATGGAATCTACAGGCAATACCACTTTGCATATAACTTTTTAATATTTTCTTTTCCATGTACATGTAGCTTCATAAAAGAGGATAAGTGAAACTTTCCATTAGGTTTTTAAACCCCAGATATGAGCAAATGCTTTAGATAGATTGGATGCTGACATTACACCAAGGTCATCCTCAACTTGTTTATTTATTCCATAGCTATGAGACCACAAATCAATACTTGCTGCAAGAACAACATTGTAGCGATATCTGTAGAGACATTTATGATGTCTTTTGACCACAAACATGAGTAAAAAGGCTTTTTCCCTTGTAAAAGTTTCTGTAATATTTTTGTAGACACATTTGTTTTGGTAGCTGTACAAAATGTAATCTAATTTTGAAAGTGTACATGTGTAAGGTTATATCACAAAACATGCAGACTTTCAATGCAAATGAGTTGTTTTAGTAATTAGTATTATGAAAGTAAAATCTGTATGCATAACTGCATCAGAAGAACTGAAAGCTAAATATGCACAATGTCTCTATAATATATACTAAGCACTGTTTGATTCATATTGGTGGTCGCCACTAAGTGGTATTTGCAGATATACGTGGCTTATAGCTACCTTTGATATGCCACCCAGGAACTTCTCAGCAGGGGCTCAATATTTTTCTATTTGAACACCTCATTTAAAAATTTCCTTATGTTCCAGAAATTAAATAGAAGCTGCCCAATTTACATATTTCCTTAGGTAAAGTAGGTCAATGCAACTCTCTAGATTTAACACTGCAATGACCTGTGTGTGTTGAGTCTAACTGGTTTGCCTTTTATAGTGACAGACATGACAGATACGTAGTACAATAAAATCTTTTCAACAAAAGTAACTGATAACATGAAACATGAGACATATATTGGGATTTACTGTACAAGGTAAAGATACATTGAAGTAATTATCTCACAAAAGTGTATATGTTTGCAAAAGTAATATCTTTGCATGGGACAATACTAGGCCATGTTTATGTAGAGCAACAATTCTTTTTTTTCCCATCCATGGAAAGTTCTTTTCCATAAGGTGCCATGATGAACTTCTAGTCCAGTAAGAGAGAGTGTGAGAGCGCTCAAACACACATACTCTCCATTCTCACCTTGTAACACCAATGACTCCAGGGAGGCAAAATGGCTAATTGGCTATTTACTTGTACCGTATGTATTATAACATAATACATATAGTTAGCCACACATCGATGATTTTTGAGCAATGCATGTAACACTATTTTTAGTTTATTTTTCTTTATAAAAAAACTAAACATCGTAATATTAACCCCTTGAGCATTGTGATTGTTTAAAAAAATGATCATACAGAAAAACTCTCCATCATCATCCCCCCCCCTCGTCACTTCCCCCTCACATAAACCTATGCCAGTGGCTCCCAAACTGGGGGGCGCAGAGGCATTATGGGGGGGGGGGGCGCAGCCACTCATTCTGAACCTGTGTTTCAATGGGGTGGGGCGTTTGAAAATGTTCCTTAATCGAAAAGGGGGGCCCTGCAAGGAAAGTTTGGAAACTGCTGGCCTATTCCATTAACATATAGGTCAATGAATATTTTCAAAAATAACTGGAGGAGAAAAATGTATTAAAGGATGGAAATTTTAATAAATTAGTTTACAATCTTCTAGGGAAGATGACAGACTCTCCTTAAAGCTTGCCATACACCTTTAGACCTCTCTGTCAGATATCCTTTAGATCTAGAACAACTATGTAGTATAGGGCGCGTCACAAAATAGGCCGCAAATCAAACACACGAACCTTGAATCGGCCTAGAAATCGTCCAAAAAATCGATCCAACAAATTATGTACATGTCCGAAATGTTTAGGTCGATCTCATTACTTTGGATGGGGACCAGCATCCCCATACAAAGTAAGTGCAGACACACAAAAGTCACATGCCAGTACCCATATCGTCATGTGCGGTCGATCTGCCGAGAAATCGACAGAAAAACGCCAGCAGAAGTTATACCTTGTTTACCTTATTTGAACTCATGAACTGATTCTTGCACAGAATAAAAATGAAGCTATGGCCATTGCTTTATTAAAAAATCTACTTTTTGTGTAAAATGATATTAAAAGACACTAGAAAGATCTACTTATCTCAATGACTCAGCATATTCATGTGGGCATCCTGCACAGTGTTACTAAGCTGCAAAAGCAATCGACAATTTTACCATCTGTCCCTCAGTTAGACAAAGCTAATAACCTACAGGCAGCAGCTGTGCAAAATAGTATAAATATATTACCACATGAAACCATTCCGTATATATCACAAGATAACTACTGAAATAAGTAAAATAATAACTGGAAAGTGCAGAGAATTCCACGCATGCTGCCAATTTAGAGTTGTCATAAATGCTTCCAAGACTACTGCTAACTAATATATTGATTAAAAGAACTTAAACATTTTCATAAGAGGATAAAGTGATATTATGATCAACATTAAATAACATAAGGCAGAAATGTTAGAATATAGACTTTTACTATGACATAACCAAATGTCTTTCCAAATGGAATGAACACCGGCTATGGCCAACATTGTGCAGCATTCTGATATGAGCGTGTATTCTATCTAAGGCCATTGTTTTGCAGATCAATGTTGAATAGCCAGGAACAGATGGATTTTTTTCCCTTCAATTTTACAGCAGGGTACAGACGTGGAGATATGGGTCAAATTGATGGCCGTTTCGAGCGCCGTGCGCGCTCACGGCCATCTATCTGACCCATAGAATCTGCGCCCACCTCTGTTTTCGAGCGGGACAAAACAAACCCACTCGAAAACAGCTTTATCGGACATGACCGTTAATGCGGCCAAAGTCTGATGCTTTGCCTAGAGACCGCTGGTTTTCAAGCAAAGCTTTAGCTGAGCCGGGGAGAGAGCAGAGCCGTCTCTCCCCAGCCAGGCGATATCTGACAGCAGCGTGATGATGTCATCACGCTGCTGCAGGATACATCGGACGGCTCGAATATCGAGCCATCTGTACCCTGCTTTAGAGTTGCTTCTACAAATTCATGAAATCTTTATTCATAATAATAATAATTTTTACTGAATTACTCAATAAAGTAGTCCACTTCAACTACTCATTCCCACTGATCTTGTTCTGCTCTGAATTTTGTACTGGACGGTAAATAAAGTTCATCTCTCAATCTTTACATTTTGAAAAATAACTCACATGTTTCTGCATCATCTTCAAGCCCAATCCAGTGTAAAGCCTAGACCCTATGCTGCATTTAATGTAAAATGAAGTAGGCTATGGACTAGTGCAAAACATGGGGATTTTGGCATTGACACAGGATCCAGTGCCCAGCCAACATATTGTCAATGCTGCGATGCTGGGTGACAACGACCTGCAATACATACATTGAACAGGCAATCCACCCACATTTCATAGCCAACCTTTGGATTGCCCAGTGGACACAAGCTCTTGGGTCTAGCTGATGTAATTGGTAACTAATTAGCAATAGTTTTCACATGATGTTGCTGATCAAAGTGATCTAGCGCCTCTTGTATATGTAGCACCTTTGGTATTTCAAGCATATCCGGGTTCCCTAGTTAATCTTAAAATGTTCATGACGAATCAATGTACCCTTTCTTAAAAAGAAGTGGTGGTCAACAATACTACCTTTGTTCATATCGAAGTAAACACCTCAAGATGTCAGTTTACCAACATAAAGCTAACTTCTGCACTTGTCCATTAAAACTGAGCCCCAGCCTCTTTGGTTATGGTATTATGCTAACAACTTACCCATCTAGCTACTTATGGAAAGGCTGGTTGCTGGTAGAGTTTGAAAGTGTCATTGTTTTTGTGGGGGCACTGTCGGTGGATTCAATGCTGTCTACAGTTTTATTGCTGTGGCCTGTAATATATAACAGTATATAAATTACAAATTTCCAAAGAATAACCGGGTTGTGTTTTTATTTCTTATATGGTCAAGATAATAGTCGCTCAGGGACAGGCAGTTAATCTGGTCTTTATACCACACATTAGCAGAATTCTATCTAAAATATGCTGTTCAGTTTTCATCACCAGATCATAGAGATTGGGTAACAAAACTGAGAAGAGTCATTAAGAAAAATGGGGCACTCTTTCCACTTGGAGAAAATAAATACAAACAGTATAAACTTACCTTCAATTATTACTATAATCTGAATCCACCAGCAAAGAATTGTTTGTGAATCCTAGGACACCATATTAATGTTAGTTCTTCATAGTTTATAGAGAAAAGGTGTATTGCTGCCATTCGCTCAGGAGATAATTTAATGTGGACACAGTCAGATAACTTGACAAAAAGAAAAGTTACATTTGAACATTTCCTTTCTTTAGTTACCAGAATTAAGATAGACACCCTACGCCACTCATATACTCCAGAACACATGACCAGGGTAAGTGATCCCCTGCTGGGCTAGAGGCATGAGGGAGATTTTTGAAGAATGGTAGTTACGCATACCGATATCATACCGAGTTGATTAATAGTGTCAAAAATATCTCACTGCTGGATACATAGAATACCTAAGGTTTTCACAGTATAGTAAAAATCACAGAATATAAGTGATTTAACAATGCACTTTGTAGAAGTCTCTTTTAGGCAAATGGTTTAAAATAGACTTTCATGATGTCCTTGTGCTGATCCAAAAGAATATTCTATTATACCATTCTATAGGTCATAAGGAGATGGGAAAGATAATAAAGATACAGGAGGTCAGTAAATATAGATGATAAACAAAACTTGACACATGATTGTTATTTAACATTTAGGGTTGTGGCCGTTTCAAGGAGCTTGTTATTCACAACCAGTGACAGTCATCGGCTTGTTTCGGCATTATCCCAGACATAAAATACTATAGTGCTATGGAATACAGAAGACAGACTTTGCACAGAGTTATATTGTTATTCCGTTCCTTGTAAATCATTTGAATTTACTGCTGTCTGAAATATTAAAAATGTCTAAAGATATTGGCCCTCCAGAGACTAGAGTTGGACAACCATGAGATCCTGGTTGGACAACCATGAGAACTCCTACAATCAATGTTTCCTAATTAGCCCCTTCTGATTTATTAATTATAGTGTTGGTAAGATTTGTTATGTTTGTTTGACAAGTG
>CM070032.1:38130396-38156808 GCA_036250615.1 Ptychadena robeensis | reverse complement strand
CCCCCCCCCCCCCCCCAAAAAAAAACTGCTGATCTTCTGTGTCCTCAGCACACTCCCTGTGTTATCTCTGATGCTTTAAAGGTCTTTCTACTAGCCTAAAGGCCCCCACACACGTACCGAGTGGGGGCCGGCAGAGCAGCTCAGGTCAGCTCTGGAGTGCAGCATGATGACGTCATCACGCTGCTTTCCAGAGCTGAGAGCTTCGATGGGCACCCTTTGTGTGCCAGCCGTTAGCTCCAATGAAGACGCCGGTCTCCATTGAAAGTAGCGGCATCGGCCAGAGATTATAGGACATGGTCGTTCTTTGGCCGGCCGAGTTCTTTGGCCGGGGGTGTCATGTGGGCACTCCCGATCAGCGGAGGATTTTGCCAAAATCAGCTGCTGCTCCATGTTTGGTAGCCTTAATACACACAAAAAGTGTGCTGTCAGCCAACAAGATGGTTTAAAGTTTAGAGGACTAGAACATGTGACAAAGATTGGCTACATTTTTATTAATTATTTGCCTAGAAAAGATCTAGAAAATATAGAAAAATAACTGCGCAAATAACTATAACAAAAGACTTGTTATACTTGTTTGATCTCCTCATATAGGTAACATTTGGTATATGTTTGTTTTATAGTGTTTTAACTGTTGTTGTTCTGGTGCCATGTTCTCTGCTTTCAGCCATGTTAGCTAGGAGGTAAGGCTAAGAGCTGGTGTTTATGTGTAGTTCATGAAGCCAATGATTTAAAGGATCCAATTGTGGGGTGATCTGAAAGGGTTGTGCCCTCGCAATCTGACAGATCTGGAGTGTTTCTGCAAGTCAAAATGTGCCATGCTGATAGACTCATACCCAAAAAGTGCTGTAATCAAAAGGTGCTTCAACAAAGTATTAGTGCACACTTATGCAACCATATTGTTTTATTTTTATATTTTTTCTCCTCCTCCACCTAAAATAATGGTTTGTTTTTCATTTGAGGTGGAAAAAGTTCTGAAATGATTTATCTTTGTCTCGTTTTTGTACAGCACAGGAACCTGACATGTTTAGACTTTTTATATCCATTGTATATGGAGGATTATTGGTGTTTTAGAATTAATCACTCATTCTGTATTTTTCAATTAATGGAGTGTAAAGCAGGATGGGGAGATCCTGAAAAAATTCTGATCCAGCAAGGACAATATTCTCTATTTTATAGGGAGTTCCTCATTTTTAGAGGCAGTGCATTCTGAATTGTGGGCTGTCATCTCTACTGCCAACTATGTCATGTCGGACAGATTATGTTTTATTTGATGCCCGCTTGTGCCAGTGTCCTGTAGTTAGAGATTAAACTCCTAATTATTATTTGTTTAGTAAATATGTTTGATTTTGAGCTAAACTCCAGACTTTGAACTTTGTCAATTAGTAACAAACTGTTGCAGTCTATAACCCAATTCTTTTTCAGTACATTTAATAAGTTGTGATGGCAGAAATTATCCTTTGCTTTGCCTCTAGTCTTTGCTTTGTCCAGTTAGAAATTTGAGGCCCCCATACACCTTACAATCTTACCATTCAATTTCTGAACAATTAACTTGTGTTCTACCAAAACCATGTAATATGGGGACCTTTCTAAACCTTCCAATAACTATGTATTCTATCAGGGAGGACCCGGCACAACATAGTTGTTGGTAAATCTAAAGGAAATTGTATGGAGTGATCTAAAGATGTATGGGGGGGGGGGGCTATATTCAGTATGGGGTTCAGTAAACATTTCCTACCTATTTCTAGTGATTAAATTAAAGCTATAAAAATTTGAGTAGAGCTAAGGACTCTAGACAAGTCTGTATACCAAAACAGGCCGCTAGGTCAAGATCATCTGGCTACACATTTGCAATTAGAACATCCTGACCTGCACAGAAATCTATTTTGACTTAACAAGGGCCCAAACAATTGGGGCAATCCGATCCTCAAAAATACTACCAGACTAGTAAATTCAAGCAGCTGACTTAAATAACCAATCAAAATGATTAATTTAGGACTTCATTGTTATGAGCAACTCCAGTTTTTTTTACAGCTTTTGATTTTCAGTATCGAAAGTAGATTTAGCAAAGAAATTAGTAAACAAATGTTTCTATTGGGCTCAAGAGCCCAATGGATTATTGGTTCTATATTGCTGGTTAAACATGGAATTTTAACTGGTTGGATGTGGGAGGGCTTACACCTGTATGGCACTGCAATAATGTAACCTACTATTAATTTCCTTTGTTCTACACTCAAATGTAAAGATGAAGTATATCATATAAATGTGCTAGTAGTGAGCGGCATTGGCAATATTCGAAATCATAAAATTTTGCAAACAATTAAACTAATATTCGATTCAATATTCGTAAATATGAAATATAAGTATTGCCATGCATTATCTTCAAACCCATACGAATGTTTGTTGAATATTAAAAAATGCGCATATCCGCAGCCATATTCAATATATTCATGAATTCCCAGCCCATGAAGTGAACTCCCTGGCAGTGCCAACAGTTCTGGCAGTCTCACGATTTGTTGGGACCGCCAGGGAGTTCACTCCATGGGCTGGGGTCTCAACAAAATCCTCTTTTTTACTATAATCAAATGTACCAAACCAAATATATATTTTATAATTCATAAGAATAATATAAAACAAATAATCATATATGTCATAAGAATAATACAATACAAAAATGAAATACAACTATCACATGTCATTGAAATATTTTAATGCAAACAGTCTACAGTGTTCATAAAATTCTCTCTGTATGTCATTGATGGAAGTTTGGAAAATTTATTTTTACAATATTTTCAAAAGTTAGACTAAAACATTCCTAACTAAAACAATGACGCATAATCCTCTAATAACTGAAAGGTAAGTGTAAATCTGTGGAAGAACCATGCTGAGGGTTGTGTACCGTTGAACACATTAATTGTGAAATACTTTTCCAGACCCTTCAGAATTATTGTTACAGAGAATTAAATAAATAGTTTGTTCCTTGTTATGATCATCGTAATGACATCTGTCTCATACCCGCAATGTGTTGTTAGGACATTTATGGCAACGCTGCCAAGTAAAATAATAGGAATTAGGAGTATGATAAAAAGTACTATTATAGAACAACTATGAGGTCATTACAGGGTCTGTTTTCCCTGAGGGTCCCAGCTGCAATATGCTGTTTATTATCATCAGAGTTGTAGTACACATATACCTGGAATCATCCTATGTAATGATATACCACTGTATGCTGGGTTGGACCATTTGTTTTTTTATATTCCTGTTAGGAAATACCTTAAAATACTAAATAATTGAAAAATTTAAATTTCATTAATGCAGCTTTGCATATAAGTGCTGTAAATGTCATTTATAAGCAAAGCAAAGATTTTTAAAAATGTGTTCTTCTGTTGAGTTGCCAGGCAAAAATGTACTTCAAGACCTAGACTTTTCTAATCATTGGCCATTCTCTGTCCAGTGGACTCTGTTGGCCTATTTACTAGTGATGACAAATTCTACTAATAAAGTTATCCAGCTGATCAGGTTGATTTTCCCGTGATTCGCTGGACAGGGTAATTTGACCATGTCTCCTTTTTGCTTCCTGTGTAAAGCTAGCCACACACGGGTAGATTCCCGTGCAATCGACCACCAATCAATCACAGCGTGGTGACGTCACCACGCTGTGATTGATTGGTGGTCGATTGAACGGAAATCAATGTGCACCACATGGGCACATCGATTACCGTTCAATAAAGAAGTGCGGCTAGCTAGGGTTCTCTCCAGCTTCCAGCATGTGAATCATTCTGAAAGCTGAAGAAGGAATCCAGCCGGTGTCCCGGCGTTTCCTGCTCCCCCTTCCAGAGTAGACGTTACACCGGCTCTCCCTCTCTCTCCACGGCTGCAGTGAGTGCTGACTCCGCCCCCTTCACACAGAGCTGTGCTCGCAGCCTGTCACTTCTGTGTGTTGATGTCGGCTTTCCGTGCAGCCTGCATGTAGAGTGTTGGTGATTGATTGAATGTGGTTTTCCAACATGTTGGAAAACACATTTAATCGAGATACTTTGAGGGGGCTCTATTGAACCCCCTCGAAGGACAGCACACACAGGAAGGATTGTAAGCAGATTCGAGTACAATCAATCACCGTGACCGCGCATGTTGATTGATTGTACTCGAATCGTTTTACAAATCTACCCGTGTGTGCCTAGCTTTAGCCACAAGTTTAGACAATCAAAACAGTACTAACTACTCAGTTCATCAGATAAATTGTGTTCTTCTCCATGATTTCTCTTGCATGAGACTTTTTCTAGAAGAACTTGCCATGCCTACTCTTCACCAACTGTGCTCTTTATTATAAATGAGTGGGTATCTTCCAGTGGGGACAGTAAGGGGCATTCACACAGGATGTTAATAATCGCCAGGAAAACGAGGGATTAGCCCAAATGCTCAGCGAGCACAGCATTAGGCATTCGCCAGTATTAATATAATTCGCCAAATATTCAAATATAATATTCAAATGGCAGGTTTAGCCATTGGCAAAACAATTGAGCTCTATCCACAGTAATAATTAAAGTGGACCTACCAACTCCGTACTTACCTCTGGTCCCGATAATAAGGCAGATCGGAGGTAAAATGTAAAAAAATTAAAAATTTTAAAAATTCTGTGACGCTCCACCTCGTCTATGACATTGGGTCAGTCCCAAGGGAACATGAGAAATTAGATGTCACTTTCCCCATGCCCCCGCAGCCAGCAGCATCTGAAGTAGGTGACATGAAGAGGTGGAGCATTTCCTAATTCGGATAGGTGGATGGAGTGAGATCATATTGAAGACTGGAGGATAGTGTTGAGCGGCATATCATAATTTCGCAGATATATAAAGGCACTTTCGAAAATTCGTAGAATTTGATCTGACTATATTCTATGGCCTTACATCGCGCATAGCTATTCGCAGTTATTCTCAAAGACAGCTGCTCTTACTCGTTTCTTGCACTTTGTCAGTCCTAGCGTTGTGCCTATTGAACATATCCATTCGCAATGGGTACAAATAGGCACAATGTATGCCGGTAAACAAAGTGGAAGCATATTATGATAAATATTCGCAATTGCGAATATCCGGCACAACATTCATGAAATATTGCGAAATGTCGAATAGCTAATATTCGACGAATATATCCGAATTCTGAATATTTGTGCTCAACTCTACTAGAGGACCGAACACTCCAGGCATGGTGTCACAGGAGCGAGCAACCAGGAGAGGGAACTATTTTTTTTTTCTTTTTAAGGGTCGCTGTCCTTGGACCAATGTAGGTGAATAATGTGTATATGTTTATTTTTATGTGGTTTTTTTAGTTTAAATCCACAAAATTTTTATAAATAATCATTTAAATTCCGTCATTTAAGACCACCAAAAACTGCTGTATAACCTTTTCTTATGAATATGATACAAAACATATTGGATTTTTTTGTGACAGTTGGGAGTAAAGTTCCTGCCAGAGGTATTTGCTTTATGTCTTTAGTACTGTGTTGTTATTTTCTTTATAATGTAAAGAACTGTGAAGCAAACAATCTGCCCCAAAATGTAATGCGACCTGACTATGATCCTTTCTATAGTGATATTTGCATCATACATGGGACAGCCAGGGTCACTGGACTGGTAAAGGACATAAATCTGTATTTCTGATATATATATTTTAAAAGCACATGAGAGCTTATCCAATATGTATTTTCTCAAGCTGCTAAAGTCCCCGACCATTTGTTCCCTTAGTACTGGAATACCATTGTGTCTGCTGCAAACGTTGTTGCATTCTTTTCTATTTTAACCCTCTGCAGCTGTCAAAGAAAAATCATCACCCGGAAGGTTTGATCCCCCTCTATGGTGGAGTATTCTAGGAATGACCACTTTGAATAGAGACATTTGGGTAGGTGGGTGTTGTAGGGTCTGTTTACTAAAGTCTTTCTGTTGCTAAATATACACACTAAAATGTGTTCGGATTAATCCCTCAATGGCTGGATATGTGTCCAATTTGTATATATATTCCATAATTCAGATTACACAGATAGCTTAATTTTGACATTTAAATTGTTAAACTAGGTGATAGCAGGAAAATGAGTGCATAGTGACTAAAATATATATGTATTTTCTTTAAAGTAAGTATTTCCACTTATTTTAATCAGCACCACAAGTACCGACATTAGTCATTGACGTCACTTTCGGTACCGGGCTTACCTCTTGGCTGATTTAGCAGAGGCAGTAACTCCCTCTCCCTGCTAAATCAGCAGCGTGAAAATCTGGGATTTCTTGAAATCTGGATTTGGCCGGGAAAGCCACATTAAAAACATGACTTTACCAGCCAAAACGGAAGGGTTAACAGGTCTGGTATTGAGTAAAATCTGAATGTCCCTTGATGCCCCTTCTTCTCTGACCCGCAGCACAGAGGTCATCCCTCTCTTAGAGTAGTAACAGCCATGCTGTGTAATAAAAAAATTACACTAAAGCTAGGAATGTATGGCCCGATTTTCCGTTCCATCGACTTAAAAAAAGATCACTTTAAAACAATCGTTTGAAAAACGTTGTTTTGGAACACATAATGTGATCGATTCACAACTGTTCTATTCCTTTCCTTAGCTTTGTACGCATGCTTCACAGTTCGTTTTGACTTGTTTTAAAGACATTTTATCAGCCTGTAGTGTTTTTTCCCACTTTAATTTTGAGTGTAACTCCAAATCCAGGCCTAAATTTTGTGTGATTTTGTTGTCAGCATATTCAACTGTAAAGAACAAAGTATTTCATAAGAATTTTAAAAAGAATTCATTCGTTCAGATCTAGGATGTCTTATTTTTGAGCAGTGTCTAAATATATATACACACCGACCACTTTATTAGGCACACCTTGCTAGTACCGGGTTGGACCCCCTTTTGCCTTCAGAACTGTCTTTATCCTTTGTGGCATACATTCAACAAAGTACTGGTCCATATTGATATGATAGCAACACACAGTTGCTGCCGATTCGTGGGCTGCACATCCATGATGCGAATCTCCTCTTCAAACACATCCCAAAGGTGCTCTATTGGATTGAGATCTGGTGACTGTGGAGGACATTTGAGTACAGTGAACTCATTGTCATGTTCAAGAAACCAGTCTGAGATGATTCGAGCTTTATGACATGGTTCATTAGCCTTCAGAAGATGGGTACACTGTGGTCATAAAGGGATGGACATCGAGACTCATCAGACCAGACAACATTTTTCTAATCCTCTATTGTCCAATTTCGTTGAGCCTGTGCAGATTGTAGTCTCAGTTTTCTGTTCTTAGCTGACAGGAGTTGCATCCGGTGTGGTCTTCTGCTGCTGTAGCCCATCTGTCTCAAGGTTCAACATGTTGTGCATTCAGAGATGCTCTTCTGCATACCTTGGTTGTAACGAGTGGTTATTTCAGTTACTGTTGCCTTTCTATCAGCTCGAACCACTCTGGCCATTCTCCTCTGACCTCTGTCATCAACAAGGCATTTGCACCCACAGAACTGCTGCACACTGGATGTTTCCTCTTTTTTTTTGGACCATTCTCTCTTAACCCTAGAGTGGTTGTGTGTGACAATCCCAGAAGTTCAGATGTTTCTGAAATACTCAGGCCAGCCCGTCTGGCACCAACAACCATGCCACATTCAAAGTCACCCAAGTCACTTTTCTACCCCATTCTGAAGCTCTGTTTGAACTGCAGCAGTTCATCTTATCTACATGTGTATTGTATTGTATTAAGTTGCCACTATGTGATTGGCTGATCAGTAATTTGCATCAACGAGCAGTTGGACAGGTGTGCCTAATAAAGTGGCTGGTGAGTGTATATACATATGTATTTTTTGTAAGATGTATTTTTAAAGCCAACAGAAAAGAAAGAAAAGATTACTTTATAAACTTTATAGATTCTAAATTAGTTCAAATAAAATTGGAAATAAACCTATGATACTTTTTACAATGCTTCCCTGTCCATAGGGGACTATTACATGCCTACACCCCCCTTCCTATATTCTTATTCCCTCCTGATGTCTTAGAAATGAAGGAATATCTGGGACATTCCAATGACACCTGACATTGGCCTCTCGGTCATGCTATCCTACATCTGTACATTGTGAAATAAGAGACACATGATTTGGGATGATTTTATCCCAGTACAAACATCACATCATTACACACTGATAACGCATATATTGTGAAATGAGTGAACTTCATGGAATCTTTTCCTAAATCGGTAATATAAAAGAATCCCCAGGAAACATACACACATGGAGGGAATATTTATCAGTATCAGTTCATCACATTCTTTAAAATACGTCTACCAATTCAGCAGAATATAATAAATGATGGGGGAGTAGACAGGGGGTGATGAAAATCAGTATGACACCAGCTTTGTCTTACATGTGGAGTTAAATGATATTACCATGTATCACTGACTATGGACTAAGTGAAAGGTACGTTATCATATTTCCCTTTTTGCTGTGATATGTCCGCTCTCTAATGAATAAGATTGGTGAGTTTCTTGCGTTTTACTGTCTTGTAGCATTTCCCATGCCTGTCTTCCGGGCAAGATCTATACATGAGGACACTGCCATGCCCCTTCTTGACCCTTTCCCAAGCATTTCTCTTGACTTCCTGATTCGTTCCCAGGCATTTCTCCTAACACTGTTTTCTGTAAAAGTTCTTTTTTTTTTAAGTCTTTGCTATCTTGAATCTTTTCTCAAGAGTTTGTGTTCTCAGTTTTCTTTCCATTGCCATCCTGAAACGTTTTACTTGTGTATTATAACAGATGTCGGAGCCTAGATGTGATGAATGTCAGTAGATGTTGCACAGTATGTAATATGCCGTATTGTACAGACACAGCCTAGAGAAAAGTATACTGGATCTGCTGTATAGTATGTCTGTCTGTCTCTAGACTTCTATCTGATTTATTTTCAATAACTGTTGGTGTACAGGCGTATACTGATGGGTTGCACAAATTCCCTTACTTACTGATAGTTGTCCTCTGCTGCCATGTCTATTGCCACCATGGGGTACTTAAATATTCTCTGTGCTGTTGTGCTGGCCAGCCCCCTCTTATCCATATGGACAACTTGGAAGCCAACATGGGAATTTAGCTAAAGAGAAAACTTATAGGCAAGAGTCAATAATATGATCTTACATCTGTTACTAGTAAATAGTTAAAAAAGGAGAAAATTTTTAACTTTATTTACTGATCTACTATTTGAAACTTGATGTATAGAAGTGATTCTCAACCTGTGGGTCGAGACTCCCTCGGGGTTCAAAGGACCATTTCACTGAAAGCACCAGAGCTGCTGTTAACAAGCAGCAGCACTGATACCCACAAGCGAGGTGGGAGGGAAGTTAGGATCAACATATGGTTTGAGCACAATCATATGGTCATGGTGGGCAGGGTTCGATTCCCAAACATTCGATCATCGAGACGCTTGCGGCTATCAAATGCAAAATCGATCCGTGTATGGGTACCTTCAAGGTAGGCATGCACGTTGAGGTTTTCCCTCTATAAATGAGGGACAGACTGCAGCGTGATGCCGTCCCCATCCAAATTAATGGAATTTATTGGCCGGGAATCTACCAACATGTCGGATCACCATGCAATCTGACATGTGGGAGATTCCTGATCGATCCCACTAGATGGGGGCATCTTCGGCCAAGCAAATGCTGGGCGGCTGGCAGTAGTACACACGGTGGTCGATCGGCCGAAATATCTGGCAGGAATCTGCCAGATATTTCGGCCGATCGACCACCTGCACATCATTTGCACATCCTAACTTCCCACCTGCACATCATTTGCACTAGCAGGGTGGGCAAATATGAGGAAGGGGACATTACACGTATTACACTCAGGACTGAACAAAATCACAGAATCTTTTTTTAATTATTGTTTTTTAATCCTATTCCATGTGGCCATTATCTAGGTCGCTCTGCAATGCAGCCTATCTACAAATCATAATTGTAAAGGCCACCTACCCCTGAACTCATTTTGATATTTGTTAAACTAGCATAATCCTTCTATAGAAGTTCTTGAATAGAGTACTAAGGGGCCTGTAATATTTTAATAAAGTTATGAAGAGTTGCCTGCTAATTTTTTCCTCTAGCCATCAAGTGGCACTAAAGAGGGTGCAGGGAATTGGCAACAAAAACAGGGTTTCAATAAGCAAAATGTCATTTCGTACATCTACTTTAAATAAATAAATAATAAATATCCTTGAACTATGGCCAGCGGAGTGAATCTAGACTGTTATGGATTGGCCTTGTTTATTGCAGCAGTTCAGGAGAGATGGAAACACATGGTATGAATAGAGGATTAGAAGCAGCATGTTGAAGTGCAGAATGGATTGGATGATGTATCGTGCAGCAATTATTTGCAATTATTTGTACTGCTGTCCTCCTGCCCAGAGGTAGTCGCCTAACAGCTCTCAGCGTGCAGCCCTGCGCTGCGGATCCATGTAGTTCAGGCCGTGCCAAGGTGCCCTCTTTTATTTATAAATCAATATACAGAACACTTCTGTCTGACTTTTCTGTCTTGCGTTTAACGCAAGTGTTCCTAACCAGTGATTTGTCAGTTAGTCTATTTAGACAGTTGAAAACACTATAGTATAAATTAGATTTTGGCAGAAAAAATCATCCTTTGCATCAACAGAACCATATGTGCAAAATCATGATTGACGGCTGGGCACGTTTCCATTGCCCCTGCGATGCCACACACTGGCATCAGTGATATTGCAGCACTCTGTGTCTTGATAGCTCAGCTTCATGAAGCTGACAGCGTTGTGCTGGTCGCAGGGCCGGGCCATGCAGGGACAATGTAGAGAGCAGCTGCAGAGACTTGTCACAGACCCTGAGATTTTGGAGCTGTGTGATTCCATGCTGCTACTCCCAACATTACAAGACAAGAAAATCAACAACTGTCAATGCCATGAAGATGGGCGTTCTCGTTTATTACAGGATTCCGGCATAATGGAATAATATATGCTTCAATGTTTATGTGTGTTGTATGTTCCATCAATCCTAATACAGTACAGCACACGTTACTTTGGGTCAGGTTTAACAATGCATTGAGTTACATTGTATCAAGAGAAACTAAAAAAAAAAAACCTTGTAGCACTGCAAGGGTTAATTTGACATTTTGTCCAGCGGAAACTTAAAACAGGATTCCTCACTCCAACGCTCTTCTCCTCCACTGATGTGGGCTGTAGGCATAGCTCACTAAAGCTGGCCATACACAGATCGATTTTTCGTTCTATTCATAAACGCTTGATCACAGTGCACGGTTGTAGTGATCAATCATTCGCAAATCGAACACTGCCCACCTGGAGCAATGGATCCCGCTCCAAGAAAATGTTGGTCTAAAGCCAGCCATACACAGTCGGATTCCATGGCCAGTCTATCACCTATCCGATCGATTCCGGCGATTCTGGCGGGAATCGCAGGTGTGATCGATCGGCCAATTAAGAGAATCCGATCGCTGCATACCACCTTGTCCAACGGATTCCGGGACGATTCCGTGTCCGATTGTCCACCTCACAAATGGCAACTCCCCCTGATCTGTGCAGAATCGGATCAAAAAGACCAACATGTTGGTTCTCTGTCGGATCCGATTCTGAGCCCCTGAACGATCGGACGTGATCGATCGGACAAGGTGGGCTGCACACGATTCCGGCACGATCGTTTCGCGTGCACGTGCCCGGAATCGATCGGCCCGGAATCCGGCTGGAATCCGACCCGTGTATGGGGGCCTTAACAGGGATCCAACATGTTGGTAAATTCCTGTTTGATCGCTATTACTTTGGATGGGGCCCTCGACCCCCATCCAAAAGTATCGGCCAGGGATCAAGTTTCCAAAGTGGTGCGCATTGATGTGCCGAACGATCGTTCACTGATTTTTGCTTCACCTTGCTGTGAACCATTGTTCATTCATCACACACGAATTGTTGCATGTATGGCTAGCTTTACAATACACTCTGCCATTTACAATTCCCACTTATGACTAGTCTGTAGTCACCCCGCTCTTACCATGCTGGGCCTATAAACCGGGGGAAGAATGGGCTGTAGGTATCCCTTACTTATAATGCATGGCTATCTTCAAGAGCAGAGCCATGGATGACTTACACGGCTCGATGAAGAAACAGATTATAGCAGTGGTTCCCAAACTTTCCTTGCAGGGGCCCCCTTTTCTATTTAGGAACTTTATCAAGTCCCCCCTCCTCCCTATTCAACCACAGGTTAAGAATGAGGGCCTGCAACCCCCCTTGTGCCCCCCCCCCCCATTTGTGAACCACTGGATTAGAGCAACATCGGGCCCCATGCACGCTCACGGCACCCGATGTTGCTCTAATCTGAAGGTCTCCATCCAAGCTGACACAGGCTATGATCAGCTAGCTGGGAGTGTGAAGAGAGCGTGGCCATCAAGTCTCTGTGTAAGGGGAGGGAAGGGGGCGTGCAGGCCTATCTCTCTGCTTCTGGCTTCTGCCGGTCACAGGCTGGGGAGAAGCAGAGACCCGGGGGACCACAGGGAAATCGGGTCCCCATTGCACAGGATTTGATGTGCCCATGTGGCTGTATGCGCACGTTGTGATTGACTGCCAGCAGATTGCACGCGAATCTACCTAAGTATGCCCAGTGTTGCAATCCCGGGCTATAGTCCTGCATTGTAAAGGTTGGTATGGGCTTTATAGTATAAAATAGGCAATAGCCACTGATTAGTTACAATGCTGGTGCGAGTGCACAGCAGCCAGTCCCTTCTTACAATGAGGGGTAAAGACTTGGCTATGAATGAGCTGTAGGCTTTCCACATGTACAATGCAGTGCTATGGCCTCTGCATTGTAAGAGATAACTACAGACCACTGCAGAGAGCTTCTACAGAAAGGAGGTTGCAGGAGGGGTGATTTATTAGGAGGTGCTGTGGGATGACAGTAAAAGGTGAGAAATAATATACCTTTTTCCCAGACAAAAGAAAGTATTTAACCCTTGCAGTGTGAAGTCCCTGGAGTCACAGAATTTTCTTGACAAGGCCAACTTTTTAGAAAATTAGGACACCTGACCTTTCTGTTCTGGTGACAGCCGCTCCCCCATTTCTTGTACGGATGTCACAGAGAAAGGAAGTGATGGAAGTTGTCTCCAAAGTGATCACACACAGGAATAAAAGCATCACACACATTGTATCTTCCCCTCTCTATGGAAAACAAAAAGCATAGCCGGAGTAAGGCTGTAAAAAGTATATTTGTATATTTGCGAGACTTTTCCTTACTGTAAGCTAAACTGAACTCATTATGAAGCATGTGTCATTCTCAAATTGTAAATATATATCTTTATAGGTGCCGCATAAAAGAAACTGTGAAGTAACTTCAATGCAAATGACAAGCTGTAAGCTCTTGAATTTGGAAGCTGAGGTGTGAACGGTAAGTGAGATTTTTATGTGTGTTATATATATACTTGTAATAAGTACTGTCTATAGGTTTCTCTGCATTGTATTAACTATTATAAATGTACTCAACCCAAAGATTATGAGCCAATAAGAGGTGGTACAGTCCATTTCAAGATCTAGAAGCAAAGGGGACATCTATACAGTGACCACTTAACCATCACTATTATTATTATTATCATTTATTTATATAGCGCCAACATATTACGCAGCGCTGTACAATACATTAGAGTGGAGATACAAACACACAATAACACACAGGTACAGGTATGACACAGGAGGAGTAAAGGACCCTGCCTGGACGGGCTAAGGCTTTGTTTCAATTGTTGCGTTCCCGTGCGATTGCAGCCGCTCGGTTGCTGAACGCATGCCACCGTAGTTGCGCGTTTTTGCGACGCGATTTTTTTTTATGCGGATGCGTTTTAAAACGCTGCAGCTAGCGTTCAGAAACGCGCCCTAAACCGCATCCGCACCCGAACGCGCACAACCGCACCAGTGGAAACTATATTGAAGTTTCCAATGGATGCGGTTGGCGGCGGCGGCGGCCGTGCGGCTGCAAACGCCCTGAATCGCATCAATGGAAACAAGCCCTTACAGTCTAATAGGTTGGGGAACATGGTATACAATAGTGCAGAATGGAAAGATCACTTTCCCATACATCACTTGTCATTGCTGACTAACTTGCAGTGGAAAAACTGTTTTTGTAACCAAAACAGCTTTGCCTATTGACAGTTAGGCCTTGTCTTCACTATGTCTCCATGAGCATCATGGACTTGTCAGAGTGATGTGTCCATGGCACCCAATAGGGGGTTGAAGCTGTGCTTTATTTTTTGGTGCATTATAGGAAAGTCCAAAAGTATATTGTGCCACAGTATAAGAATGGCCATACAATTGTCAATGGGTACACAAGCAGGTAAATGATTCATGTGCTTTAATTAAGCAATGCTATCAATTCGCCTTAATATCATCCAGCCAATCAGAGAGCTCCATTCTTTTTAAGTAAAACAACCACTGCTATAAAATTTCAAACTGATGTATAGAGCAAAGTTTGATCACAATTCCCTTCAAGAGATTAGCGGTATATTGTATTTTGTGTTCATTAATCTATCCATCATCAATTCTAAGAAAACCATTCTATAATGTATGCTGTTTACCAAATAATAAAACATGATTGGTTTATACAAACAAAGGTGACATGAGACCTGATTGGTTAGTATAGACATAGCTTTATAGATATAAGACCTGTTTAGTTAAAAGCTTTATTTATAATCAGTCTCAGTCAGTAAATATTAGACCTGCTTGGTTAGTATAGGCAAAGCTTTGTTTATATGAGGTAGCTTAGTAGTTGACTTTGTGAGTTGATTGCAAAGCCCCTGACCATGATATCATCACCAAAATTGCTGGAGATGTGGTGTTGAAGGGTTGTAGGAGCATTTATTTTTTCATTATAAAGCAGGGAACACAAATATAGATAGAGACCAGATCGCTGGCCGCTTAAAGTGCCATGCGCGCTCACAGCCATCTAGCTGGCCCATGTCTCGGGTGTCCAGTCCTCTAGACTCTGCCGGTTTCGCTTCATCCACCTTTCCATATCTGAAGAGGGTAACATTCCGCCCCTCCGCATCACCTGATTCACAGACTGCTGGCTGCGGGTGCATGGGAACATGAGAAAGGTGACGACAGAAGTGACATCTAATTTCCCATGCTCCTTTGGGACCGCTGAGGCACAAGTAACTGAGGAGGTGGAGACTCACACGATTTTTAAAGATTTACTTTTTTTTTCACGTTCCCTGTTATTGGCACCAGCAGAATCGGAGGTGGTAGGTCCACTTTCATAAATATAAAAACAAAGTCTGCTTTAATACATATAAAAACAATACTTTTATTCTAGTATACTAGTATACACTGGACCCTTCTATACGTCTACAACAAATTTGGTGGTGATACCATGCTCAGGGGCTTTGCAATTAACTCAAAATGTCAATCTGGTCAACATCTCTACTTATTTATTTGCATGAGATATGATTAGTCGGTATAAACAAAGCTATGTTTACATGAGACCTGCTTGTTGGCACTAGCCTAATTCACACATCATTCTGCCCTAGGAATACCCCATGTATGAAACCTTTCAGTGGAACTTCTTTTTGTAGCAATGAAATATCTAGAATTGTCTGGTATATATTCCTATATATTTTGAATACAGAGTCCAAAACGTCTTACACACATATAGTTTATCTGACAACATTTAGCCGCAAATACCAAATAAGTATACAAACGTAAAAAATTTCAGATAAAAACGTTGTCCTTTTGTAAATAGGTTACAAAAAATACTGATTGGCGCATGACAAAGCAGGTCTTGAGAAAGACCAGCAGGGCGAAACGCGTCAACCAACGGCTTTATTTGTCTATGCGAGATTTATGTTAGGGGCAGAAGGGAATTATTCATAGAAATGGTCACAATTTTATTCAACCATTTTGACGATTTCGAGTTAATTGCAAAGCCCCTGAACATGGTTTAATCACCAAACTTGCTGGAGATGTAGAGAAAGGTTGGAGGTATACAACATAAATAAAAGTATGGCTCTAACACAAACAGCTTTTGCATAAATTAAGTTCAAAGTCAAGTCAAAATTTAAAAAATCTGAATTTCGACTTTGATTTTGAACTTAATTCATGCAAAAACTACATGTACTATTTTTTTTTAAATGTTCCCAAAACCCTGTAATCAGCTCACAAAGTCAACTAGTTGAAAAATTTGACCGTCTCTGGTGATTTGGGTGATTGTATGTATCCCTGAAGAAACTTTTAATGTATGTATTGTATTATGAATGATTTTTCTAATAAAATGATTATATTTTTTCAAATTCAGTTGTCGACTTGGTATCAGAAATACCCTATGTGTTTCAGCTCAATTTGAGTTGATCTGTTTGCTTTAAAAATATAGGACCAAAAAACAAATGTTTAGGCTTAGTGCTTCCCCCTCCAACCTGCTGCCCTAGGTGCAGGCCCACATCTGCCATGGTGGTGAATACAGCCCTGGGTATGAGGACAGCTCATAGTATAGTTCCAATTTTCTTTGCACCAATCTTCATAAATCAGCCATTCTGCCTGGACAACTTGACTCCTGCCAAGGCAGAGAGCACTGCACTTCACCTTATTAAGCCTTCAGGGCTTAATTATTTCTGTCTATCAAGAAGAGTTATAACCTAACTTCCAAATAATACACATTTTCTCAAATATAACCGGTCATGTTTTCTGCGACACCGGCTCAACCGAGATATTACAGATTAACCAGGTTATATTGGAGATGTTTTGGCACACGATTTGGTCGAATATCCATGAGCTAACAAGCTTGTGAGTAATTAAATATGGGAGTTTCTGTGATCACTGGCTGTAATGTGCTGCTTTACAGGTCTCGGGTAATGCTCTGCTGATTTCAATCATTCTGCTTGTCTCGTGTCCCGTGCTGGTGTTTTATGCAATGACACAATGCTTTAATGATTGCATATAATGATGTCTGTTGTACTTCACCTAATGGGGCAACGCTCTATCGGTTACCCTGTAATCACATATAGCTCAGCGAGTGCGTTCACTTAAAGGAAACATATAGTTTATATTTAGTGCTCACATATTTTAAGTCATCATTACAGGTTTTTATATTTTATACATTTTTTTAAGATAACATTCTTGCATTTTTGTTATATTACTGTAATAAATCTGTATTGAATATGGATGTATGTAGTTGAGCTACTAAAGTTACTCAGTGACTCACTTAACTGCGGTTGAGATATCTTATAATGAGTCAGCTGACTCATAGACTTGTTAGAAAAAGCAGTAAAGTTCAACCATTGTGTAACAATAGAAAGTGTGTGTTCCAAACAGTTCTGGTTGCCCCTACGTCCATCTATATAATTATAGGGTTGTTGTCAGAAACAAGATTTGTAAAACATTAAATTATATTCATAAGTCATTTTCCATAAAATAAAAAAATTTCAAATTTTTCAAACTTTATAAAACATACTTTTTCGCATTAAATAAATGGGAAAATGTATTGCCTGTAGTTGCTGTACCTTTGAACCCCTGAGGTCTACCTTTGTATACTCTGTACCACAACGTATCTCTGTATTCTTGACTGTTATATTCAATAAAACGTTTATTGCTTAAAAAGCAAAAAATAAATGGGAAAATTTTATTGCGTCTTATGGTCCAAATTTGTAAAAAAGCCACTGCCAAAAGGATGATTTTAGCTGCATTAGCATTAGTAGTACCCATTCTCTAAACAAACTGACCAACCAGTTGGCTGAATTGAAGCAACTAAGATATTATGATTTGTTTACTTACATTACATCTCTCCTCCCTCATGTAAATCGCATCTCATGTGTATGTTGTTAGTGCTAGATTGTAAAATGTGTCTCTCCATTAGTTGGTTGGTGTGTTCAGAAAATGGGTACTGCTAGTGTATAGATACATGCTAAAGTTTCAGCCCTGAACATTCTGCTGGACCTAAGCTCTACCTCCTGGCAATGGTCTTTTGGCTTGGCTGGAAGAAGTAGATAGAGTGAGTACATGGATGCATGGACCAGACCTGTCTACTTTGCTAGAACAAGCTGTATATTCACTTTATGTGTCTGTAGTCGCTCCAAAACTACGGGGTGTGTCTTATGGCCAAGTGCAACTAAAACATATATTTTAATCACCATCTAGCCAGTTCCATCACCCCTACCTATTGTATTACTCAACATCATACTGTAAGCACCATTGGACAGTTTGAAGCGAACATAGCAAAAAGTATACAGGCGCAGTAAAATCCGGCCAGAGGAAGTGGTGTCACTTCCGGTATCTCTGAGTTTAAGATACCGGAAGGGACTTGGGGATTTTTTTTTTTTAGTTTTTTTTCAGATCGATTTCCAGCGAACAAGCGGACATTGGACTTTTCTAAAAGTCTGATCCATCTGTTTGTGAATGGACACGGGCGATGTTTGGCCATCATTATTAATAATAGTGATCATTTTAAAAAATAATATTATATAATTATTTGAATATTTACAATATATGTAAAAGAATCTAAACTGTAGGATCTCATTAGTGAGCTTTCTCTTCACTTCCTGCACTGCCTGAGAACATCCTTCTAAAAGAAGCAAGAGGATATCCTTCCAGGGTGACAGATCACCTCTAAGACAGTTATCACGGGAACAAGAGAGAGCATGGGAAATTTCCCTTTTATCCCTCTTTTGGTCATGATATTTTGGATTTGCTCTCATTAATGATGATCAGAACTAATTGAGAGGGAGATTCTCTTTAACAGGGACACGAAAACATGTGTGTATGTGTTTATATGGTATCTTTGGTAACACATCTTTGTTTTTTATTATTATCTTATCCTTTTGTCCTATACATCATGGTTGGAGAGAAGCTGGAAGCAGTATAGCATGGGGAGGAATAATAATGGGACTGATTTTCTAACTTCAATCTTTTTTATCCACAATCCAAAAAAAAACATACTGAAAGATTGGTGTGATCAGCTTTATTAGAAGCCACCAGAAAACCCATTGACTACTATTGTAGTAGTTCCATCAATTGCCACTTAGGTGGAAATTCTAAATATTTTACACATGTTTTGGTTATCCAAATCTAAAATGTCATTGTCCTATTATTTATCATAACAAGACTATGACATCTCCAGTTGTCAAAGACCTGGTCTGACTCCAGTGGTTCTTCTATGGCAGCAAAGTGATCCCAGGTGCTCCTCTGCGAACGATATAATCTTAAATACTTACACGACCAGCAGGGATATATGGATAAGCCTCATTTAAAAAGTAGCCTCAGATGCACGTTGGCCAAGTCCTACTACAACCATTCTACTTCATCCATGTCTCAGTAGTGGAGTTGGACTAGATCAATAGTGTATTGGGTGACATTTAATTAGAGAGTCCTACTGATGTAAAGTTGTGCACCATCTTTGTTGTGAATGGTGGTTGCTCTACCTTTACTTCCTATGTTGAGAAACTCTCATTCCTCCCCACAAAATAGACAAAACAAAAACAGAAGTCACAATTTATGTACGAGGAACAGGGTGCTAAGATCTCACTGTCAGAGGTCCTAAAGGATGGAAGGTAGACACTGATCCTTAATTTTAACAGAAAGATAGATTAAGGATACATGAGTCCACAAGCAAGATAAAAGTCTCTTTTGGATTGACATTAATAGGCATTGTAGTAGGTAATGCAGGAGCCTCCTTATTTGCATTGTCTTTTCTGGAATGGACTCAACTGTCATTAGACACCAACCGCCTACAAATATGTTCTCCCTTGTAAAGTGACAGGCAGGTACATAGCTCCAACCCATTGCTCTGTGATTTCTGCAGAAGCATGAAGGTTGAAGCTGAACTTCTTGGACAATGCACTTGGCCCAAGGCTCTTGCCTAGAGCTGCCTTACGGATGATATGGCTCTGGTTCAGCATAGCTTTAGGTGGACTTATTTTATTTGAGATCTTTTGTTATCTATTCTCTACATTGATTCTCCCATAATGCCATAAGATTAGTTTTTATATGATTTTGTAATATTAATCCAAGTACATAAACATCCTTATTTCAGCGAAGACGCTTAAAAGGGTTCTTAATGCCATTCCTTTCTAGATGTCACTAGTTTGTCACTCATTAGAAATCACATACCCAAAATCCCAGTTTTCTTAGGGCAGACCAATGTATCTCCAGTGGAGAGATTTAAATAATATTATACAACTTTAGTACCACACATGCCTTTTCTTGCAAAGTAATATTTATATGTTATCAAAAGGATTAGAGCATTGCATTTTCATATTCAGGCTAAAGAAATGTGGGCTTTGTTGGAGAGCAACAGGACTTAATATAAACAGTCAAGGTTCATCTTTTACTAGTCACACAACAATAAACAGGTTGTAGTTTACAGTTTATGTGTCAGCTATTGTACTGAATTACTGATATCTTGGATTTTGTGCTGACCTCGAAGTCCATACATGTACCAACAAGACTGGTGCACTAGTGAGGCCTGTGGGATCACCAGGGTGTGCAATTGAAGTCATTTTTTTATAACAGTGAATAGATACTTTTTACATACCGATGAGAAGTTTTCACAAAGGGGGTGTTCAGTGGATTTGCAATTACCTTACATAATCAGTCAAATTTTTTTGACTATCTCTATCCCCCACTCAAAGGTAGAAAAAATGTAACTGGAGCTGGATTTTAATATATGTTAAGCTGGCCATAATCCTTTAAGGTAGCCATACACAGGTCGATTTTCCACAACATTTTTGACCGATCGATCACTGCGCGCGCTCACGAGATTGAATGGCAATCAATCGGGTTCTGCTTACCCTGAACGATTGACCAAACAAAATCGGAAACCGACATGTTGGTTTTTTTGGTCGATTGTTTGTCAATCGGAGTATGTTGGTTGGACCAAAGCCCTATGCAGCAGCCTTTCCGATCGATGGATTTTGTGGAATCGGCCATTTTGGAGATCGGCTCATGTAAAAATCGGCCACAAATCGGATTCCCAAGGTGGTGTTGCATCGATTCCCGATCTGATCAATTGCCAATTCCTGGAATGATCTGATCGGGAATTGATTGGTAACAAATCGGCCCGTGTATGGCTACCTTTAGATTTCTCTGTCAGATATCCATTAGATCTAACAACAACTATGTAGTGCCGGGTCCTCTGTGATTATACACAGGTAGACTTGATGGTTTAGAAAGTCCCTCATATTACATGGTTTTGGGAAGGAGAAAAATTATATCTAAAGGAAATCTGACAGAGAAATCAAAAGGTGTATGGGGACTCTTAACCATTAGCAGCACAAGTTTACCTCCCTGGTTTTTAATTTCTTCATCTACAGAGGTAAATAAAAAAAATCAATACATTTGCTTTATCTCTGTTTTTTTTACCATCAGTATCTATACCTATTAATCGTAATGAGAAAGTCCCCAGAGCATCCATGCAATGGAATCTATTGTACACGGACTGTTTTTCGAAGCATTTACAGAGGATTACGCCACACAGCAGAAGTCAATGCTGAGATGCTGTATATACTTTTTATGACATCGTAATTACTTAATGCCATTCTCTTTAAGTCAAATGACAAGTGAGATCTCTTGGTCTGCCTAAAGAACAAATCCGGTTGGCGAACAATCCAAAAGATACATTAATCTATAGCCGCGATTCATCCATGGGTGGGTTGCTTTGGCAACCACCCCTGCTCCCTTTAAATTATTTTTTTTTTTTATAAACGCATTTCAAGAGCTACACCCAGCATGAGCCCAGGTTAAGAGCACGCAGGAGCAGGAAGAAAGACCTCAGCTCACTGCCTTGCTATTATTACAGTGGGATGATGGATGAGGGTGGGGGCACAGTTTTCAAAGCAACACAGAAAATTGTTACCTGTGTGGAAGAGCGGAAATGAAAATTTCTTCTTCACGTGAAGTGTTCCATTTTGCCATGAAATATCGACATACAAGCTACTTCTTAACCCTCCTAAGGCCAAAAGTAACATACATCTGAAAAATGTGGTCTTAAGTTTTGGGCTGGATAATCATAACTTAAAAGAAGGCATTTTCTCACTATGCTTATAAAATATTAAACACTGTTATACTCCATTACTCCTTTATTTTATAAGTGTGCTGGAAAAAAGTTTCAATCTTATTTAGGAATGATAAAGTTAATTTAACAAGGTTAATAAAAAAAATAGGCTCATATACACTGTAAGGGTATGCTTGGAATGTGTGTCTTGGGGGTTTTGCACTACATTAACCCCTGCATCGCTGGATTGGCTCAGCGCCGTGAGTCAGAGCATCCGCCAAGCTGGTATAGTGTATGTGGTCCATCGGGAGGTAGGACGGACGTCTTAACATAGGGGTCCTGAGGCATCACGAAACGGTGTGGAGACATAGCCAACAACTAGACACAAGAGGGGTGAAACAATGCCGTCTGTAGATTTGGATAATTGGAAGAAGCGAGACTGTAAAGGTACCCATACACGCATAGATAAGCCCCTTTGAGTACCATGTGCACTCACAGCCATCTATCTGGCGCATATGTTATTTGGCCATCCCTGCAGCCAGGCATATCGGACATAACCGTAAATCACGGTCCATGTCTAAAGTGATGGCTGACACACAAAGGGTGTGACGTCATCACGCTGTAGCCTGTTCCTCATCTATCGAGGAATAATCTGAATGAGCTTAAAGCTCCCCATACACCTTACAATCTTACCATACAATTTCTGTACAATCAAATTTTCTTCTACCAAAACCATGTAATATGAGGAGCTTTCTAATCCTTCCAATCACTGTGTATTCTATCAGGGAGGACCCAGCACTACATAGTTGTTGGTAGATCTAAATGACATTGTATGGAGTGATCTAAATGTGTATGGGGGGCTTCAGAGTCTTGCCCCACCATCTTGGAGTCTGGAGGACAGGACCCTGTAAGTATGGTTGCGCAGGAGCTAGGAAGAGTGGAAGATAAGTATATGTTTCTAGAGACGTTTTTCACGATGAAGACTACATTAGGGTAAGTAATGTGTAAATGTTGTATATTTATTTGTTTTTTACTTTTTCTTTTTTTACAGTTTAGAACCGTAAAAGCCACATATGATATCCTTTAAATATGAAGAATAACCCTCAATAATTTACCATTGGAGTGTGTAATCTGAGCACAAACATATCAAATACAAACTCCGCTGATGCTTTTTAAGCAATGTTCACAACCTCCAATAGCTAATGCTGAACTTGATGCTGTTTTATTCCTACATGGTATTTATATTTATGTATCGCAATGTCTTAAAAAGAATCTACTAAATATAACACAGCTTTCTTTTTAAGCCATTGATGATTTTGCTTATGAGTTTGCTCATACTTGTGACAATGAGTTGTATTATTTACATAAACACTAACATGTCTCCCCACTTTATCCAGATGGTTAGGTGTTTTGTAGGGTAGGAAGGGTATAGCTGAATTAGAATTGCAGATTGATAATTTTTCAATAATTGTTTATCAAAAATTGATCCTTTTAAAAAAAGTTCTGGATAAATGTAATTCCTTTTTGAAGAGGAGTCTTTATATTCCGTTTTGCAAAAGTCTTTATATTGGTATTCCTGACCCTTAAAACCAACAAGCTAATTGAGACAGATAGTAATGGTGGTGGACTATTTAATCCATAGATCACGACGGTAATTATCTGACATACAAACCATATGATCTGTTGTCTGCTCATCACTACAATGATCACTTATAAGTAGTACAATGACTAAAGTGATGGAGTGATAGTGGCAGAGACTCTAGGTGTGACTGTAACTTGTACAACATTGTATGACAACAGTCTATTTAGAATTCCTTCAACTGTACTATCACACCTCTAGGCACTCTCTGGTGGCCCCCAGCCCAGTAAATGGACTCATTCAGGCTAGCTGAGTCTTTATTGAAAAAATTGATGCAACTTCACAAACTGTGAAACTGGTGAGTAACTCACACAAAGGCCAGTCAATTTAATGTAACCCTAGGGCACTTTCAGAGAATAATTGCCCAGTGTTTTAGACCTGGAACCCTACACATGTGACATAAATGTTAACACAGAGGCTCTGTGAGCTCCTGCTATATCGTGCCTGTGCTTTTCATTAAGCTGACCGCTTATGTAGGGCAGTTCACTGTGTCACGGTGGTGTCAGTGCAGAGATGCTAACCTTATTCCTCATCCTTGAGCACAAGGAATTATGTATGTGCTTGTCTGACATGGCTTACTCGAAGTGTCAGTAAGAGCCAACAATGTGTGTAATCATTCTTGTATATGCTATGTCGCTTTGCTATGGAGGTATTTAGTAACTCATGAATAATCTAATGCAGGGGTGACAAATTCTGGCCCGGGGGCTAAATCTGCCCCAAAGTGTGTTTATTTATATTTGGCCTGTGAGATTTCTCTCAAAATGTATTTTAAAAACTGAATGCCAGAGATGTGTCTTTTTGACATCACGCATTATAGTATTACACTTTGTTTGTTCCGGATTGTTTAAGCAAAAGTCAAAGAGGACCAACTACCTCTGATTCTGCCTTCTATTATCAGTGCAAGAGGATCAGAGAATAAAATTTAAAACATTTAAAATGCAGCAATTTTCCGCCTCCCCAGTGACCTGTGGCGTGCATAAGGTTTAGAGATGGTCGAATTTTTTTTAAAAAATTCGACCATTTCGCCGATTTCGAGTTAATTGCAAAGCCCCTGAGCATGATATCATCACCAAAACTTGCTGGGGATGTAGAGAAGGGTTGGGGGTATACTCCAAAAAAGAAAGTATGTCTCTAACACAAATAGATTTTGCACAAGTTAAGTTCAAAGTCAAGTAAAAATTTCGAAAATTGGAATTTCGACTTTAACTTTGAACTTAATTTATTCAAAAAGTACATGTGCTAAAGCAACACTTCTTTTTTTCAAATGTTCCCACAACCCTTCTCTACATCACCTGCAATTTTGGTGATGATACCATGTTCAGGGGCTTTGCAATCAGCTCACAAAGTTAGCAAGTCGAAAAATTCGACCATCTCTAATAAGGTTGTATGTAAGGTTAGACATCACTGCTGACATCTACTTTTACATGTCCGCCTGAATGGGCTTGGAGGGGTGGAGCAACACGGAATTGGCGGGGGAACAAGACTGGATGAGTCTCGCTCCTTCATCTTGAAGCATGGAGGATCAGACACTCCAGGTATGGGAGCAAGCAAACAGGAAAGGTGAGTATTTATTTTTTTCTTTAGGGGTCGCTGTCCCTGGATAAATTCTGCACAGTTATGAATATATGTTTAATTTATTCAGGATTTAATTTTTTAAGTTTACTTCCTTTTCAAGCTTGTTTCCATAGAAAAATTAAAGGACAATCCCTTAAACCCTTCAAACCCTACCCAGGGAGGGGGGAACTCTCTTTGCTCTCTTGTATATTTTTTGGGATGTTGCATATTGTTGCATAAACTTTGACAATTGTAGACTTTTTAAATACATATCAAGGTGGGCCAGAGACTTTGTCCAAGTTTTGGTCTACTTTTTGTTTGAGTTTGATGTCCGCGATCTAATGATAGCATGTGAGCACATGCATATTTAAATGTTCTCCTGCTATGAGCATGAATTCCAAATAATTTAATGATGACTGTTTGCTTTATTATGGATATAAGGCAGCTCATATATAGATCTATAAAGTGAGATATAAATGTACATAAAGGCAGAAATATTTAACAACATATATGACAGAGAAGAACATTGTTCCTTTAACTTGTTCCGTTAACTAGACATGGAAGTTATAAGGTATACATGGAAGGATAAGAAAAGGAACATTTAGAAAATGCTGAATGTCCAGAGGTCATGTCCTTTGGGTTGTCACTGCCCGGTGGACAAGAAATTACCGCAAACACCCTGCAAATGCGACATGAGGTTTTCACCAGTGGTTTTTTTCAGGTCTTTACCCAGTAGACCTGTCAGGGGGGCGTTATCTAAGCACAGATAGAAGCGCCAAGTCGTTTTCCGGACTGCTGCTGCCTGAGAAAGCAGCCTGGTAAATGACCGTTGAAAATGTGCCTAATACTGACCTTTTATTGTGTTTTTAGCCTTGCACACATTAGACTAAAATCAAGTTTTTGTTTACTAATCCACAGAAAATGTCACATTTTTTCCTGTTCTTAGCTAAATTCTGACAAAGCCTCTACACTGATTTTTATGTTTGTTTTCATTCTGCAATCTTCCAGCATCCCATCACAAACATAACATTCTGCATGTTACTATGGCATTGAGGGCAAAGTTGGCATATTTCCTAGCATTTGTGTGTATGTAAATTCTGATGCCAGTAATATCTGGCCCTAAGCTATGTATTTATTACTGCATAAAGTCCCACAGATAGTGAGGGAGACCTGAGACTAGTGATGGCGCAAACCTGGAATTTGATGTTCGCGAACGGCGGACGCGAACATTCGCAAA
>CM070032.1:38082018-38130296 GCA_036250615.1 Ptychadena robeensis | reverse complement strand
GTCAGTGTGGAGGACACTGGGGGAGATGGATATTCCCCATGGATGGATGGATTGGATATTTAGTGAAGACTGTGGATTACACAGAACACTACCCTAGCTAATGGTTCCCTATAGCAGCAGCAGCAGCTCTCTTTCCTAACTCTCTCCTTCTTCAGCAGAATGTGTAATGGCGTCCTGTACTTGATATGTTATAGGGGGTGTGAGGGTCTGTGAGGTGGGGGGTGCTCATTGGCTGGATTATGTATGCTGACTGTGACTCACAGGGGTCAAAGTTTCTGCAATGTTAAAAGATAGGGGGCGAACCGAACTCGCCATATGTTCGCGAACATGGGCGAACGCGAACATGCGATGTTCTCCGGCGAACAGTTCGGGCCATCACTACCTGAGACATAAATGAAGGTGCTGGAAGTACCATTTGTGGGTCTTAAAATCCACATATTACATTTACATATATGAAACCTGTGCATATTATAGTGATATACACTTCACTCTTCAGCAAAGGCTTGTTGCCTTAATGTGTTGGGTTGTCTTATATCAAAATAATCTTCCTCCAATGATTATATTATTATGGAAGATATATCAGCTGCCTGAGGTTTAAGTTCTTTAGCTGGTCCATAAGTTTAGGGGACCCAACCAATGCCCTTTCCCTGTGGGTTCATAAAATACATAAATCCTGCTAGAGGGCCTCTCCTAGTCCTCTCCTAGCATAGAGACACCAGACAAAGGCACCCAGAAAACGCACATAGAATATAACAGTTGATAGGATAAAAATAGCAATTTTTATTGCAAAGTTAAGTAGCCAACAGTGTGTCACTGGACCATATAATAGGTTCCCTGGGGTAATGTGTGATGACCCCTCTCAGGTAGTCACAAGGCGTTATCCCTTACAACCTAAACCTCAGTCAGATAGAATTACCATATACATAAAATGGATGACTGGCTTCCTACACATTTTACCCCACTGGGGCTTCCTCAGGGAGCATCCACATATAAGATAAAGTGTTAATCCTGGAAATTTCCAGGTCAAGCCACTATCCAGGGGGACCTAGGGACAAACAATTCAGCCCTGGTCTTAGAGGAGCGTAGAGGAGGGGGTGTCGGGCAAGAAGGCGGGATCCAATCAAGTAGGGATCCAGTGCAAAGAAAAACATTATTCTTACCTTCACTTTACATAGGTAAATGTTAACAACAGCTTAAACATTCATCTATGTGCAATTTATCTTATAAGCCTTAAAGATCTCTCTATTAATGCTAGGCATACACTAGCCGATAAGCGGCCGATTTTTAATCTGACCGACGGGCGTGCGCGCTCGCGCCGTCGGTCAGGTTAAAAATCAGCCGCTAATCGGCATGTGCCCACATGGGGCGACAGATCCCTGTCGCCCCACTGCTCGGCCGGCCAGAGAACGGACATGTCCGATCTTCTCTGGCCGATGCAAGCCGAGGCAAGCCGATGCCATAAGCTGCAATGGAGACGGCGTCTTCATTGCAGCTTATGGCCGGCACACAAAGGGTGCCCAGCCGACTGAAGGGGCCCCAGAATGCAACGGGGTGCTAACGTGATGACGTCATCACGTTAGCATCTCGGCACACATCGGAGTAGGTCGGTCTGACCTACTCGGTATGTGTATGCCCAGCATAAGGGTCATTTCTTTTTTCTAGTTACACATTGAGAAGGGATATTGGTACCTTGATAGAGGTCCCCCAACGTCTTCTTTTCTGTAAAATATGTGCAATATAAACCTATGGATTTACAAATACTGAATGTTAAAAAATATCAATAACAATGTCACCCAAAAGTTAAATGTGAAAGTTTTTTATGTATAAACTTTCATCTAGTTCCTTGTAGCATTAAGGTATGTTAGACAAAAGTGATTGGTGTGCTTTATAATAATTCAGTGAACAATATTTGATAACAATGAATCATAGAAGCAATGTGCAATATATTCGGCCATATGTTCCTTTCACACCCTGCAACCCAATGACGTACTCAAGTGATAACAGCAAAGGTCATCTACCATGTGTCCATATAGCCCACGCAGTCTTTAATATAGTGAAACAGTGGAATCTTCCAATAAGGTTCTCAAGAACCAACATGAAAAAGTTTAAAAAAGTAAAAAATCATTTTGATCACGTTTGGTCCTTCAAATTCGAAAGAAAAAAACAAATTGTATTATTGTTACCTGCATACATTACATTTACCTCTACCAATATGCACGCTCAGACTTCTTAAGCTAGCCACACATGGTTAAATTTTGGTTCAATCGATGGTCGATTAGATCGAGGAATTCAATCGTCTAATCGAAAATCGATCTTAATCGCATCAACATACACCCCACATTGAGTTTGCGATTGTGGTGAGATTTCAATTCCAAAATATTACTAAAATCGTCGATTTTGGTCTGGAAACGATTGAAGTTCAGATTGAAGTGGTCTATGTCATGTATATCTAATCTAATCGATCTAGGAGAAACACCACAAACATCGACGATTATAAAACGATTTTGGCACAATCGACGATGATTTTCCAACATGTCCGATCAAAATTCGATTCGATTTTCTGCCTTGATCGAAGAATTATCGTCGATCGTACCATGTGGGCATTTCTCGATTTTCGTTCAATCGATGAAAAAATTCATCTAATCGAGCATCGATTGAACCAAAATCGAACCGTGTGTGGCTAGCTTTAGGGTCCCCATACACCTTTATATTTCTGTCAGATTTCCTTTAGATCTCCTTTTGTTTTACCAAAACCATGTAACATGAGGGACTTTCTAAACCATCAAGTCTACCTGTGTTCAATCGCAGAGGACCCTATACGACTATATAGTTGTTGGTAGATCTATAGGATATCTGACAGAGAGATCTAAAGATGTATGGCCCGCTTTATAGACTAACCCAGATCTTTTTTAGTAGTTAGCTAACCATTATTGTACAATAATAAATTGAACTGTTGTTGCTATTCAGACACATTCATTCGGACTGTAACCAGCAGGGGCGCTGTTCAGCTTGAATCTAAATTCTCTTTAACCCTTTACAGCTTTAGCTTAATAAATGATTACTTTGATGGTGTTGATTCCCATTGAACAACTAATTATGTCCATACATGTCTATTGTCTTCTAAATATCTTTAAGTTTATGTTCAATTAGATCATTATATGTTTCTAGAGGGAAACCATATTATTCTGTTCTAGTTTGTAGAAAAAAACGTTAATTGATTATGGATCATTCCGTGGTAAATATTCATGTAGTACATTGTAATCTAATGCTATTCAAAGGTAGTGAGCTGATCTCATAGTGGTGTATTAATTTCATAAAACAGCTCAGACATTTCATTTGAGGAAGGTAGCTGCTTCACTTGATGTGATAGGATTGAGGATCTGTGTACTAGAACTGTTTTATCACATTTAGGAGTATAAGGGTCTATGTTGGATGGTTCAGACTATTAGAACTTCTATTATCTCAACAGAAATTGAAAGCAGCTTGAAGCAGGTCAATAAAGTTTAAAGGTGGTCTGGAAATCTCTTGCCGGTTAGTGCAATATGAGTGATCCTAGAAGCACCATCAATTTATCTTAAATGCAAGGTGAATGCACTAGAAAGCATGTTGTCTTAGCCCATCTGAGAATATTGTGGATCTTAAAACACTGCACCCCAATAACTTCTTCGTTTTAATGGAGTACATACAGGGAGTGCAGAATTATTAGACAAATGAGTATTTTGACCACATCATCCCTCTTTATGCATGTTGTCTTACAAACTCCAAGCTGTATAGGCTCGAAAGCCTACTTTTACCGATTACAGCAGGTGATGTGCATCTCTGTAATGGGAAGGGGTTGTCGGTCTAATGACATCAACACCCTATATTAGGTGTGCATAATTATTAGGCAACCTTCCTTTCCTTTGGCACAAATGGGTCAAAAGAAGGACTTGGGGGACCCACCCCCAAAAGGCTTAGAAAAGTCAAAAATATAGTGGAGATAGCTCTGCAGAGGGATGCAAGCCACTCTTAAAATTTGCACAAGCTTCATGAAGCAGTGATCATCGAACAATCAAGCAGTTTCATTCAAAAATCAGTCAAACAGGGTCGCAAGAAGCGTGTTTGTGGAACAACAAAGGCGCAAAATAACTTGCCAATGAACTGAGGAAAAAGTTCAACGACGTTGGTGCAGCTGCCAAGACTGCCACATGCACCAGTGTTGGGCCATATTGATCAGAGCATGCAACCATCACTGGAGTGCCACAACAAAAGCCAACAAGGGTGCTGCAATACTCCGAGAAGCCAGAGGCGAGGCTGCCAAGAACGACCCACACTGAACAAGACCAACAAGGCTGATAACGTCAAGACGGGCCAAGAGAAATATCTCAAGGAATGATTTTTCTAGGTTTTTTTATGGACTGATGAAATGAGAGGAGGATTGATGGGCCAGCTGGAGGGCACTGGCGGATTGGTAAAGGGCAGACGCCACGAGAGCTCCAGTCGACTCAGAAGCAAGCAAGGTGGAGGGTGGAGTACTGGTTTGGGCTGGTATCATCCAAGAGGAGCTTGTTTGTTTGTGGGGGGCCTTTTAGGCGTTGAGATGGAGTCAAGATCAAATCCCAGTCCTACTGCCAGTTTCGGAAGACACCTTCTTAAGCAGTGGTACAGGAAGAAGTCTGCATTCCTTCAAGCAAAAAAACATGATTTTCTGCAGGCAATGCTCCATCACACGCGTCCCAAGTACCCACAGAGATGGTGGCAAGAAGGAAAGGGTTAAAATGAAGAAAAAATGAATGGACATGGCCCCATCCTTGTTCACATGATCAGAACCCATATTGCGAAACTGTGGGTCAATCATCAATGTTTGTGATTTACAAGGAGGAAAAACAGTCACCTTCTGAACAGTGTCTGGGAGGATGTGTGGTTGGCTGTGATGAACGCAATGTTGTGGTGAAAAGATCAAAACATGACAGAACCAGTTCCCTTCGCCGGATGGCAGGGCTTTTAAGTGTCCTTGCAAAGAAAGGTGGCTATATTGGTCACTCGATTTGTTTGGTGTTTTGTATTTGAATGTCAGAAATGTATATTTGTGAACTGTTTGAGATGTTATATTGGGTTTCACTGGTAAAAATAAATAATTGAAATGGGTTTTATACAATTTGTTTTGTTTTGTTAAGTTTGCCTACTAATAATTAGTGCACAGTAATAATCACCTGTCCACACACACGACTATCCCCGCCTAAAATAGCTCTAAAGCTAAAAACAACAACGTAAAAACTACTTCCAAAAATAATTCAGTCGTTTGATATTAATGAGTTTTTTGGGTTCATTGAGAACATGGTTGTTGTATAAAATTATTCCTCAAAAATACCACTTGCCTAATAATTCTGCACTCCCTGTAAGGTTTGATCATTAATAGCTTCTAAAAGTCTCTCCAAGGCCCTATTTTTTGATAAACCTCTTGCCAGGTTCAGAAATACTTGGTACTTATATCTTTCCCTATGTATTGTACCTACTTGGACTTCATATATATAGGTATATTCTAAGAATGTAAAATTACTGCTTGGACAAATAGATCCAGATATGTGATCTTTGTATGGGTCCTATATGTGATCTTTGTATGGGTCCTTTATGCCATGGGATCTATTGTAGTTGCACAGACAGCTAGGGCTACATATGTGTCCCGGTGTTCTATCGAAATGTGCCTCCCTGTTATGCTGAGCCCCCTGGTACTGCACAGTACGGGTGCAGTGATCTAGGATGAGCATTGGCAGTTCATTATACTATGGACAGGGGACCCAGAGGGGGTGGCTGATCTCAACAGGTCCCCTATCCATAGTAGAATGAACTGTCAGTGCAGTTCATTCTGCTGTGGACAGGGGACATGTCGAGATGAGCCCTTCTCCCAGTGTCACTTTGAATAGCACTGACTGGTGGAGAGATCCCCAATAACAAGTGTTACCAACACAAGTCATAATGCATTTTATACAGTTGTCACCAGAACAATAGCATACAGTAAGGACCTTGTTTTAGTGACAACTATTTATAAAAAAGAAGTATACCTAATGTAATAAAAACTGTTCTCTAACACCTAGAATTGGAAGTACCCCATGGATATTTAATCAGCAAACACTGTACACAAAGACGTTGTACTCTATCTCTGAAGAATGACACTTATTCTTGTGTAAGGACAGGGGACATGTCGAGACCAAGGGAGGCTCAAGCCAGCGGCCAGGGGAGGTTCAATTCGACCGGGACCCCAGGACCGGTATCACAAGGCACAGATGTTCTATTGAGAAGATAAAGAAGCATCTCATCTTGAGAATGTAGAAAATACACATAGGAATCAAAAGTGCACTAATTCAAATAATCAGGTTAGCACAGAAACTTAATTTCTAATCACTGTATATGGGCTGGTCTCTGTCTAGGTTCAGCCTTTACTCTGGGGAATACAGAAGTTATCATTGGAAATAATGACAATCTTTATACAAAGTTGGTGGTGGAAATGATACTTTGGAAATGTGGAACAAACAAATGCGTTGTAATCAGATCTGCTTACGATAATGATATGGTTGTGTTAGACCATTACACGAGGCTAGCCCCTATCTAAACACCAGAACTGTTTTTCTAAGGAAGTTGTTTATTTGCATAGAGTACAACTGCTGCAGCAGCTCTGACTTATCTTCCCCAATTTCTGCTTCCTGCCTTCAAACAACTGGTTAGTAGTGAAGATACAACTGTAAGCAATGTTATAGGCCCTGCTGTGTCCACCATAGTTGCTGGCAATTTTCCAGCTATGCTTACATAAAATAAATATTCTTGGTTTGAAACTATATGACTAATAATAAGTGTGTCATTTTCATCCTTGCTGGTGTTTTCTTTAAATATCCAACTATATTCAGGGCATTTGTCTAAATCTAACTAGACATTTGCTAAGTTAATACTTGGTGAAATATTTTGTAAACCTGGTCAATGTAAGCATTGTGAAACATGAAAACTGCACATTGAGGCATCTTTGTGCTTTCCAGCTAGCTCAGTGACAACACTAGCGATCCTCTGGTGCTGGCAATCCACCAGTGACAGGAAGAACAAAGAAAACCACTCATCTATCTACTTGGGCTTGCTACCTTGAAACACTGAAGAATGTCCATTGCTATCTTGCTGGTTTGGCTAGGGATAGGTCAAGTTTGTAAAGGTCAGTGGTTGACTTGACTTTAGTGATACCTTCACAGGTGAGCTGTTGCCAGCAATACGATTGCCTATGCAAAAGATGAGGGTGAGCAATAGTACATGGAAATATACAGAAATAAAAACATGGAAGGAAGGTTTAACTAGAATGGACTTGCCTGAATGTTAAGGAGTTTGGGTGTTTAATTTGGCACCCTATGTAACATTCTTTATTAGTTTTAATCTATATTTGTATACCAAATCTGAGCTAGAGTTATTGTGAAAAGATTAGGTATTGTGGCCTTTTTTGCCTTCTATAGTGGCTTGCAAAAGTATTCGGGCCCCCTTGAACTTTTCCACATTTTGTCACATTACAGCCAAAAATCATGACTTAATTTTATTGGAATTCCATGTGAAAGATCAATACAAAGTGGTGTACATGTAAGAAGTGGACGAAAATCATACATGATTCCAAAATTTTTTACAAATAAATAACTGCAAAGTGGGGTGTGCGTAATTATTCAGCCCCCTGAGTCAATACTTTGTAGAATCACCTTTTGCTGCAATTACAGCTGCCAGTCGTAGGGTATGTCTATACCAGCTTTGCACATTTTAAGACTGAAATCCTTGCCCATGCTTCTTTGCAAAACAGCTCCAGCTCAGTCAGATTAGATGGACAGCATTTGTGTGAACAGCAGTTTTCAGATCTTGCCACAGATTCTCAATTGGATTTAGATATGGTAATGTGACAAAATGTGTAAAAGTTCAAGGGGGCCGAATAATTTTGCAAGTCACTGCATTTTTGCAACCCTTAGGCTGGATTCACATGGGCAGTTGAAAAATGCAGCAATTAGTTCTTCCCAAAATGTGGAAACTTTTGTGCTCTTAAGTGCCAATTTGTGCAAAAGCCAGAGTACTGAGGTCCACAATGATGCTGCTTAACTTACATCTAAAATATTAATGAACCAAAAGACGGTTAAAACTGTGAATTTATAAGCGCGGGTTCTGATGCTCACTGGGTTGTGGGGTGGAAACCAAAAAAAATTTTGTGATCCCAGGACTTTTTAGACTTCACAATTGCATTCCTGCAGAATCTGACTCTTCCTGGGTGATTTCCTGTCCTACTTACAAGTGTTAGATTCCACAAGATAGTCAGATGTAGGTTCCTCTTCACTTCTGCAGAGATCATTGGGTGCAGGGAAGATGAGCATTGCATGTCTAGGTAGCTATTTATTTTGAAGTTTAAGAATCCATACTGTGTTCTAACAGAACTTTACCACAGTTAAAGTTTTGAAAGTTGTAAAAATAATATTCAATAGGAATGCTGAAATAGAATTTAGTTTTCAGCAATTGTATATAGCGTTTATTTTTCTTGATATATAAGGCATAGGCAAGCTCATATAAGGCACCCAACAAAGAAGTCAAAGAGTATTACAAAGAAAAACTGAAAAATAAAAAATCTCCCACCTTCATGAACATACACATAGGAACACCACACAATAAATATGAACACGGATGTTGTAGTTTGTTTCCTTCACAGGGGAATGCAATTTCAGGCCATATTTACATTTCAGGCCAAGCCATATTTGTTATAAAATTATTTCATGGAGCCTGATATTTTACATTTTGTATAAACTGGGACGTATATTGTATTGGTTACATTAAATGAGTTGATTTTTTCTTCAAAAAATATGCAGTACTCTGATCAGCCAAAGCATTAAACTGGTGGAATAACATGAATAACAAGCATTCGATTCGCAAACAAAAGCTCACTGGATGCATCCACAGCGATCATTTGGTGAACGATCAGGACACCCATCTGGAGCGATAGATTTCACTCCAAGAAAATGTTGATCAAACAGAGATTGGACATGGTAAATCACTGTTCGCTTGTCATTACATTGGATGGGGACCAAGGGACCCATCTAAAGTATCGGCCAGGGATGATGACATCACGCGCTGTCGACTGGCCGCAGATTCGGACCGGCATCAAGACATTTATGCCGGGCTTTATGGAGGCCATCAGATAGATCCATCGAACTGGCAGCGGAACGAAGACCTGAGCGATTGCCGATTTTTGCATAAGCACGTTATAAATCACACAACAATCGCAGGGTAATTGAGCCATCTATGACTTTAGGTCTGTGAACATTAAAGTGAGGAAGGTCAAGAAAACATAATATTTTTAGGGTGTCAGGATCTTTTATTGGACGTAAAATTAAAAAGCTGTGTTAAAGTAGGACTCTGGCCAGAACCTACTTCTTTGTTTTTCATTGAGTAAAGTAGGGTAAGGAGGTCAGGATTTCACTGCTGTTTCTTTTAAGAAGATTTGTAGTTTCTGTTCTGGGGGGAAGTAAAGAAAGTATTCTCATTACAAAGACAAACTTCAATTCACCAAAAACCACCATAGCTGTCCCTCTTGAAAAGACTTCCTATCACTTTATGTATCTGAATAACTGTTACATAGACAGTCTCATTACCTCCTATAAAAAAATTATATTTTAAAGGACAACCCTAGCTTAGCAAACAACTGGACTACATCTCTGTTCTAATGATTTACCTCCCGTGCATGCACTCCAAAGCCCCATTCATCTATTCATTGCAGTCTTCAACACCACACAATAAATTCAATATCACAAAACAAAACCAAAAAGACAAAGACTGAAAAAAGTAATGTAAACAAGCACCTGCCTCTAAAAAACACCCTCAAAAATCAGGGGTGTTAAACTCACAGTAGGCCACAACTAAAAACTTGGACAAAGTCATGAACTAACCTTGATATTCATTGAAAAAATGTCTACAATTGAGAGAGATGATGAACCTTTCCATATGGACACAAACATTGAATCAGGAACAAGCTAAACATAATACTATAACAGCAATATTTTTCTAACAGGATTACCCTAATGCATTGTTCCCAAACTGGGGGTCGCAAAGGTATTCAAGGGGGGTGCTGGCCCTCATGCATAACCTGTGTTTGAATGGGGAGGGGGAGCTTGATAACATTCCTAAATAGAAAAAGGGGGCCCTGCAAGGAAAGTTTGGGAACCACTTCCCTAATTATTGTTATCAATTGGCTCCCATCCCATATTTCGAATAGCAAAAACCTGTTTCCAAGAATGTTTGCAAGTACTTTCAGGACTTTTAATTGTGATCAATGTTCAATAAAAGTTCACATTTTATTATTAAAAATTAAGAAACATACTAGTTAATATCGGATATTAAAAACATATACAATGGATTGACAGAGGACATTCAAAAGTATTTTGCAAATACAAAGATTTTTTGATGCGCCAGCAAGGCTTTCAACGCGTTTTGCTCTTTGGCGGAGCTTCGTCAGGAGTATAGGGATCTTACATTCATGATGGAATGTATGATACACATGTTTGTAAATAAAATGCGTTTTGCAGTGCTTACTGGTTTTGATACAAAACAGGTGAGGATCGTTGCCACCTGGCTCAGTAAGCCTGTGCTCTCCCCAAGTCTTCTCAATAGTATTTGGATGTTCATAAACATGAAAAAGATCTCCTGCGTCAATTTGTTGTCTGTTCCACTGTGCTTCCAGTTTGTAGCCAACTAAAATATTTTTATTATGAGGAGTGCACATAAGTGGTACTAGCTCTGCGTACCTGCATTATTGTTACAAAACTCATATGCATACTAACAACATGGAGGCGCTGTGTTTGGGCGGCCGGAGCTAAATGTTAAATGTATACAATTTATGTCACTTGGATAACCGCAGGGAAATATGAATAACTATGAAAGGTTACAGTTAGGCGTGTGAAATTGGTAATGTACATTAATAATCCCCCAAAAAGATTGGATTTTTAAGGGTGTTGGGAAAGTCAGAGTTGGCACATGTAGGATAAAATCTGACAAGAGAAAAGCACTGTGTGAATATGGCTGGAATATGACTATGAAAGGTTGACATTTGGACTGCAGGTAGTCTCAGGGGTTAGTTACTAAGCCAAAAAATTTCAGGATTGTACTCCTGAGATATGAGATCTGAGGGATCAAACGTGTTGTACTGTGAGAGTTACATTTGACCTAAAGCCAGCTGGTGACCTATGGATGGAGACAGCTAATTGGACGATCAATCAGGAACAGGAAGGTTCCTGAATCTACCATGCAGGAAGCAGAGGACAGTGAGAAAGATCACCCTACATATGGAGTGAGTACCACACACCATCTCATTTTACTTTATTGAAAAAGGTCAAAAATAATACAACACTTTACATTTCATATTTCAAAAAGCAATCAAAAAGTCACATTCCATACTTGAAAATGATTAAGACCTTAAAATGACATAAGTGCAATATAGACATCGTTCAGTACTGGGTGCACAGTTCATTTAATATAATGGGTTACCCCGGGTGAAGATCCAGTGCAGTGACCTCAGTGGTGCCCCCACACATCCCAGTGTTATCAGGACCAGGATCAGCCTCGCTGCTGCAGCTTCCATAGCCCGTGCAATCATTGTGTGAGAAGCAGATTTGTCATTAGGACTCTGGCATAGCATTACCACCACAAAACTAAAATTAGCAAAATGTCAGAAATGAAAAGATTGATTCACCCAGACGCAATTATCATTTAAAAGTGCTTGATTGAGGTGCTGCAGTTGGGTGATTTATTCTGCATACCATATACATAATTAAAGTAGTGGAGCGGAGTAATTTATCAATCTAGTCTGGAGGCTGGAGGTTGAGGAGCTGTATATGTTTGTTTTAATAAAAAATGTTCAGGCTGCTCTTTACTGGGGGCCGCCCTGTACTCCTCTGTTTTCTACAAGTGATGATGGTGATTAAACTAAGTCACTGCTAAGTGAGGGAAGACATGACACCTCCCGACTTACTATGATAAAGAGCGATACTTTTACTACACACCTCTGCCAGGTCCCATCACATGGGCCACAAGGACTCAATACACTAAAGACAATTGGTTAACCCACAGCCGCTTTCTTTACCACTAAACTGTATTATAACATTGTTTATTATTATTGAAATAAATAATTTAGAGACTGCATGTCAATAAAGCAATTCTGTGAGGCAAACTTCGTAATAGACTTGGATAGAGTGTAGATGTTTTTATTGCAGTCTGCACGTGCGAACATTTAAGCCTGCCATACACGCACCGAGCAGCGGCCGATTTTGCGATCGGGGGTGCCCACAGCCCCACAGCTCGGCCGGCCAGAGAACAGACATGTCCGATATTCTCCGATGACGTTAGCTTCAATGGAGACCGGCATCTCTATTGAAGCTATTGATCTATTGCTCTGTCAGCCCCCACTCGGTACGTGTATGGGGGCCTTTACTCATAAATCACCCAGATCACCAATGTCACTGGGTTAAGCCCCCCATACACGTCTAGATTTTTCGTTCAATCAACTTAATTCAATCAATTTTTTTTGTTGATTGCTTGAAAATTTATGGCAGCCCACATGGTTAGATCGAACTATGTGACGTTTAAAATTTTCAATCGAAAAATGATCGGACATGCTGGAAAATTTTAATCGGTTGTATTGAAATTCAATTCCGCTTTCAGTCGATCCAAAAAAATTCGATCAAAAATCTGTTACTACAGTTGGCATAGATTACAATCAATCACTGATTTCCCTGATGCCCAAAAATGTATATTTTTAAGTTGATTGAAAGGAAAATGTAGACGTGTATGGAGGCCTTTAGGAGTTGCCATCAGAATAGAGGGGCTTCCAATGGGGACACTTTTTCCTGAGACAACAGGAAGATCACCTCACACCATTATATCTCTTCGTGTAATTCATAATAACAACTCCATGGTTGAATACAAGTTGATTGTACAATGAGATTGTAACATGTATGGTGACCATAGAAATAAATACAAGCACAATGGAAAGATATCGTTTTACTTCCTGTCGAGCCTACAAGATAGGAAGTGAAAGGGAAGAGAAATGAGATGAAGCAAGAAAAGAGTTTGGTCTGCAGATATACTTTAAGTAATATAACATATCTGGTAGTTAAAATAGGTACAACGGGTATATGTTTACTATAAAGATCTTGTATATTATTGAAAGAACTCCTCTAACATGGGAAGTAAAGATGACAGTGGTACAGGAAAATGACCCAACAAGCAAAAAGAATACAAATCAAAAAAGGGTTAAATATACCATAAGTGGTATTACACATCTGGTAGTTGTGTGTGTACAACCAGTGGCGGGTTTAGGCATAGGCAACATGGGCAGCTTCCCAAAGCAGTATCATCTACATTTTCTCAGATAGCCAGACGCTCCCCCCAACATCTATGAAGCGCGTCTGGGGAGAGAGAAGATTGTCTCCCTTCACCAGTGGCCAGCAGCGAACCCCCCCAGGGACTTCTCTCTCCCCAATCACCAGCAAACCACACCTGGAGAGATCATTTCTCTCCCCAGTCACCAGCAGAATCCAACCGCCCGCACAGCACCATTTTTTTGCTGGTAACGGACATGGTTAGCATACATGGTCCCGCAAAGTGCATCATCCTTAGTGTGAAAGGGTGCTCAAACAGACAGAATTCATGGGAATACTAATCTGGGAGGATGTTGTGAAAGGAATGAGGGATGGGGGGGGCTAGCAAGTTTGGAAGGAGGGGGGCATTATGCTCCCCACTTGTCAGGTGAGAAGTTGTGGGAAGTTAGGTTAAGTTATCCTGCCTGCTTGTCTGGAGAATGTGCGGACCGTCACTTCCGGCTTTTGGAATGTGGAAGTGGCAGCTGGTAAGCTTTTTTTGGAAAGGGAAAATTTGACAGCTATACACATGTGTCGTGCACATGGCAGCAGTGCAGGACAATGACCAAACAAGCAAAATCATTAAATACAAATAAAAAAGGGTTAAGGCGCCCATACACGCAGAGATCAAGGCGAGATCGATGACCTGTTTGAGCGTGGTGTGGTCATGTCAATGTGATTGAGATTTCAAAGATTGGATGGGAATCTATGCGCAGCATTTTAGGCTCTTGAATCCTGTTCGTTCCTTTGGATGGGGACCATCCAAAGGAATGCAATCGATCAAGATTTATGGAAATGTCCATAACCTGTTCAAACCGGCCTATCTTCGACCAGGATCAATCAGGGGTGGCCATGTTAGATGGCTGCATGATAGATAGCAGTGAGTAAAGATGGTGTGACTTCAGTCCTCAAAGCATCCATCGATTAAGCAGCCATCCCCACGTGTATGGCCAGCTTTAGATATGGTTTAAGTGGTATAACATATTTGGCATATGTGTAGGTCAATTGCCAACTGTACATGACCTCCTGGCACCAATTGGTGAAGAAAGGTAAAAAAAATCTGAATGTGGCGAAGGCGATGAGCGTGCACCTTGCACAGCACAGGGTAAAGGAAAGCTAGCCATACACGTATAGATTATTGCACAAATGATGATAGATTCAATCGGGATGTTCAATATTTTGATCGAATATCGATTGTGCCTATATCATATGTCTACACTCTATTTTCATTCGACCAAATAAAATTTTGTTCGGATGTACTCAAATGAAATATCGTTCAATCTTTTTGACAGGAAATAGTTGGAGCGTAAGGGTCCACTATGGAAGGACAGAAAAACACATGCGGAAAACATGCGTTCTTCTGTCTACTTTCCCTGCAGTCCACTTGAGCTTTCCCCGTGGGTTTTCACTGCGGTTGTTTTTTTTTTTTGTGCATTTACAGTAAATGGGCTAAAGTCCATGGCAAAACCGACGGCGGGCACACATTTGAGCCGCGGATTGGCCTTCGTGCACAGGAAAAACTATGCGTTAAACTGCGTTTTTTTTCGTGTCTGCACTGCTCCACGGCCATTGCGCAGCAGTGGACCAGCTCATTGGTGGTTATGGGAGCGGTTTGGCCGCGACTAAAAAAACATGCTGCATCAGCTCCCAAACTGCCTTAAGCTAGCCACACATGGTTCAATTTTAGCGTTCAATCGACGTTAGATTCGATTTCGAGGAAAAAATCTAATTTCATTTAATCAATGTACACCACATGGGGAGTACGATTATTGTTCAATTCCGACTGAAAAGTTCATCGAAGTAATCAAAAATCGTCAATTGAATTCCTCTTACGATTTTAGTTGCAATCGGAAGTGATGTGTTAAGCTAGCCATACACGTGCCGGATTCCATGGCCAATTGATCACTTATCTGATCGATTCCGGCGATCTCAGCGGGAATCGGAGCTCCGATCAATCGGCCAATTAAGAGTATCCGATCACTGCATACCACCTTGTCCCACGGATTCCTGGATGATTCCGTGTCCGATCGCTTACTTCCCAAATGGCAACTTCCCCTGATGTGTGCAGAATCGGATCAGAAAGACCAACATGTTGGTTCTCTGTCGGATCCGATTCTGAGCCCCCGATCAATCGGACGCGAACGATCGGACAAGGTGGGCTGCACGCGATTCCGGCACGATCGTTTTGCGTGCACGCGCCCGGAATCGATCGTCCCGGAATCCGGTCGGAATCCGACCCGTGTATGGGGGCCTTTAAAGGGAAGTAGCCACACACACAGTATCATTGACTCAACCAAAGAAAACCTGCAAGGAATGTAGTTTGATGATTGTACAATCGTCCAAAATTTTCCAACCTGTCCGATCACGTTTCAATCGTCGATTTTACAAAAATCGATCAATAATCGTCGATTGTACTATGTGGGCAGAAAAACTGTTTGATTTTAATCGATCGAATATTTCATCGAAAAACTTCGATTGAACGCTAAAGTCGAACCATGTGTGGCTAGCTTTAGCCTCGTTCAAATTGATAAGATCGAACAAAAACGATCAAATGAAATGATTTGACATGTTACATTTACATATGATGGTTACCAATTCGATCAAAATTTACCAACATAAACATAGCGATAACTTTTTATAGAATGAACAAGTTATTGGTACTCGATTTTTGTTCGATCGAAGGAGAAATCTTTCGTTCCAACACGATTGAACGAAAATATCGAACCGTGTATGGCCACCTTAAGAGCCAAGTTTGCCATAGTGTACAAGAATGTCGCAGCCCATCCAGCGAACACCCCACAACTGCTGAGCCCCACTTTCCATGACACATGGTGCTATCCTGCTCCGTTTTACTGAGGTCTATAGATCAGTGACACAGGGATCTGCTTCCATCACAGGGACACTCGGCAGACACCTATAGAAAACACAAGAGGGCTTTAGAAAATGTAAGGTGGAGATAAAAATAGGAAGCGATGTATCCAGAGGAGGATAAAGAGAAAAGAGAGGAGTGCAGGAGAGAGAGAGGGGGAGTGAACAGGGGAGGAAAGAAGGGAGAGAGAGGGAGGGAGAGGAAGAAAGAAGACAGAAGAGGGGGGGGGGGAGAGCAGCAGAGGGGGAGCTAAGAAAACGACACCTCGCCAGGCACTGAGTTTTAAATCCTCTGCCTCTATTCCTCCTCTCCATGTTACAAAGGCTGAGGCTTCTTTATTCCCCCCATTCGTCTCCTGTCACTTCCTTCCTGGACGATTACCGGACTGCACACACAGCCCTCTGCTCACTGCTGGATTGAGTTGGTGCTCCAGAAAGAGTGGACATCTCCATCCATAGGACTCATCATTCACCCCCTCATTGCCTGCTCCCCCCACCCCCAATGAAGGACTACTAACCTCAGCCATCTGACATCTCATGTAAGTAGACTTTTCCAGGGAGGTCACCCTCCTCTGATCACCACCAGCCTTTGCTTAGCTGACATTGAAAAGTTTACAGTCTTGTTATCTGTCACCCAGTGCCAGGGACTGAGCCAAACACTTCTCATAGGACTTTGACCTTGTGCCACTTCTATCTAAGTTGATCGTTATTTTTGTTTATTTCTTTTTCCAAGTTGTCTATAAATATTGTAGGCATAATACTCACTTCCTACAGGATGTGAACACTGTCATTGCTAAGGGAAGCACATAGTCCTACATAGCATGACATTAGTCTTGTACCTTGTTGGGTGTCACTAAAAGGTCATTTATTGCCACTTGAGCTCTGTGCTTGCCATCTCCAGATCACATTGTGACTGTCAAGGGAAGCAATGTCATTTGTTAGGCGTCCTCCTCCTAAGCACATTATACTATTTTAATTAGACTACACAATTGCAATCAGCCTAGGCACAGCTCACATCCTGCTTTTCTTTTGCAAGTATTAACCTCGTTCTTAACCTTAAAACGCCGCTGATGTTTAATAATAAATAAAGATGATAGCGAAACCCAAGTCTGAATGATTTATATGCTTGAAGGAGCATGTCGTGTTTTATTTTAGGTTTTCGCTCTGAGCTTTAAATCGCAGCTTGGGTAAAAGTTTAAAAAGGTGAAGCGAGTTAAGGCGGCGGGGTGGGCTGTGTTTTCCTGATCACTTAGTGCTACTGAAAAGTTTGACATTAAAATAAATCATCAATATCAGACAGAGCAGGCACGTGTTCGCTCCTTGACACACTCACTTCACTTTATCACTGAGTAGGATGGAGATGTTTGGCATGCAGGTCCATGATCCAAACTTTAATATTTAAAAAAACTTTTGTATAGGATACAAAGACTTAGGATGTTGTTCTATAAACATAATAAGTATAATCCCTTAAACCTTGGCACACTCTGACTCTTAGAACACCTGCGATCCACCACATCACACTCCTCACATGGAAATAAATGTGCAGTTATGTATTTTGTGTTATGCTGAGAAGTGCAGGAATGTATGGCATTTACTATGGAAAACTCCATTAGCATTTTTTTGGCCTTCACACCAAGCGTTTCTTCTTTTCACAGCACATGTGGTATGTTAACATTTTCAGATGCATGTAACAATCAGATTAGCAGACAACACGGTTGAGATTTGAAACCGGTGCCACGCTTGTGCCCCTCAGCATTCTTTCGTATAGGCCAACTCTGACAGATAACGTGACATCGCTTAACTGACCAAAACAAACTTTTACTATACGCAAACAAAAAAATGTTATTCCCAGTAAAGGACGCTGAATGATTAGCAATCAGAGCTAATGATCATTTCCCGGTTACTTGAGATTGCTGGAATTGATTTGCTTCTATCTAGATCAATAGTCACAAGGAAGTTGATCCAATTAGGAGGCTGAACTGAATGTCTTGAATTCAATACAGGGCACCGAATGACAATATCAATAATACATTTATATACATAGAAATTAAAATATGGTTTTAATTCAAAAGAAGAGGAGACATAAGTTATAGGAATGATAACATTTCAGCGAGAGGAGATTTATTGGCAGACAATAGATAAATCTTTACTCTGATATTTAATTTTCAATATGTTTATAGTGATATTATTTGTGATTGATGAATTTATAAAATCTATAATGAATGATCACAAATTATCACTTGCTCCACATCTATATACTCACTAGTTATTAAAACTTCACTTGTATATCTATATATATGTAGACATGTCCATACTACCATGACCAGCTACATTGTATTATAGCATCATACATTGACATATATATTGTATGAATGAATGGTTCATATACATACTCAGATAGTATTATAGCATAGTTCAATGACATATATATATTGTATACATAATTGGTTCATATACATACTTAGATAGTATTATAGCATCATACATTGACATATATATTGTATATAAGATAGGTCCTTATGCATACTTACATAGTATTATAGCATCATACATTGACGTATATATTGTACACAAGATTGGTCCTTATATACATATGTACATAGTATTATAGCATCATACATTGACGTATATATTGTACACAAGATTGGTCCTTATATACATACGTACATAGTATTATAGCATCATACATTGACATATATATTAGATACATGATAGGTCCATATACATAGCTAAACAGTATAATAACATCATACAATGACATTACAGGTACATTAGAGGAATAGTACACGTGCTTAGTGTAGTGCTCAGCTAAGGGGGTCAGAACAGTACTTAAGGTCAGGTAATTCATATTTAGTGCCTCTTCTAGGGCACATTCATCTCACAGCTGTATTGGCTGGAGCGCTACAGAGTTTGGCTCTTTACTTGAAACTGTCATCCCTGTGAAATCAAATCAGCTTTGTTGATCCTCAAGTCGAGTGAACAGGGGTAACCCAGTGTTGTGTGCCGGATAAAAGAAGGATTAAGCAGTTCACTTGTCACTGTGATCGACCACAGATAACATCTGTACATGCAGGGCACACTCCTTGGTTATTTGATTATAGCCTAAGGAATACTTATCCCTCTTTAGTCATGGCTTAATGTAACTCTTGCCAAAAAAAAAGAAGAACTCAGTCCTATATCCAAATACCGAACCATTTCTAACGGTTACATTAAAACACTTCACTGATCTGTTCATAAAGGAGCCACATGCTTTACCGAAAGTGAATTCCTTTTGCAATCAACAGCGTGGTACAATGTGTTTTATGTTATGATAAAATTATCATTCAAATCACAACTAATTATTGAAAGAACAAATGTAGATTTTGTACAATGAGCATACACCGCATTGCTGGCCAGACTATAACTTTTTTAGGTATGATAAGAAGTTTTACCAAAATACATAGCACACCTGTATTACTGGTATTACATAGCATACATGTATACTGGAGCTGATTCTTCAAAATACATTTTTGTAAAGGTCCTTTTGTTATGTATTTGAGATGTTGTTAAATAATTATACACCATAATATCATTTTGGAATGAGACAGTTTTCAAAGTGATTGCATAAAACATGAATATTACGATCTGATTGTTTCTTTAAAGATATTGGTTAATTTGGAAATTGTCAGAATAGGTTAATTAATAAATATTGTGGAGGTTTTTTTAGGAGATTAAATAGCTGAGTGCATATGTAAACGAATCTACACAACTAGACCTTGATTATGTGTTTTTATGTTCTTTAAGATATCAAAAATTCTGAATGATCCTTTTTATAAGTCAGTTATTTGATGCGGACTAGGTATATTCAATAATGTACCATATATATGTATTATTCACAGAGCATATATATTCAGATTTTAATTTATTCTGCTATTCTTTGAGATCTCTACCTGTTGAGGGGGTAAAAAAAATGTCATAACTCATCTCACATTGCATGATTGAGGGTTTGTACCCAACATCTTCACCAAAAGTTTTATGAAGCTCGAAAAATGTGTCTGTCATACCATAAAATGTATAAGATTGCCAGGACTATCCCGTTTATTTAATTAAGACAAGATTAATGTGCAAAGTTCTGAGCATAACCCCTGGCAGCATATCATCACTCATATTTCTTGTTCTCCATGCCCCGAACTAGTGAAAGTTGAAATCTGATTGGGTGCTGTGGGTCACTGAACTGTGTACATCCTCATTAATCTGTACTTTGCCTTGTTATTTACGTTCACATGTATATTTATAATATGATTATTCAAACAATAGCAGTCATGACCACCACATGGCTACGTGGCACCTACCTAGATCTGAATACATGCGTAGTCTTTGATGCTACAGATCATTATTGGTCAATAAACACTATGTTAATCAGGTTTGCTTTATTGTATTATCAGTGGTTATATTTTAAATTAATTACCAGCAAATTACAGAATATTTTTTGTGTTGTGTGATTGAACATGCAGCCTATTCAAATGCATGATGAAGATGAAAGTCACCTGTGAGTTAGATAGGCCAACATTTTTATAATTCATTGGTGTCCAGGCCAGAATTTGAATAAATCATATTTGGCTATTATAACAATTAAAATTTATGGCATTATTATACACTTATCACATTATTGTATTAATTACAATTCAGGTTTTTGTTGTATAATATTACTGATATTTGAGATACTAAATATTCACTTCCATTCCCATCTTCAAAGATGCCTACCATCTAATGCCCGTTTTCTGTGTCATAAAGACACAGTCAATAGCCAAATGGCAATCTGCAATTTTTTTCCAGAACATTTTTAGAATTTGGGAGAAACTGAAACACCTTTTAGAAAACCATGTTAACAGGAGCACACAAACTCCACGTCTACTACTCCTACTTACTGTATCAGAACTATAATACTATTCTTGTCTTCAAAACATGCTAAAAAAATAGCTCACTAGAAGGATGTAATAGCCAAAGGGCACTATGCATTTAGTACCCCATGCGAACCCGCCAGAACCGATTTTTAAGGATAGCCCTTACTGAAAAGTAAAAATCAAATAGATGCTTTAGTTTATAGAACTGCACTACATGACATATGATGCCTTTTGTGTGGTATCCTTATACCACAATCAGCCGCATAGAAAAAATTTATATTGGTTATATTTGATCACTAAATTTTTTGTCCTGCAGATTAGTGGTCTGCAGTTTTTGCTAGAATACATACGGTATGTTCTATAACCAGACAAAGTTCCCATTTACGGTAACTTCTGTACTACTTTCCCGGATAATGTTTAACTGCTTATTGACTTGGAGAAGTAGAATAGTTTTAGCCTGCATCATGTAGAACCTATAAGTTGCTGATGTGAATTTTACCGTTCCCACCAATACCAATATTGTACGTTACGAAAAAGTAGGAAGTATATTTCTTCTACAGGACGTTCAGCATCAGTGGTTGAACTGCATCATTCTTTGCTGGTAATGAGTTTAAAACTAAGCACATCTTGAGCTTGAGTAGTCATGCATGTATGCAAAGGCCAGCGAAAATACACTCACAAATGTCAGTATACAGTCGGTGTTTGACTGATCCCCTTCATATGGTTCGCATACACTGATGATTTATGGTACGTGGGAATGTTCATGACCTCACTGCATGTACAATAGAGTTGCATGTAATCTAAACAGTCCTAATTGTACACAGGTCTGAAAGTGACAAACAGCATGGATTGTATTACATAGCAAAAGGCCGCTAATGTCAACAGTCTTTTATGCTATTGTATGTATGGGCCTGCTATGGCGCAGAGATGATCTTCTTAGTGAACTAAATCAAATATGTCAACCTGTCTATCTGTAAAAAATGGGATTGATTATATAATCTGGCATTATTGACAAACAATATTAAGCACATATAAACTAAGGTGGAACATCACATGTCTTTTATTTGACAACTTTATAGCCCTATACTAACAATTTCCTTTTTTCTGTCCTGGGTTTTAAACTAAACAACATATTTAACTAATTAACAAGTGTTTTAAATACGATCAGCGTACCCTAGTTGCTTATTAATGACTTTTACAAACTGTAACTTATTACTATTTAATTGAAATGCTGTCTTTTATATACTCTGACACTGTCTGTGCTGCTACACCCGAACAAGATGTGTAGTTGCATCATGCGTGTGTTTCCTCAAATGGAAACTTGTAAATATTTTAAAGTCATTGTTGTAGCCAGATGTTGCCCAGTGTTAAAAACATTGAAGTAATTTCCGCATTTTGTGATGTGTTTCTTGAAACCTAGATCAACTTCACCCCAAATTGTGTAAGAAGGGAAACTGTTGGGACTTGATTGCTTTGATTACACTGATAATGGAAAAGTGATCTAAAAATAATTATTTTGAAAAATGTTATCTATTGTTTGGGTTTGATTACTTGATAACAACTTTTTTAACAAGAGTAGTCAAAAGTAGGACTTAAAATCATACTCATTGGTCATTCCTCCACTCTTTTAAAGAGAACCCCAATTAGTTTGTAAAGGTGCTTGTAGTCTATGCTAAGTGTGAAAAGTGTGGTTGTTCCACTTGAGGTAAATTGGTGAAGTGGACCTGATGTCAGAGCAGAGTGGGGTATACAGGTTGTAGGAACTGTGGGGACACATTTGGAGCCTGGTTTATGATGATGGCAATGGGAAACGTAGTCAGTATTGGGTGTAGGTGGTTAAGGAGAGAGGCAGTAAAGGAGAAATTGGTTGATGGTAATGTAGTATGCGGGGTGGGAAACCAAGGCAGAAGAAGGTATCCATTTGGATAAAGACAGAGGCAGTAAAGAAGGCAATTGTAGAGCACACTGTATTGTAATGTTGGTGGTGTCAAACAAGACTGGAGAGAAGACAGTTGTTCAAAATGTGTAGGATAAAGTTGGTAAAGGACCGTGTCATATAAAAGGAAAATTGTGGAATAGGATTTGATGTGACAGTATTTACAGATTGTGGGGGACAATCTTATAAGGGGCGACACTTTTTACCTCAAATAGAGTATGAAGGTATTGGGAGAAAGAGACAATAAAAAAAGACTTGTTTGGAATAGCATGCTTTGTGCAAGTTGCTAAGGACAAAGGTACTTGTGAAGTAGAGCGTAGCCTTTAGTTGGTTGATTGCTGAGGCAATAGAGGGGAAATGTGGTTTAAATGTGGTTTACTTTTGGTGAGGACAACGGTACGTATGTAGAGTTGAGTGTAGTGTGAAAGTGGTTGAGGACAGAGAAAGTAGAGTGACACTTGTGAAGTTGGGGCAGAGTGTGGGGCAGAGGCCGTACAGGAGAACTTACTGAGAGGAGTGTAGTTGGAGGGGAACATGAGTATTAGAAATTGCACTTGTGGAGTTGTGATTCATATGTAGGTGTAGGAAAACAGAGACTGCAAAGACACTACCTATTTCTATATAACTTTTTTCTATATAACTTTACCCCATCTCCACCTTTTTGTACCATGGCTCTACCACACACTATTGAATTTATCATGACTAATTTCAATACAATTTTACATTGCTGGCAACTCTAAGCTGACAGCCACACTTTTGTTAATATTTCAAGAAAACTTGTTAATTTTGTTAATGTTCTACTGAATTCTGTAACTAGGTCATGGTAAACCTTGGCCAGAGACTCTTAAAAAGTAATAGCATGTGATGCCTCCCTGTTGCTACAAAATCATATTGGGACTTGTAGTCCTTTCAGTTGTTTTGTAACTTTTGTGTAGTAGGTAGGTCGTTTGCTGTCTTCGGTTGAGAGCAAATCCCAATTCTCCAAGCTGAACACAATATGTAGCCATTAGTTTAGCTTTGGAAATTGGATGAAATAACAAGTCTTGTTGTTGACCCATCCTCCTTCTTAATTATTTAGTTGTACACAAAGTCTTCTGAGATATTGTGCTTAAAAAAGTTACTGACGGGTCCCCTGAGTTGCCCAATTTGCTCCAACAAGATCAAGGTTGCCATCAGCTAATCTCAAGGGTAATGACAGTGTTTGCTATTGTACAAGCTGGAGGTGAAACCTATAAGTACCCTTCCCTCTTTCAGTGTTCTATTATACCTAGAGAAGCTACAGTAGATGTAAGTCTACCACAGCATTCACTAGTACTAGTACTAGTGCCAATTCATTGAGGTTTGATGGTGAAGAAAAGCAAAGTAAGAAATTATTTTATTTCATTTTATAAAAGTCAACAAAGATTATTCTTTCTTTAGGTACCATGTAAATATTCCTTAGCAAATATATACTTTCTTTAAGTAGCAAAGGCATACTAAAGAGTAGATCACATGAAGACGTTCAGTAGAGCTAGACATCAACCTGTATAATATAACTGAAATATTTACTTTATAAAAATATGCTTTCCTGACTTCAAATTGAAATGTTCCCATTATTATAAGCTATGAAATTATTAGGGTAGGAAGAATGGGTCCACCTTCAAACTGTTAAACCTATTTTCAAAAGATTCGATTTTTGGGGTGCTATGCGTTTTAAAAATGTAATGCTTTCAAATGAGAATCACTTCTTTTTGAGTATAGTGGGCCAAAAGCATTCTCATATCTGCACATCACTTTTTAAATGAAGAATGTTCAGGCCACAGCTGGCCATTGATATCTACAAAAGTGCTATTTTTCCATTTGGAAAAACAATATTTTCAGTTTTTATTGTTTTATATCTTTGTACTTGTTCCTTAGGCATACTTTAGGTATGCCGTTCTATTTAATGTTTACAAACCCCCTCCCCTCCCCAAAAAAAGAATAAACATGGCAAGTAGTATAATAAATGAGGGTCTTTCTATATCCATGCATGTGCCTAATTTACATATAACTATATAGGTGCCTGTTAAAATTAATGTATTAAGTAAATCAGTGAGTTAATTAAAAGTACAAGGCATGCTATCAGTTTTACTTTTTTTCTGTAATTTATTAGGCTGACTATTTAGGTCACGTAGTACATACATTTTAATATATATTTTTAATGGGGTTTCATAGAGATGTTCATTCTGCATTGTGTCAGTATTGAAAAGAGCTAATAAATTTAGTGAAGACATTTGCATATTCTGTTCTGACTTTACTCATAGGCAGGCTACATGTCTCTGTCAGTCAGTTAACACTGAAAAATATTACATCTGTCACAATGATGGGATGCACATTTTTGTCCCATTTATGGTCTTGAGAACTGTTTCAAATCAGGTTAATATCGTTTTTAGCACATTTGTTCTAATATTCGAACGGATTTTCTGCTAAATAATAACTAATTTTAGAGGTGTTTCTAAGCAAGGGCATATTTTGTTATAATGGAGTATGATGTGGATACAGTTTGTCCTTTATATATGCCTTAACTTATATATGATTTGTAGACATTAGAAGAATGTATTGAAAAAGAGTTTGTGTATCCATAACAGTTATCACCATCTCAGAAGTCAATACACCAAGTTACCTTACATTTTTTTACATTTTTTTTTGTAAACCTACACAATATGTTTTGCCTTACTTGATACATGTCCTGTTTTCAAGTTTTCCTTCAAATTTCTTCTTTTTGTTTGTTGATCATTTACTTTTTCCCAGTTTTCTTTTGCTGTAATTAACAAAATTTACTGTAATTCCCTAAAAAAACCTCAAACAGTTTTTTATTTTAATTCTTTTTTCCATAATTGAATACAATTGCATATTCAATTTAATGAGAAAACTGAACGAATACTATACTACTGCCCCATTATAGAAGGTGAAAATGTGAAAGGTTTCTCTATAAGTAAGAAAGCTATAGGAAAAACTTCCATCTGAAACATTTGAAAATAGAGAAAATTTTCAGAACATCCACAACTGGTCATCACCCAGATTTAGCATTTTAGAATTCAGGGAATCCAGATCTTCGTTTTGGAGGTTTCAACCCTTTTCATGGAGTTTTACATTATTATCCCCTGTTTCTCTTATATACCAAAATAAATTAAAATCATACTGAAAAGATAAACCACCTCCCAATAGAAATACCTAAAAGGCACTATTATGTAAATTTCTTCCAGATTTCCCCCAAAATAGATAGAACAGATATGTGCATTAGAGAGCACAGAACATGACTGCGCACCTTAGGAAGCTGTATAAGCTGAAGCCTTCAGTCATTGTATTCATATGTTCTTCAACCAATGTGTTTTTATAATAACATCCTATTGCAGATTGTTTACAAAGTTCTGTATCTTATGCATAGACATAGTTCAGTAGAAAAGTAAGGATATATCTGTCTGCTAGCAATGCTCTACTGTAAGCTGAGACATACTGTCTCAGAAATGTGTTTGTGGAAGACATCTAAAAAGATCCTTTACTAAAATCCTTCTGTATATGTGAGCAAATGGCAGTAAACTGAAGCTCTTCAGGGCATGGATATGCTTCTTAGAATGTCATATGATTGTTACATTACCAACTCTACTGCACACCAAACAAACCCCGTGAACGTGGCATTTTGGAATGATGGTCAACATGGCAAGTAGAAGATCCAGAACTTCAGACCTTGAACAATGAGCTAGGAGAGGGTTGTTAGCTTTGATAGAAAAATTTTTTTTTTACTCAGAATGTACTTTTGTGCATCTGACATGTATGTACTCATTAGTGTGTATAGAAAAGTGTGCTTGTAGGATACAAAGAAAAGCCTGTTTATACTGATGTTTGGGAAACAATGGTATATAGGACAAAAACTTCAGTATAAATCATCACAACATCACTGTTTCCTTTACCCTGCAGTATATGATACATACTCATTTACAAGCTGTATTATTGTCAATAGCATTTCATTTACCAGAAGCGTATAGCTTTGATGTGACTAGGTAGTTGTACATTAATAATATGTCTCATTAGAATTCTGATATACATGATTATTCTGCCTTTATGTCCCTTGTAGTAAAGCACTTAGAGATAGAGATAGAGATAACAGGGTCGGTCAATGATAAGCTAGTTTCTCTGAGATGATATATGGAGGTCCAATTAGTATTGGGTGCTTCAGGCCACAAACTAGCTGCTTTTGCTTAGCAGTAAGCATATTTCCCCATTCCTGCTGCACATTAATAATTTCCATGCTGGATCACTTGACTTCACCGTTTTTCCAGTATGTCTGGATCATGCAGAGTCAGGTAGAATAAGCTGTATTGTATTGTACATTATGGTACTGATTTGGAAAAGCTGTTAGAAAAGAAAATGTTTGTGTTACCCACCCACCCAGTAAAACCCCATCTGTCGGTTAATGGCAGTTTTTTCACGTTTAATTATATATATTCAGCGGAATGGTCTAAAGATCACAAACTGAACCAGCTGTTTCTCATTGGAAAAGTTGATCAGATAGCTACAGTGATAAATTATACGATAGACGGGTCCTCGCGCTAGTCTGTCCAAGTCTGCACACCTGATACTTTCAAACAAATCCCACACCTACCACGTTTTTCAGATGAGGATTGTTATCAATATCTTGATATATTGTAGGTAAAATATGAAGAACCATCATCATTTGTTGCTATGACCTGTCCTACATATTATTATAGTCCATGGCTATATGGGGTACATACATTGTGTGTCTCTCGGTTATGGACTTGAGTAGGTGGTGTTGGCGGTGCTTTCTCAAAGTTCCCAATATCACAATAAAGAATTTTATGTATTAGATACTAATAATGGCCAGGTCCACATGGCTATTTGTATTTGGGATTTATTTTAGAAATTATTGCCATTTTACTCTAAAGGCAATGTAGTTAAATAAGATAAAAAAGTTTTTAAAGTTAATAACTTCAAAGTGTAATATCATCTAAATAAATTGGAGTTGATTTCTTAATAATAAACAAATTCTTCAGTTGGTTTGATATTACTTAAACTTATTGTTATTAACCTATGCATTCATTACTAGAGTTCAATGCGGAACACGATTATGAATGAATATGGGGTTTTCTGCTGTTGTTGACATGTAAAACCTCCATCTTCAGATTTAATGTATAGTACATAGATACTTTGTGTTAATCTGTTTTTTAACATAAAATATTTTAGATGTCAGCTTGCTAAGCATGATATTCAATATCATGAAACCTACGCTGTCACCTTTAGTTTATTATGTTTACCAGACCTGACTATATATTTGAAAGGCACATAATAACAGCATGTTAAGTCATCCCTGTATGGCTTTATCACAGCTGATGTTCATTGTGCCCTAATAGTTAATCTACTTTGTAAAACTTTGGCAGTTAGTCCCTGCCATTTCAATGCATTAAAAATTAAAATCACAGTAATGACAAGGTTAGAATTCCATCCCTCTTCATTACATATTCACTCTGGACGGAGGCTGAGTACAGAGGATTCATTGCATGGGAGGGTGCTGTGTTTTCCTGGATTTTTCCACATATACTTCATCTATAACCAGTAACCTCATCTGTATACCTCTCATTAGTAATTAAGTGTAAATTGGGTGCGACTTGGAGACCAACCCTTTGAATCACAAATTCCGCTAGGTGGAAGAAGTAGGAGTCCAGGGCTCACTTGTGATTTTGGCTGACCTTTTCATGCCCACATCTCCTTACTTGGAGCATAGGAGGTAAATCCCTCATAGTTTACATGTACTAGTCAGGAATCTTTATTGAGGAATAAGTTTGTACTGTACAGGAGGCTTACTTAGTTGAGTCCTTTTTTTACTAATTCCATAGTTTATCATTATTGACATTTTCCAACTTTATGGAAAATTTCTTTGCATGGAATGTAAAATCATTAGTTAATATGATATTCTTTAGTGCATTCCATTCATTATGTATGAATCATACTGTAAAAAAAAGAAAAGGAATTAGGACCAGTGTAGGTCCTTGGCAATGACTTGCATAGCCAATTATTGAAGTGAGTTCTGCAAATGTATAACTTGTATAAAAATAAAAAGTTCCTAGTGGCATTAATTTACTTTTACTATTTACCTATTCTTTCTGTATCATGCCTGTCTTTCTGTCTATTCTGCTGCCCTGATAACAAATATACTAAATATATACATGTCTTGCTATCCATACTATTTGCCTTCTTTTAGGTTATGTAGTATTACTGTAGGCAGAAGTAATTAGACAGTTCCTTGGTCTGTCCACATTTGAAAAGGCTCCTTGTGCTGTGTATAGGGGCTGCTCTATTCCTCTCTGGCTTATTAATATCTTACGAACAGGTAACGTATTATAGAACTTCGTATAATTATTTTTATTAGTAATCAGATACCACTTGCAGTAAACCACTAACTTTAAAGATGCCAGACACAAACATTTTCTTTGGCTTTGTACAAAAATAAATAAATCCTAATCTCAGGTGAAAGCTAATATTATTGAAGTATAGGAAAATGTTAAAAAGGTCATGACTTCCTGCAAGCATTGGGTTTCTGCCTCCCTCACACTCCCTTTCGCTAAACATTCTGAAAAGGCAAATTATGAACTTTGTGTGTACGGAAAATCATATAGTGCATCTTAGAAAGCTCCGCCACTTATGTCCCTGACTCTGCCGTTGACCCCAACAGCGTTCAAATTGCATCTTGCAGTAAAGCCTTTGCAATATGGCAGAGGTATCACCGTGTCCTTATATTATAGTGATAAACTGACTCTTAAGGCATACTTTATCTGTAGAAATGCTACATAATGTACCTTATAGTGGATTTCCAGCTCAAACTTTCCTTTTTTGTTTTAATCAGCATAGGGAAAAATCTCGAAGCGCCATCAGGTTTTCATTGATGTTCTTATATCTGTTGGAAAGACTTAGCCTTACTTATGACTAAGCAAAATCTCTTCAATGCAGGCAAGACGAGGGTTTTCAATGCTGTCTCCCAACTATGGTGATTTTCTTTTTCTGCCATTGGAACATTTGACATCAACCAACGCCTACATATGACTTTCACCATTCACCCTTTGTCCATAAACTTCATCCTGTTGTACAATATCTTTATTGTCTAAGATGACTGACTTGTCAAGAGACATATTTTAGTGTGTCATTTTCCTTTTTAGCCTTTTTGTGTTCCTTTTGACTTTCCTTATTGCCTTTGGAGAGGTTGGACGCAGGACTAGAGTTAACACAATACATTAAGCCGCCATACATGCTAATCTACCCGATTTATTTGCATGCCCACAGCGGTCGATCTGTCACTAAATTGTGTGCAAATCGAAAGCTTAAACGTTTAATTTGGACAGAAATCGGCCACAAAATTGATCTAATCTATTACGGACATGTTGGTAATTCTAAGATCATGTTGGTAAACCTTGTTCCGTTGGCTATACTTTGGATAGGGCCTGAAGGTTCCCATCCAAAGTTTCGGCCTGCTGGCAGCTGATAGCTGGGCAGGTCGGCAGCAGCGCGATGACGAGCCGTGTATTCCTGACTTTATGCTGTAGAGGGCAAAAAGGTATAGCAGTTCTAGGAAGACATAGTCGTTTTGGGAATATTTTCTTTATTAATGGCAGACATAATAAAAAAAAATACATATATAAGTACATCAGTAGTGCTGTGTTGTTGCACTCTACACTTATAACATATTGAAAACCGCTTGTTGTTTACAGAGATCAATAGTTGAAATTCACAGACAGAAGTGGATGAGTAGCCACCATGAGTCCATCCCTAATTAGAGTGTTCAGCACAAAAAATCTTCCATGTACCAAGGGTAGCTTGTGCTGTGTTATGTTTTAGGTCATAGTTTAGAAAACTTGTGCTGTGTATTAAATGTTTATTTACAACAGATTTTGCATGTTAAGAAAAAAAATATGGTGACATCTGGCGGTTCAAGTAGATATAGTGCATGAAGTCTATCAAAACTCAAACAATTAAATTATTCCATTGAGAGCATTTTGTAATATTTATTTGATTTGCCCTAAAAAAAATCAGCTTCTGAGTTGTTTTGTGTCCTTTGAACGCTTTTTGTTGTTATGTTAGAGACCTCCTAGGTCTTATTCTAGACGATAGAATGCTTAGCTTTTATGTTGTAGAGGTCTGAAAGTGAAAGGGTCTAAATAGTTGAGTAAAAGACATTGGGAGGGCTGACATCACTCCACAAAAATGCTATCTGTGGTCAGCTCACACCATGGCTTAGAGCTGAGTCTGGCACCTCAGCAGGTATTTTCTATACATTGTAAGGTCTCTATAGATGAAAATTACAGGAAAGGTGTTAAGTTGTCCAGTCTACAAAATCTGGCAAAGCCTATAATGAGTACCAATGGTTAACCATTCCAACATAGATGTTATCTTCTTTTATTACTAACAAACAGTTTTATATAGTATAGTGAACTATTTCATTGAAATGTAGTTAATCTCTAAAGTACATTTGATATGTTTTTTTTATATTTAAAGTCTAAGCATCACGTAAACTTTGAAGCATTAGCTGGGTAATTGGCCAACGGGTGACTGCATTTACCATTCACAGAAACATAGTACATCACATAAAGGGTCAGTGTAAGTAGGATACGACAATATGAAAGACAAACACAGGCTGCACTGCCGTAGGCCAGCAGGAATTTATGTGACTTAAATTAGTATTTTTGAACTGCGCAAGCTCATGCCAGTCAGCCTAACAACCCTAATTAGGTCTTGCAACTGTCATGGTTTTCCCAGGACGGTGTTGGTGCTTGCCGCACAAAAAAAAATGAATCCGGATTCTTAATTTGTTATATTCCATGAAATCAGCTTGAATTACAGTAGGTGAATGGTTCCATTCAGTGGTGAAGATATACTGATAAGTCAGATTTATTAGCAGTTTGAAAAAATAATGAGAAGGAATGAAGGATGATTATAGAAGGAGTTCTGGAGCTGTAGCACAATGGGCTGATTATTACTTCAAACGATAGCTTTGAAACCATTTTTGTAGCAACATTATGTGTTCCTGCTGCACGACTATTTTATTTACTCTCCAATTGTAGTTATAAATTTTATTTGCAGCACCGCCTGCTGGTGCAAAGGATAGGAAACCATCTGACCTACCCTACTGGCTTCAGAAATGACCATAAGACAGCTACAGCAGATTGAATACATATAGGTTTTTTTTTAATGCCAACATAAAAAGTTGGTCTTTCTAGTCCTGAAATGTACATTCTAAGGCCTTTCTGGTTGGAAAAGAGACATGGCATGTTTTTGCTTTAGTTAAGTAACCCTTAACACTTTGTACAGTAAAAGAAGAATAAGCAGACCATCTAATCTATCTATAAGCACTCTAATCTATCAATTCTTCACGTAATCATGTAATATAAATATCACTTTGATTTCTCATGCCGCCAATATGTTTTAATATTTCAGAAGAACTGATTGGGTTCCTGTGCTGCTAGTCCCTCCCCCAGGCTAAGAGGCTACAGCAGTGGTACCCAAACTTTCCTTGCAGGCCCCCCCCCCCTTCTATTTAAGAACATTATTGAGCCCCCCTTCCTATTCATACACAGGTTAAGGATGAGGGCCAGTCACCCCCCCCCCTGGAATCGCGCCCCCCAGTTTGGGAACCACTGCTGTACAGGTACTAAAAGAGGCTAATACCAAGTCACATTCGAATACTCTCGCTTTTAGCTAAGAAAATAGGTATGTATTATTGGAAACAGAGCTAGACTGATCCCTACACAGATGGAACCCGTGGCTTCCTGTGCTCTTAGCTTCACAAGAACCATGTGATAACAGTTACTTTTGATCCCTCAATATGTTTGATTATGTTTTGCTGTAAAATATGTTTAGCTAGTTTCATTGGAATTGAGTTACTATAACCACCATCATCTTTTTTTGCTGCTTCATGAATAATGGGACAGCGTCCTACTCCAATTTTTTAGGGGGCTCTGACACATCACATTGGGGTTCACATGGAAATGGGGGCATCTAGAAATCCTAACCTCATGAGCATTATGTAGAATATGTCCATCTTCAATAATTCTGTGATAAATTTTAGTATGTAAAAAATGAAGTATTACTCTTGTAACCAAAGTAAAGGATTTTGAACCTGAATTCAGAAGATGGACCTAAATACTTTTATGGACTTGTAGGAGATGCACCTTAAAGCTTTGTCAGCCATGGAAGTGTTAATCTTAGTGTTGCTGTCTGCCGGAGACCCCATGTTGTGAAGGTTCTCGTTATCCATCTTAGTAGTTGCTCACCTTCTCCAATAGGCTCATTATTTTCTTTTGTCCTCGAGGACTCTCGGCACTCTTTATCTATATCATATACCTCTCCTAGCACTGAAGACTGTTATCTGTATCACATTAGCACTTGGATGTATATGCTTGGTAAACAGTTTTATTGGTGGGGGGTCTAAAAAAAACACAAAAAATGGTGAATAGGTCAGATAATGCGGCCCTCAGCACTTCTTGACTCATAGCCATGGTCTTTTAAAATTAGTGGTTTATGACCAAATTTTATTGTATATTAAAGTGTCGGACAATACTCAGGATGGTTTATGATAGGATACAAAGGTTTATTACACTTTACACAGTATAAAACCTCCTGGCATAATAAGACGACAGCATGCGTGCATTATGCGGGACCCCACCATAACAAACCATGTGCCATTAATAACACAGAGCCGCTCCGAATGGCTTATAATAACTCCGGCACAAGGAGCGTGAGGCTTGTGTTACATTTAACAAGAGTGCTAATTTCGGGGGAGATGAGGAATATTTGGCGTGCCAGTAGAACATACCATAGGACTGTTTGCAAACTGCTAAAGTTTTGAAGGATTCTCACTCTCTGGGTAAAGGGTATTAATTATTCTTCATTAGTTATGTGTTCTGCCAAGGTATACATGTGCATTTTTTTTCCTGTGTGTCAGCTGGCCCGTTCCCAGCAGATGCACACAATCTGTTCTGCTGTCACTAACAGGGTTGAGTTTGTGAAAGGGATGTGTCAGAACACGCAGCTTCAGTCACTTTTTACAGATTTTTTTTTTTCCACAGTGAACGTTTTGCCCTACTTTTTATGCTAGAAGCCTTATCCTTAGCAAGATTTACCAAGACCCAGCTACAGCATGTATAGATTGTTTTTTTCTTGCCATATGGTATTTGTTCTCTATACTGCCTTTTCCAAATGCACGTCATAGGAGCCTTTCTAATTAATGGTTAAGTAATTACAAACTACGCTATAGGAAAATAGTGCATATGAATGAGAGTAATATTACACGTTCAATTGTATGTATGGATCAATGGTCTATGGAATTGTATTATTACCCTTATTAGTAACTGCACCAGGACGCTTGTATGATCTATAATAGTGAGGAGTCAGATTTAGGTCACATTATTGCACCATGCACAAACAGTATTAGGACAGGTGAATTCATAGGTATCTCTATTTATTTAAAAAAAAAATTATATTTTTTTCTTTCTATACAAATGTGTATAAAGTTGCACTGACACACACACACAGGGGGTGTACAAACTTATTCCAGCTATATGTACACCAACATATATGTCGTGTTTCCTTCCACGTGGATTTTCTGGTACTCAAAAGCTGACTTCTGTCACAAAGCCATCTGAAGTGTTTCCTATTCACTAATACCAATCTCTCGTCGCTGACCATGTTTAATTCATTATTGTAGCTGTTGTCTGGTGGCGAGGCCGCCGTTTGTGTCCCCCTATTCAAAGAAGACCATTATATCTATCACACACATCATTATAAGGCAGAGGCTGGCATTTGTGTGTAACACTGATGTCATTAGTGGTCTCTGTGGCCTCTCGGTCAAGTGTCCTCATTGAATATGGCCTATTTATTTGAAAAGAAAATTCCTTAAGGGACGTCGGTTGTCTACAACTAACTACCTATAGACATTAAAAAAGTACAGACATGAAAGAAAAGTCAAAATTATATATTTTTTTTTCTGGAAATGGTTTTAGTCTACAAGAAAAAAAAAAATATGCTTACATGGCAAAGCCTGGATCACAGATGTTTTATTTTGAACCCTGCTTTAAGTAAAGAGAGCTAATCAATATGCATACACAGCTAATTATGTACGACTGTGCCAGGAACAGCTTAGAAGCAGAACATGCAATGCCTGAATAGAAAGGGAAATGTTTTTTTGGCAGTGCCTTGCTCAAAATTGCCCATAAACAGTAAAAAAGTAGTTATTAAATAAATAAATGCTTTATTCTTTTCCTAAACGACATGCATTTGTAGAAAAACAGATTCGACCAGATCATCAAAATCTGATAGGCGAAAGAGCCAAGTCCTATAAAACTCTTTATTTTACAGTGAAATGTTTCTGGACATCCACTCGGAGACGTTTCAGATCGTCCAAGTTTTTCCTTTCCAGAGTGAACGCTTTGAAAAACTATTTTAGAGTTTGATATAAAACAGCCATAGGACTGCTGTAGATGGGCTTTCATTTATTTTCAATTTTCCTGGTGATCTGCTAATAACTGGGGTTTTGTAGGAATTCTGTATTTCAGAATGCCAATGACTGACTTGTCCTCTTCCATTAATAATGAAATGTAGCCCCACTTATGTTCCTTCTGGACTTTCTAAGGAAGGTGTAGTCAAAATATTCTCCACTAGCCATTGACACTACAGTAGGCTCATGACATTGCACTCACTGGGGTGTACTGAGAAATATTGACTTCTACATCTTCAGCATAACCAGATACAGATTTAAATCACTTGACTCTAGAGTGTGCCAACGTTTGGCATTCTAGGGTGCATGGTGGTCATTTTAAACGATAAACATTACCCAATAACTATATTTAATCCTGCATCTGTAAAACATCTCAGCAGTAGGGATGGCGGATTTGACTTTTAAAAAAGTCTGCCTGTTTGCGGTAAGATTCAAATTCCCTGTCTGTTCATGGGAAATTTGAATCGAAAAACAAGCGGAAGTGACGTTACTGATGTCACTTCTGGTACCTGGAACGCACAGTTCCCGGTTTCACTATCGAATGTTATGTCACTGACGTCACTTCCGGTTTAAGCTGGGTTTCTTTCACGAGAGATTGGCTTCTCTCTGCGACCTCTCGTAAAAGAATTCTTCCACTGGCCGAATCTTTCTGCTCCTGATCCGGCCAGTGGAGGAATAGTAACCTTCTTCCTGCCGATAACAAGGGTGGGTCAAACACCTGTACTGTTCGCCAGGGGAAGAAAAGCAAACATGCCATCACTACTCAGCAGTGTTAGGGTTTGGAATAACAAAAGTATGTGTCTGGGCTTTTATAATGGCATCCAGTGTCTCATTTAAATCCCATTTGAACATTAAACTTAAAGCTGGACATAGACGGGCTGATTCCTGGCCATTTTCAACATCCGATCGGCAGGGAATCGGGTGCGCCTCCTGGTCATATTGAACCAGAATCTGCCGCATGTTGGATCGCACAGTGATCCGGCATGACGGTAAATTCTGATCCGATCCCATTAGTTTGGATGGGGACGGGAGTCCCCACTAAAATTTATGGCGGGCAAACAAAGGATGCCCGGCCGATTCTCAGCACTAGCGTCTGTGCGTGATGACGTCATCATGCCCGCTAGGTCAGCTCAGCAGTCAACGGGAAAATGACCCGCCTATGCCCAGCTTTAGATATGTTTCAGGTCTTAATGAAAGGTGTACCAATATCTCCATTAAGCAAGCTGTATAGTAGGACTCTTGCTGTGTGGAAGCAGTGATTTCTCTACAGCGGTCCAAGTGTTTGCTGCTTAGTCAGGCTTTTGAAATAAATGAAATGCAACCGAGTATGGGGTCCTCTACAACTTTTCTCTAGTGCATAAGGGTCTATGCAGCATTCTGGCAGAGGGCAGTCTTTAAACTTAGGAAACACAGTGAACACCAGGTTTAGAAAAGAGTTAAAAAAAAACAACACTTGCAATTTGCTGAGTCGAGTACACAATAAACCTTCTATAACATGTTAAATTATCGTTAGCATTTTTCATAAAATTGTATTCTGTTAGTCTAGGAAGAGAGATGCACTATATTGTCACGGAAGAGTTGTCATCTGGCCAAGGCCTTCCCATCTCTTATTATTGTAGCTTACCTCTGTTTCCATGTAGCTGCACTAGTCTGTCATACATAATACCATGTGTGGTATTCTCTCATGGGACTCTGAGAACTAGAAATGAGCCTTCTCTCTACCTAGGGCAATAAATCACATGACATTTAGCTTGTCAGTGTAATGCCTGCCCATAGAGGTAGTATGATGAAATAAGTATGTTTTATAAACTGTTTTTTTTTTCAGTATGGATTTAGGAAGGTGAACTTATTCGATCAAACCATTTTAGGAAACATTTTTATATTACTCGTAGAAAAAATATATAGTAGTTGACTCGTAGAAAAAATATATAGTGTAGAGTAGAGTATAACCATTCAACTGACACTTAATCTCTCTTGACAAATTCCTTAATATATATAAGTGTTAAACAAAATATACATTTGCCTCTGACTTAAGGGTTCATTTTTTTTTTTTGCAATTTCAGTATTTTATAGCTCCAGTATGTCCTTAAACCCTCTTAGCTGGGCTGTCAAATCATTACCAGTTCTATGAAGGTGTCAGTAGGACTTCACAAGATGTCAGTAGCTTGACTCACTATGACATATGGATAGCTAGGAACGGAACAGCAAAGGATTTTATATCAATATTTATTTATCTGATTTTAGATGATATTTTTTCTGTTATTTAGTGTTCCTGAAATTTGGAATTGATTTTCTGACCATATTACTCCTATGTTATCTGATGCATCACATTCACATACATGGCTTAATGCCCATACGATCAAGGGGCCATTCGAGCGCAGCATGATGGTGTCATCCAGCTGTACATTCAAGCTTCCTCGATATCGAGCCGCAGCAAATCTGCATCAACAATCCCGTCCAGTACTTTGGATGAAGACCCTCGAACCCTGTCCGAAGTAATGGAAATCAAACAGGGTTTACAAACATGTGGTTTCCCTGATGACCAAGCTAGGCTGGTATGGTCTATTTTTTAAATGATTGGCGCACGTCACTTGATTGTGCTCGAATCTGTTAAAAAAATTGAGTCTCACTATGATGTCTCACTACACTTTGATAGTGTATAATCTATACTTCATCTTATTGCAGGGTTTATTGCATAGCATATGCTAAAAAGGTCTTATATATGTGTGGACTATATAACTTGCTATACCTGTAGCTAAGTTTGTCCTATTCCATATGTAGAAATTATAATATGCTAAGTGCAGAAACAGATAACTGACTAATTGTAACTGGTTGTCTATGAGCTCCTTGACCTTTGTTTTTTGTTTCCTTTTTTTAATAATAGACCTTTATGTTATACATAGATAATGTTAACGATACTGAACTCAAGTTTCCTATTAGGGAATTTATATGCAATATAACATGGTGCATGACATTTTGTAAGCATGGCTTTTAAATGCCTAGGTATATTATTGTTTGGTGTGCTCATTATGTAGGTCATCCTCTTCTGTGTATCTCTGAAACATAACTTGCTTTGAAAAGACTAGCACAGTCATTTGAGGACAGTCGGGGATCACAGGTAAATTAAATGGCGTTCTCTGCATTATCGGAGGTTAATCTGTTCTTGAACATCATTTAGAGCACCCCGCCACCTCTGAAAACATACTTGAGACACATCTTTTGATGTAACTCAATGTTCAGAAAATCTCTTCCATCTCTGTCAAGTGTGATGTGAACAGAATCTGATATAAAAATCTCACTGAGAATTCTACAGCCAGTAAATTGGCACTTTTATATCTGTCATTAGAACAATAGTTAATGTCTTTCTTAAGTTAAAGAAATTCTGTCAATTAGACCATCTATATGTATTATATTTCCATTGTTCTTTTTCTGCATTCTGCCGTTTGGAATGTAAGAGAATATCTTTCTATTTCTTGCGGGCTAATGAAGGCTTTTTACATAGCTGGTGGCACTATGTGTTAAGGGTGTATTTTTAGGACAAGCTTACATACTAGCTACTGGATGTACTGCATGCCTCTTTCTTCATGCCATCTCACATCTCCTGGTTTATATGTCTCTAAAACCTGTCAGAGCTATTTGAAAAATATATCTGCTGTGTACATTTTTTGGGGGCTGTCACTGACATGTGACTTGCTGTTTGTTCTTTTGTTCATCTTTCGTGTTCCTCTGCTGTAATGCATGTGTGAAGGGGCTAGCTAAAGATGATCTACTCTCATTTTTTCCTTATATTTACAATGGACCGAGAGAGATGCATGAGGGAAGGTGTCCACTTTGGCAATGCTAGCGACATCTTGATTGTTAATGTGCTTCCGGGGTTCAGGACTGGGTACCTGCCAAAAGTTCTAAATCTTCTTCTGCCTGCTGGAATCAGTTTTATACAATACAATGAATTTAACATATAATGAGAGAAATGTGGCAGTGCCTCATTAAGTGTATTCTGCCACAGGGCTAGTCAGATCCTTTAAATCAGGTAGTCAATGTTTGTAAAAAAAAAAAAAAAAAGACAATGAACCGGATTCATCAAGCTACAATACCACTTAAATGTTAAATAGTGCTTAAGGCATGTTATAGTGACAGACAATAACACTGGTTGGGGGGCTACTTTAGCATGCCTGTTTAGCATTTATTAAGTGTTGATACAGTTTGATAAATCAGGTCCAGTGTCTTTTTTTTTTTACAAACATTGACTACCAATGTGTAACCTGTATGTTTAAATTCATTGCATTGTATACGTTTAGATATGCTTTTATATCTATTATTAAGTTGTAGGCTGTAGCTTAAGCCTAGACTAGACGTGAGCTGATATCTCTATCTCTGCATACCTTTGCACATTGGTGTACTTTCAGAAGTTTATTGACCTATTAGTTTACTCGATTTGTATGGAGGAAGATGGTTGATTTGCTTATCACAGCGAACTTGATTTAATAGTGAAACATGGCTACCATGCCTATAAGACATTTGTTAATAGTATGGTAGGACATGGCAGACTCCCTTAACAGGTTTCCATGGATAGAATGGTAGGACATGGCTGGCTCGCTTATCATATTGTCATGGATATTATGGTAGGACATGGCTGGCTTGCTTATCATATTGTCATGGATAGTATGCTAGGACATGGATAACTTGCTTATTAGATTGTCATGTGTAGTATGGTAGGACATGGATACCTTGCTTATCAGATTGTCATGGATAGTATGGTAGGACATGGCTGGCTCACTTATCATATTGTCAAGTGTAGTATGATAGGACATGGCTGCCTCACTTATCATATTGTCATGGGTAGTATGGTAGGACATGACTGGCTCACTTATCAGATTGTCATGGGTAGTATGGTAGGACATGGCCAGCTCACTTATCAGATTGTCATGGATAGTATGGTAGGACATCACTGGCTCACTTATCATATTGTCATGTGTAGTATGGTAGGACATGGCTGCCTCACTTATCAGATTGTCATGGATAATATGGTAGGACATGGCTGGCTGATTTATCAGATGTCATGGGTAGTATGGTAGGACATGGCTGGCTCACTTATCTTATTGTCATGGGTAGTATGGTAGGACATAGCTGGCTCACTTATCAGATTGTCATGGATAGTATGGTAGGACATGACTGACTCACTTATCATATTGTCATGGGTAGTATGGTAGGACATGTCTGGCTCACTTATATTGTCATGGGTAGTATGGTAGGACATGACTGGCTCACTTATCATATTGTCATGGGTAGTATGGTAGGACAGGGCCGGCTCACTTATCAGATTGTCATGGGTGGCTCACTTATCAGAATGTCATGGATACTATGGTAAGACATGACTGGCTCACTTATCAAATTGTCATAGGTAGTATGGTAGGACATGTCTGGCTCACTTATATTGCCATGGGCAGTATGGTAGGACATGGCTGCATCGCTTATCAGAATTCCATGGATAGTATAGTAGGATATGACTGACTAAGGGGAAGTAACATGGCATAACATGGCAGAACATAATACTGGTTCTGATATTTGTAATATGCTTTAAATTTGTTTCTGATAAAACAGTAAGATCAGAAGGAATTTACATACTATTACATCTATTATACTTTAAATGCCAGAACAGTTCTTGCCTACTGTAGGAAGAGCCTCCCACAGCCCATATACACACATTGAATTATGTAATATGACCAAACAAACCAAATAATTCCAGTTTTAAGGAAACAATGTCACAGCCAAGTATATGGCTGACACCTTAAAAGAAATGTAGGCCAGGCCGCCGAAGCTCATGTAGACATAGTCAGCAAGTACATATAAAGACCAGAGCTTAACTGGTAAGCATGGCATCAGAGATCGCTGAGGAACAGCCGGAACTCTGACTGGGAAGAGGTGCTACAACGTTTCTAAATAAGTCAATGACTGTACAAGGCTATTTTTGGCCTTCCCAGATGTATCTAGACTTTTTTTCTTCCGCTTAGAAAAATGTGCTTAGTACTAGTCCTACAACATATTGCAGTGTTAACAAATACAACATTTCAAATAAGCTGGTAAAGGAGAAGTAAAATGTATTTATGAATATAAAAGAGAATTGGTCACTTTGGTAGGACATTGGTGTTGCTTTGCTTTATTGGTCCGTCATTTTGAGCATAGAGTCTCTCTATAAGTGATCTCAAAAAGGGAAATCATGTGATCAATTTAAAGCGGAATTCCAGTAATGTGTTGAATTTTGAGAATTGTTTTAAGGACCATCTACATTTTCATTGTTGGTCATCTCCAATCTCTTGGAGAGGTTTGCCACCTAGTAAGTCAGCTTCCTGGCATTAATCAAAAGTGATGGCACTGATTCAGTGTCCAATGAGAAGGGGGCTGGCGGTGGAGAAGTGACAAAGGAGGCTGTGTAGTGTGGCAAAGGTACAAAAATGACTAGGATCTTCTTTATACTCATAGCAGTTCCTCTCTGTGGGCAAATGTCCTCAAGCGTTATTTAAATAATACCTCCCACCATTTCATTTATGTGAAAGATATTTTAAGGGTTGACTGCTGGTTGATTCATAACTGAACGTATGGCAAGCCAACACTTGTGGCTGGACATGTGCGTTTTATTTAAAGTGAAAGAAATGAATCAGCAGGGGGCTTGTAGTTCCAACTCTGTTAATGTCAGAAATGAAAGCTGAAGAGGGGGTCGGGTGGGTGAAAAAATCTATTGTTTTCTCAAGGCTGATTCATATTATTTACAAATGTTGTTTGATTTCTTTTCCATATAAGGCTCGAATAAAATTATTGTGGTGTCATATTATAAAAAAGGCATTTGTTCAACTTCCCGCAGCCAAGCTTAGTCAAGTGTGCAGCCACCAGCAGCAGTTTGGAGAAAACAAAGTCACAATGCGGTGATAGAGGATGCCGATTTATCCTAAAATCACAAGAGCCAGATCATGGATCACATATTGATTTATATAGTGGGCGGTGGTGTGTTTTTGAAGTTCTCGATAATTAATCTGATTATTTGAAGATCTGTTTCTTGTGTAAGATTAGCACTTCTTAAATTGTATGTATTTTCAGAAACAGTGGATGATGGCATGTACCTCATAAGGTTTGATCAGTATTGGATGAGCCAATACACCCTGCATTAGTCGCATGCCCTGATAGGGATGTCGGTGCATGCCATACATTTGCATGACTTGCCTCCCTGCCTGTTCACACGGCCTTCAGCAGATCTGCCGGCCAAACGGAAGTTGATGTACTGCCCTGCGTTTCCCCAAACCAAGCAGACCCGCTGAAAGCCGTATGAACAGGTGTGCAGGAAGTCATGCATATGTATGGCAGAGGGGGTATCGGCACATCCCTTACACCATATAAAGATAGCCTTAAGCATGATCAATCAGTCAAAGTACTAACTGATCAGCCCGAAGGGATCATGTGCTTTAGCATGAGTCCCCTTGCAGTAGAACTTGTTGGGGTGTAGGCCAAAATAAAGAACCATAACTTTTATCCAACCATGGTTCTGCTTTTCATTCATCATAAGATCATAAGGATTACCTCATATCTCTGCTTTTTCCTTGTCCAATCACAGGCTGGTTATTAGGAGGGGGTTATGGAATGTTTCCATGGAATGGAGGGCTTCATTGGCATCCCCCATCAAGGAATGTGCTTAGCGTAGGGGGTGCCGATGGAGCCTCTTAAGATATAACCGCCAACTCCGCGACGTGGAGCCGGTCTGCGGCCAGAAGTTAACCTACTGCGCAGGGGGTACCGATGGAGCCCTCCACGCTGTGGAAACATACTACCCAAGCGTAGTTGTGCGTTTATTGTTGTCCCCTATTAGGCATTATTCAAACTATGATAAAATAGCAACACATTGTTAGACTTAGTTTATTTATTAGATTACTTTTCTGGGTTTTTTGTTTCTTTGTTTTTTCGGTAAGTTGTTTGGTGTAAACTATACAACAAAACATTTTTATTATATATATATATATATAAATGTGTATATTGGGCAAATTGTTGTATTAGAAATCCTAAACTATTCAGCTTTTGTATAACAAATCCATCAGTTTCCTTAGTACTTAGGGAACACAAATAATCCTATTTTTATAAGCAGGGTGTGGGACTGTTGTAAACCTGGACTATTTTTAGCATTGTAAACAATAGAGCGTTTTTGTTGTTCTCCATTAAATACCTGATATCATTTACGCGGGGCCTTTTTGTGACAATTCGCTCAGCAGACCCACCCAGTACTGTGCTGAGTAGATATGAGAGCGTGGAATGAAATACTCCATGTGGGGGCCTATGTACTGATAAAACCTGGGTCATGTTATAAAAATGCTTTGCTGTGTTCTTTGTCCTCTCTTTACATCTTTATTTTACTAAAATCTTACTTTGTCTCATAAATAGGAAAAGGGGGGGAGGAAGTTATTAGTTATATAAGTGTAATTACACAAGACACATAAATTATCATATGTTCCTTGCACATTGTCAGCAATGACACAACTGCAAACAACTGGTAACAAGTTGCCTTGCATGATGATTTTGTTTTATTGTGTGATATATATATATATATATATATATATATATTACGACTTTGCTGAAAAAAGGGACAATGTTAATGATAATGTAATAAAATGTATGTAATCAAGGATATCCCACAGCAGACAAGGATCACAATGCATAACAATGCAAAGTCTGCTTTACATTTGTATTCTAATTTTAATGTAACACAACCCTTTACCATTTGGACCATTCAAGGTGGCCATACACGGTTCGATGTTTCCATTCGATCTACAAAAATCGATTCCTGCCCACCTGGTTCAATCGACCAAAAGTGATCGAAAATGATCGAAAAATTTAATGAAAAACAATCGGACATGTTGGTAAATTTTTGTCAAAAGGTTTTCGAGGGATTTTAATCTGTTTGTGATCGGATTCAGAAATAGATTACGACCGTATTTGGAATCATAATTATGATCATATTTAGAAAAAGATTTAGAATCTTATTTGCAATTGGAGTTACGATCAGAATCAGAATCTTATTTGGAATCAGAATTACGATTGTATTTAAAATCCAAATTATGATTGTATTTACAATCGTACTATGTATGCGCTCCATAGTACGTTGGTAAATGAATTGTGCTTAACTTGACCACACTGTGTGGTGGTGCGATTGATCTTAAGGCCCCCATACATCATGGCACTATGTAGATGCCGGGTCCTCCCTGATAGAATTCATAGTGATTGGAAGGCATATATCACTGCTATGTAGTGCCAGGTCCTCCCTGATAGAATACATAGTGATTGGAAGGTATATATCACTGCTATGTAGTGCCGGGTCCTCCATGATAGAATGCATAGTGATTGGAAGGTATATATCACTGCTATGTAGTGCCGGGTCCTCCCTGATAGAATACATAGTGATTGGAAGTTATATATCACTGCTATGTAGTGCCGGGTCCTCCATGATAGAATGCATAGTGATTGAAAGGTATATATCACTGCTATGTAGTGCTGGGTCCTCCCTGATAGAATGCATAGTGATTGAAAGGTATATATCACTTCTATGTAGTGCCAGGTCCTCCCTGATAGACCACATAGTGATTGGAAGGTTTAGAAAGGTCCTCATATTACATGGTTTTGGTAGAACAAAAGTTGATTGTACAGAAATTGTATGGTAAGATTGTAAGGTGTATGGGGAGCTTTAGACTGGTGTGCGATTGTAAAATCGCACAACACGATCAAATCTAAGATCGATGCAAAAGTCAACACATGTATGGCCAACTTTAATGTTATAAGACTTCTATATATTAGACCAACAAAGGAGAAAATGACAAAAAATGTTGACCCTCTAAGTAATGTCTGAGTGTCCAAACCAAATTCCTATCTTTAAATATTTTTACCGTTAATCTACTCCAGTACCATGTTTTGCTGAAGAAATAACTTTTTTTTCATTCCGTATTAAAGTGTCTGTTCCCAGGATTCTTACGTTATGCTATATAATGCGTTAGAAAGCATTATGGGAGTTCTTTTTTGTAAAGCACTTTGAGAAATAATAGGCCGTGTGACTCAGAGACTGACAACCTTTACTTGTCATTCGTGTACGCATATATCATTACACTAGCCTAAAGGTCCATTTCAATGAGCAAGAAGCATCTGATATTAAAAAATAACAATGTAGAGATCTTTACACATCGCTACGTAAGGTTTATTAATGTCTGGCGGAGAATCTTATCAGAGAATACATGTTATAATGGCAGGTTAACAGCATGTATGAAATTAGACTTTGACTTACCTCTGGTCGATGGTGGTGTAGTGCTTCACAATCCTAAAAAATATACTTAGCTGCTGTTCCCTGGAATCCAATGAGAGATTCCGTATCTGGTAGCCAGATTTCAGTTTTTCAGTGCAATATTGCGAGTGGACACTGGGGTCGGGTTTATAGGAAAAGAGTGCAGAGCCACTGTCACTCTCTCCGGTACTCTTTCAGCTGTCACTGCTCTCAGATATGTCAGCTCTTCCACTCTGCCATAGCACTGTGTTATCAAAGAGGAGGGTCTGAGACAGACAATTTACTTGGTGAGTTTTCTTTTGGTGCATTCTGCCGTATTTTTTTAGGCAATTCTGTAATCCAGGCACCCTTACCAGGCATCATAACCAGGTCATTGATCTCAACAGAAAGACAGTAAGGAGCACACACCATGCCACTAATTTGACAGTAAAATGTCAGCAGCACATTCATAATGTTCATCTTCTGTGGTCAGCTTGTTTACTGCAACATATTCTGAATGGCTGCTACTGTTGGTGCTTCCTGTCCATCTCACAAACAAATTAAGTCACTGAATGTTGACCTCAACAAATATATTCTTTAATGGGAGGAATAAAGTTCACAATTTGTACATTTGCAGTCCTAGTTATAACCCGGTGACATCATAAGGCTCTATTCAGACAATTGGTTTTAGGCCAGCTGGCATCTGAAACCACAGCCTCGTCGCTATATGCAGCGGTTGTGCGGGGAATTTGGTACACGTCAAATACTGACAACCGTCTCCATGTAATCCTATTAAATGGCAGTTTTTTAGGTGATCGGTCAGTGGAAACAATGCATTTCCTTCAGCCATAACTATAAGCTTGTGGAGTTTTTAGGCCCCCTATACACCTTAAGATCACTCCATACAATTTCCTTTAGATCTACCAACAGCTTTGTAGTATAGTGGCCTCCCTGATAGAATACAGTGATTGGAAGGTTTAGAAAGGTCCTCATATTACATGGTTTTGCTAGAACAAAATAGATTGTACAGAAATTGTATAGTAAGGTGTATGGGGGCCTTTAGTAACATGATCCAATTATTCTATTTCACAAAGGTCTTATGTTTTGTTATGTTGCCATTGTGTGTAAGTCTGTCCAACTGCTCTACTGTATGCGCATTAGTCATGTGCAGCATAGTGACGACATCATTGCAACATAATACCTTGCATACCTTGGTGACATCTCGTGCACAGAAAATACAATTATACAATTTGTGGCCATTGGAGAATAAAGCAGGGAACACACGGCTCAGTATTGGAGACGTTTGAGGTTCCCTGCAGCAGCGTGATGATGTCATCACGCTGCTGCCCGATATCAAGTAGCTGGAGGCGCAGGTGCTGTGTCTCCAGCTCAACCGATTCTTTGCATGGAGACCCGCGGTCTTCATACACAGCAATGGACATCGGCCGTGGTTTACAGTCATGTCCGATATCCCTGTTTTCAAGCGGGATGGCCGCATATGATATAGGCTAGATAGATGGCTGCGAGCGTGTACGGCGCCATAAGCAGCCTTCAAACTGGGCCAAATCTACACGTGTGTTCCCAGCTTAACTCCAACTGAAATAGGTTTGTATAATTAAAGGTTTATATAACCAAAACTAAAATGTGTTTATAAATAAATGACTGTGTCTTTAGAGAAAGCATTTCAAGCCCAAGTTTGAGAAAAAAAGTGATGAAAGAATGAAATGTTTGTTTACCAAAATGATTCCAGTTGCCGCAAGAAAAAAAACATGATTTGAATGGCAGAATAGAGTCTATGGAAATGTGAATTATTTAACCATTCAGTTCCCATATTGGAAAATATTTGAGGATGTTGGGAATATTCTGATAATCAATAGTTTCTCTCTTTCCACTTAGCACAGATAATGAGGGATTGGCATGAGGAAAGTAGAACGTTCCCTGGATCCCTCTTGTATCATCTGATATACTGGATCGTTGGTTATCCATAGAGATAGATGATCTTTGTCTTACCTTCTGTGGCCTGCCTGGGGAATACAACTGAGGAAAGATAAATTGAAATGATGTATATATTATACTGCCCGCTGCAGTCAAAATCAAATTTTGGGAGCATTGTAGGGTGCCAGCTTCAGCTATAGGATGCCACTTCTAAACCATCCAAAGAAGGAAGTGAGTGCGTCAGCCAACCAGTACCTTCTCCAAACTAGAACATCACTAGTGTGGCATAGTCTGAAACAAGGTGTGATGCTAAATATTCAACCAGGATGCAAATTGTGTGTAGACCGAAACTGAGCCAAACAAAGCATCCGCTGTACTTAATTGGCTAATACACTAAAGCCCCCCACTGAATGATCCTATATTATATTGCCCTCATCTGGTGATTATGAAGAGCTATTATCCCCCCCCC
>CM070032.1:38045110-38082008 GCA_036250615.1 Ptychadena robeensis | reverse complement strand
AGTGCAATGAGTGCTTCAGATTGTCCGATAAAAGTATTTTAGATGCGATAGGATGTAGTAGCAGAAGGGACTATTTGTTGTAAGGAAAATATAGGCAGGAAAACTTGCTGGTGGAAGGTACCAGCAAGCCGCATCTCCCTTCACTCATTTACTATGGGAATCATTCTAATATAAATCCATAGCCATGGAGAAGTACCCTAGCAAACTACATTTTCCATGACATTTGTTGAAGTCTCACATAAAAAACAAAGATGCCACAGGACAGTAACAGCATGTGGAATATGCCGAAATTCCTCAGCTACCTCCCTCCAATAGACACACAGAGGATATTTTGTTCAGCTTTTCCATGATGTTGCCCATGTGCTTAGACTTCAGTGCTTGCCACAGGGACAAATAGTACCACAGCATGGTAATTCTGAAGAGATAAGGACTCTCTGTGTTGTTTAGAAGGATGGCTTGACAACAGAGTGAATCCCTCAAGGCCACTTCAAGCACAATGAAGGTCTGTATGAGATAGTAGTGTCAGAACAAAAAACAGCCATTATTTGGCACAGCGTAATGTTAACCCCTTTGTTTGCATGAGCAGCCTTCTAATTAACAACATGGTGTATAGATCAATCAGTTCTACAAATCCAGATGCAACTACCCAAGCGTGACTACTCAGGACAGAATGCATACTTTTAAAGGTTTAAGCATCTCTCCATTACATAATATAGAATCATGGCATTTCATTAAAAAACAAAACTTCCTGATATCATGTCTTTATGAGGTTTTACATCACATAGGACCTGAATTGAGCATATGTTACATTACCAGGCATATACAATCATTTTGTTGTAAATAAATAATCTAAAACTGATGTAGACTTTACCATTAAAAAACTTCTCTTAGATGAAGTACATTGATCAGGCAGGTTAGAAAATCTGCCCAGTTTATCAACCTCTTGGCAACACTACCAAGTTCTCCCCGAACAACTCTCCTCCCCAGTGTCAACAGTATATTTACCCTCAAGCTACCTTTCTTGTATGGTGGTAGTCAGATTTCTAGTGACCTTCTAAAGGCAGCCATAGACAGCCAGCATTATTCCCCCGAACACTGTCCAATGGGAACTACTTGTGAAGTCAACCAGATACTAGAGTTTGCTTTAGAATAAGGAAAAATTATAATACACCAATTTTATGAAACTTGTGTATTTATCTTGTACATTTGTGGAATGTTAAAGGGTAATATGACGCTACCTCTTTGACACCTCTGCTCTTCATTGTTCATATATGTATATATATACTGGGTGTATATATGTTTTTGTTTTAGCTAATAGTAACTACCTAGTAGCAGCAGATACAAAACTCTGACCCCTTTAACAAGACAATAGTTAGAACAGGTAACTGAGTGCTACAGCATCCAAATGTCTATATCTCCATATCAGCCCAATAAAGCCTATTGGTGAAAGTGGACGCTATATTTTTTTCCTCCTGCACTGTGATGAACAGATGCTGCTGTATGTTGGTAACCAGAAATATTTAATTTCTGATCACCCGCATATATTCTCATCAATCTAAAAAGCATCACAAGCTCTCCCAGTAAAAGAGGGTTAAAATGAAAAGTGGCTTTTCTGGCCACAATTATCTAGCTTAGAGAGATTTTCAATTTCATCTTTGCCGTTTTCATTTTCGGCAGCTGTGTTCAGTATTTAATCACATATTATCTGTGCAAAGCCCTTTTCTAACATTTGTTAATTGGCTGTTTTCTTTGACAAATTATGAGCTTTTACTTTGATGAGGTTCAACTGCAATCTTGTAGGGATGGAGTATGTTGAGTTTCCAGTCCCTGTTGGCTGCTCTAACCACTACAAACCTCAGCACGTCACCGGACTGCTGAGTAATGGCAGGATCTGGGCTGGCCTCATTTTTTTTTTCCTCTTTGCTCTTTTTTTTTTCTTTCCTTCCCCCCCACAGAATATTTTCAGCTCTCTGTACTAAATGCGTTACAGAGCTTGCCCTTTTTAGCAGAAGACCGCTCTAAAATTAACAAGTCTTGTGTGAAATTACCAGCACACAGCAAAGAATGCAGTACAGTTAGCATCTGTTTTACAGCAGAAAGACTTGGCCTGCAGAACAGATACAAAAGAATAACCTCTTTCATCTTCTCAATGTATAGCTCAGCTAACAAGGCAGCAAATGTACGTGGCAGAAGATGTAAAGAATATCATTAGAGATGAAGGAAAGTCCCATACAGAGCTGATGTTCACTTTTGGGTGGTTAGTGTGCAGATCAATCCCCCGAAGCTGCTTATAACTCGCTGGGGTGTTGATTTGGTAAAGTGAATGTGGACTGAAATTTAACTTTAGGTCTGAGAAATGATGTACACAAGTAAAATACTTAAATGGTAATGTATAAATAGTATATATACATATATTGTATTGAAGATATGAAAAAATTCAACATTTTCAAGAAAATAATAGAAAGCAATTTTCAATTTGTCCCCAGTAGCCTCTTCCCTTGGGCCCTAAGTCACCAGAGATGCCAGTTATCAGTCTTGTATTGTAACATTTATCAGTCTTGCATTGAGAACATTTGGAATCCACCCACAATTTGGAGTGTCAGAAGAGTAAAGGCCCCCACACCTTCAACTTTTGTTCTACGTAAACCATGTAATATGAGGAGCTTTCTAAACCTTCCAATCACTATGTATTCATATCAGGGAGGACCCGGCACTACATAGTTGTTGGTAGATCTAAAGTGATTGAAAGGTGTATGGTGGGCCTAACACAGGGAGTGAGGCGTAAGGAAAGCAAAGTAAGGTTATTGGAGTATTTAGGGAATATGTCTCAACCTGCTTGAATAAAATCCCAAATTTTTCTTAGATAAGATACATTTTTTAACAAATTGATTTATTTTTTGGAATAACTTTCCAGCAAAGTGATGCTTGTACTTATCCTTTATAGTCGCCTGTCTGTTCACTTTCACTGGGTTATACTACGGCTTCTTTGAATGCTGTACCTAACTGTTATATTATACTTCAAACTACATAATGACTTCAATTCTCCAATAAACAAAATCTAGGCAGACACCCAAACCTTTTTCCCTTCATTAAATCCTAACCCAGACTTTTTTCAGAAAAGCAACAATTCACATTATTTCTTAGAAGAAAATGCTTAACTGTTTTGTTGACAAGAAAGTTCATATGTAGTTCTCTGAATTTTACTGATTGGTTAGAATGCCACATGAGATCCAACTTCCAATAGAGGGTTTACCTGCTTAACAGTTTAATTTCCTTGACTCAGTTGACTCAAAAGGGGGTCATTTGCTCATTTTATAGACAAGGGAATATATCTTAGTATCTCTTAACCATCTAAAAGAAACTTGCGTTTACTGGGCTAGATCCACTTTGATTTATTTTATTATTTGGTTAATTAAAGCGGAACTAAACCCTAATATCCTTTACAAAAAGGAAGGTGCCATCTTACCTATAGTTCAATCAGTTGCCAAGTGATCAACTACAACACCATCCATCTGAGGACTTCAAAAATTTGTTGAGAGATGACATGAGCACGCTGTCAACTGTTCCAGCATGTCTTGTATCTATTTTGGAGACTGTTATGTTGTTGGGTTTAGTTCCACTTGAATTCACGTCAATCAATAACAGGAAGAGGTAAATAAATGTTTATGCTTTTCAGTAATGAAAATTGCCTTTAATAAAAAGTTGGCTTTACATATTTTCCACTTAGTCCTTAGATTTTGTGTAGGCTTAAAACATCCAGATAATTTTATGTGCAATTCCGTGACGTGGTTGGGTTTTTGATCTTGAACACAGGTTTCTTTGGTCAATTAAAGAACACTAAATTGCCCCTGTTATATTCATACACACATATACAGTATATGATTATATATATGACTTCTTGAAAATACAACATTATGCCCCGTCATAGTTGGAGTTCATAAACCACATGTGTTTGTAGTTACACAATGTATAGTTATGGTGTAGACTTAGAAGAAGACCTCCAACTTTATTATATATTATGTGGTAAGAAATGTTTATGATGATGACATTCGAGAGCGACTTTCATGATGTCTCCATAGCAATTTTTGTCTGTGTGTTCTGCCATGCTGCTTGTTGGGTTTCACAAGTCGCTTAGGAGGTATCTTTTGGGTTGTGATAAAAGAAATATATCCTGACTGAGTCCAGTGAAACATTTGGGATTAGGTCTCCTACAACATACTAACAAGTACTTCTGCCTTTGGCACTTTCTTTTAATGGGATTTTCCATCCTTTTGGAAACGTTTTCAAGTATAACAGCCCTTTTCTCTTTTTTATTAGAAACCGAATGGATTTTTTGAGGGATGGTAGAATGGATTTTTTATTTTGAAGGTCCTAGCATACCTTTTTCTCCAGGAATTTAATGCTTTGAAGCAGATCCTTTACTGTTAGAGTTTTCATTGGGTTTGGTGTACTTGGCCACCTGCCAACCATTTATGATTGATCATTAGCCTCTTACCTTTGGCGATAAGAGACAACTGTCACTTCTAGAATGCCTTACCTGGCAACAGGGTCATGGTAAGACCTTTTTTAGGGCAAAAAGTTTTTTAGTAAATTTTTTGTATACTTTGTCTGCCATCATTGCTTATTCATCTACATTTATGCCAGCTTGAATATTTCACAACATTACATTTTATTTTTTTTTCATACTTCTGAGTAATCCATAAATATTCACTGATAATGCCAATGAATATATACATATGCAAGGTCTTTCTGTGAAAAACATCATCTCAGGTGACTTTCCGTATGCACCGTTCAGTGTTACGTTTTACTTGTGTCTCTGAAAATGGAAATAGCCATATGCCTACTAGTAAGTGAAGAAGCTGTTCCACTTTATCCTCAAGAGACAGTTCTTAATTCAACAATTTCTCTAATGCAGCACACAATAATCTTTAAATCCTTAGGCTACCTACATTAATGATGTTGAGGCACGTGAACACTGCGCCGCAGCTCAACGCTCAACATATGTTAATAAATTAGAGCATAAATGAAGGTTAAAAAGATCACCTTTAATGTTATTGTGGGACATGAGATTCTTCTGGCCCTGCAGATGTTACTTTATAGGAATTTAGCTGTGATGGAGAAGGCAGCTTTTAGTGTGCAGCTTATGGTCTCTGCTAAAACCGAGTTAGATATGTGCTATACAGAATTACATATATATATATATATATATATATATATATATATATATATATAAAATTTCTGGATTCTTTGCTACTCGTAGAATAGTTTTATTATTGATGGACTCAATACTTATTTTTTTTTTATTCAACTATCTAAAACCAAGAACACAAATGTGTTCTATACACGTAGCTAGTTTATAGATGTGGTGGCTGTATTTGTCTCCTCTTAAGACCCCCATACACCTTACAATCTTACCCATGTCCATGTCATTTAAGGGCCTTTCTTAACCTTTCAACCGCTGTGTATTCTATCAGGGAGGTCATTATACTACATAGTTGTTAGATCTAATGGAAATTGTATGGAGTGATCGAAAGGTGTATGGGGGGCTTACATTTTCCAGTTTTCACAGGTTACCCTGCTTTTATCATAATTCTTGTTGAAAAACGAACACTGTATTTGCATAATATGTATGTACTTGTGTGGAATTCACCATACAAGGGATGTCAAACTCAACACACAGTGGGCTAAAACTTGGACAAAGTGGTGAGTCAACCTTGAAAATTTTTTAAATAAACGTTTTCTAAGACAAAGTGGTGTGCCGACCTTAATAATTATTGAAATAAGGAACCTTTTCATATAGAAACAAACTTACATTTTTATCATACGTTGGATCTGGAACAAGCCAAGCACAATAATATAACAAATGTCAAATGAAAGACACATATGTACCATTTATTCTTAAATAAAAAAAATCATACCGGTCAAATATAATAATAACATAAATATATTACCGGTAATTACGTAACAGGGCAGATTTGACACTACTAGGAATACACAAAAGGCTGCTTTTGGGGTAAACAGACTGGAGTATAAAGCCCTTCAATAGTGATGGCCGAACTGTCCGCAAGGCGGACAGTTCGGCAGCGAACATGGGTGTTCGCCCTCCTTCTCGCCGGCGAGCAGTGCGGGTGTTCGGCCCGCTCCATTCGCCGGCAAGAAGAAGATCACTATTCTTCCTTCGGCAGGATCAGAATCTGTGTGATCGTGCCGGAGGAAGAATCTTTTCACTAGAAGACCTGGCATGAAGCCGGTCTCCTAGTGAAAAAAACGTCTCGGAGCAGGAAGTGACGTCAGTGACGTCACATCCGGCTCCCTTACCCAGGAACTATGCGTTCCAGGATGCGTTTCAGGGACCGGATGTGACGTCACTGATGTCACATCCGGTTTTTCCGATTCAAATTCCCCGCCTAGAGGCGGGGAATTTGAATCTGTCCGCGAACAGGCGGACAGCGGACGTCTTTAGAAGTCCGACCCGCCCGTTCGCGGACAGTCCTGGCCGATGTTCGGCCATCACTACCCTTCAACAGAGGAGAATTAGGGCAATAACTGGGTCCTAGTTAAGGTAACTCTGTACCCCCCAATACTTTGATTTACACTAATAAGATTTATATAGGTACAGCAAAGCCCCCATATTTGCATTGTCTGTAATGAGGCAATAGACAGATTTTAAAAAAATCCATCACTTACTTATTATTCGCCTGTTTTACTGCAGAGACATAAGGTTGAATCTGGTCTTCTTAAAAACCCATCATTCCCTAGGTCCCTTCCCAACTTGTCTTGTGGATGCTCCAGCTGTGCTGTGTAATGCAAAGGTATCTGACACTGACCAACCAACGCTTCTGATTAGTTCTTTTCATATTGCCTTTAAGTTCTCTACAGCTTCACCTCATAGTCAAAGGGAAGTCTGTTGTTTTTTTTAATAAATAATCTTACAGGACTGAGATTATCACTGACTGACGTTTTGTAAAGAAGTCACAATTCATGTTTTAGAGCCTTTGCCTAATTGGCCTTGTTTACAAGAGATCCACAGTAGTTGAAGATTCCTAAGAAATGGATAAGATGTGAACTGTAGAGAATCATTTTCCACGTGCCATAATTGGGGCCGGATGGGATCATTTAATAATTGCTGTCAGAAGATCAAATTTAATTCTTGTTTTAAAGATACCACTGTGGGATAGAGCTGTGCAAGTTGTCATCAGAGGCTTTGATTGAACACAGCTTTAATTAGGTTGATTAGGATGCAGAAGTAGTTGTAGAGAAAAAAAAAAGGAGTGTGTGACAAATTGGCTTAGCGAGTCTTGCTTGACAGCACTATCCTACATCTTTATTTGTGTTATGTTTAGATAGCTGTCTCAATACGCTGATCAAATCAGACAACACATTTAAATATCCATTGCGTCTAAAATATTTAGAGGATCTCAAAGAAATGAAGACAAGTGGTGATTAAAAAATCTTTGATTTTATTGTATTGTAATGCAAATGTAGGGTTAATGATTTCTCTCAATCTTCCTCCAGAATCAGGGAGCTAATTATGATTCTTAAAACCTCTGGTGGCTGTCAAGGGTCATGATAAGACCCTCTTCCCCACCCAGCCCCATATCTTGGGCAGCAGCAATAACCCCAGCAAGTGCCAAGGACAACAGTTACAACCCCAACATATGCCAGAGTTAGAAATTATTTCAAGCAAGATTTAAAGGCCACCAGTGATAATCCTCAGCAAGTGTGAGGGCCAACAGTATTCATGTCTATTTAGTATCAGTGCCAGCAACAATACCTGTTACCTCCCTATACTCCGGAGCTGTCGTTACCCCTGCTTGCTTCCCTTGGTGTATATTTTCTTTGGGCGTCATGGATGTGTCCATTGCCATTTTGAGGCGCCTCTCCTTCTACCTCCAAACCAGCAGATTGCCCACTGTTTGACCAGTTTTATGTATGCACGGATTTCAGGAGGAGTTCCTCTGGTTTAGGGTGCATTACCACTGCATTGGCGGTAACACACCCTATTAATTTGAATAATAAAAACCATACCTGAACAGCTTTAACACATCCTGCTGACTTTTAGTGTCATTATGTCCATGGCACCAATCCAGCATATTGCCTACAGTTTGACCATTTCTGTATTCACGGATTTCAGGAGCTCCCATGATTTAGAGTGCATTACCGCTGCATTGGCAGTACCACACCCTATTAATTTGAATAGAAAAACATGCCTGAACGGCTTTTTCTCATCCTGCTGACCCCCAGTGTCATTGCATCTTTTTCCCTTTGGTCAGCACATTGCAAGGAAAAAGTGGAAAATAGTCCTTAAGCAGCATTTTCTTCCATTACCACGATTCCTCCTTCTACCCCTTGTCACATTCAAGGGCTAATAATAGACTGGTGGCCATAGAGGGAGGTGGCATCATTACCATTCTCTCTCTGCTGACTGCATAATGACACTGTAAGGCAAAGGGACCATATATTTCCTTGCGCACAATTTACATTTGTTCAACGTGAACAACGACAATAGAATGTTCCAATAGCATACTGCCTTTTATTGATCAATCCACTTAGCATGTAATATGTGTGTAAATAAACATTCATATAACAATAATGTGCAAAATGTCATAAAGCAATTTATAACTAGATGCTCTAACAAGCTTAAGCAGCACAAAGTCCCTTATTTGAGCTCTATGGAGCTAGTGTTGTTGAAGAAATACATGGCAGGCTGTGTCACATTATCGGCGTACATTCACATGTTGGGGGTTGTTATTGAAGACCTTACTCTTCACTGTCAGCTTCCAGAACAAGTCAGTAATCATCATCAGCCTCATGCTGCTTGCTTACTCAGGCAGGAGCTCTGTAGTCTTCTCTTGTCATCTGTACTGTGCTCTCCTTTCCCATTTAACTTGATGTTATAGATATGATTACAGAGGGATAGACAATCACACTGGGGATAATTGATGCTCAGCATGGCAATTACAAGTGCTATATACCAGTGAAGATTTTTGCCTTAGGCAGCCCAGTAGTAAGCTTACACTCTAATCCATGGGCATCACACCACAATGCCATCACCTTAAAAAAAAGTCTAACATTGTGTGACATAAAGCAGCATTTGTAGTACAGTAAGTAAACAGTGTGCAGTATGTAGAATAATATAATGAGTACAGGCAAAACAGAATTTCTATCCCCTCTACCCTGCTGCTTATTCCTGTTCACCATCTACAAAGATACAATCTAAATGGTGTTGTCATTTGTCCAAGGACCCCCACGTTGCACCCTTTGTCCCAACTCAAGGTCTGTACATATGGCAGCTTAGGTATCAGCACTGCATAGTGGGAGTAGGATAAAAAAGTCACCCTCCATATTTAAATATACATTATTTCACCTTGAACAACTAGGTGAATGTAAAGGGAGTACAGACGGAGACTATTAAAGCCAACTCTGGCCCTTATTTGTAGTGCTCTGTATATTATGAGATTCCTCCATCGCTGATGAACTTTTACCTTATCTAAATTCTACAAATCAAATGTGCTTCGCGATTCAAACCTATTGTCCCTAATAGGCTTAAAAGGATTATATTGTCCGCTATGGTTAATAAACAAAACTGTACGATTGTAGCAGGGTGAAGATTAAGGGAATGGATAGGTCATGTGATCTGCCATCATTAGTGGCTTGTCATGAGATCCCTCATCAACTGCCAGCCACTTCTGATTTAATTTCTGGTTCCACCTAACAGAGTTCAGTGTTAGAATGATGTAACAAAAAAATTAAGAAAAATATACAGTTCTTCTAACTCAAATGGGCTGTTAAAGTATTGAAGGGTTGTTGGTCTTATATGGCTTTTGCAGACTGTAGTGAATGATTCATTGTCTTCAACTGATCATGGCAGGCAGGGCAAGAAAGAGTTAGTGAATTATGCATATTGCTAGAATGTGTTTTTGAATGTGCTTGTGTTTAGGAAGGGATGCTTTGCTGCTCTGTGTTAGTTTTATTAACAACAGGATTATTTATTATTTGTCCAAAATTGAAAAACAGCCTTACAGAAATGAAGAACTAAAATAAAGCAAGCGAAGGTGTAGCCCAAATTCTGCCCCGTTTCCCAGCAATAATATTTGGCATTCAAATTGTACAGGCCAAACCAAGTAGCATCTGTGATCTAAAACATTTGGATTTATTGCATAAAAAAGGTGAAGGTATTTCCTCGCTGGCTTTGGTAGACGCCGTTTCTTGTAACAGTGTTAAATGAAATATTTATATAAAGAAAACAAAATGAACCATGTGTTCTAGTATGTTTGTACACCCCGGTACTTGTTGTTGGGTCAATACATTTTACAACGTTGGATGATCCTGCTGTATCCACATCGGAAGGTCAGAAATATATCAATTGTCCAGTTAAAATATTTTTTTCCTCCTTGGAAATTTGAATAGCCAAAAAACACCAATAATTATATGTGGTAACTTGGTTCATTATTATTTTTGCTAGGCAATCATGGTTTTATTTAGGTTTTATGCCCCTAGGCAAGGCTCCAGTCCTATTTTCCTAACCAAAGCTGGAATAGGTCTAAAACTGAGTTTTGGCCTTAAACACAGGAAACTCTGAAAACTGGAGTGTTGCTTTTATTTTAAAGCTGAATGTTAAGGGACAGAAACTGCATGGTCCTCTATTAATGTTTTACAGATGTCCCAAAGCACATAAAGCTCTAATATGTAAATGTAAAAGTATCTTATGGAGACGAGTAGAATGGATCAAAGCCTTAAAGATTTAATGTTACATATTCTAGATATTTTGGGCTTTTTTTTTTTTCTCCAGACTTCGCCTATACATATACAGTCACTTTGTCACCTCTAAGCAGGAGGAAACGCCTATCAACAAAATGTTTGAAACACATAAGCATTTCTAAAATTGGCAGATTTCCAACCAGAACTGTTCACTCATGACCCTGGCTGTTACTGGGATCCTGTAAACAGTGAGGACCAATACTTTAGCTGCCTGTGTTTGAATTTGTCCAAATATTTCAGGTGCTGAAGCAACTTGTGACAATGTAGCTGTTATATATGTGTTAGCTTTTGCCAGTAATCCAATTCTGTGTGCAGAATGGTAAGTAACTATTATGCTTGTTGCATTTCAGTAGTGCCTTATCACCGAGCCATCACCAGAGAGATGAGCTCATTGGGACTTTGTTGTTATCTGTAAATGAAGGACCAACTGCCTTTTTACTCTTCTGGAGTGACCACATCATTCATTGTAGAGTTGGCTTAAGCCCCCTATACTGCTTTAGATTACTCCTTCCAATTTCTATTAGATCTACCAACAACTATGTCTTCCCTGATAAAATACATAGTGATTGGAAGGTTTAGAAAGGTCCTTATATTACATGGTTTTGGTAGACCAAGTGGACTGTACAGAAATTGTATGGTAAGATTGTAAGGTGTATGGGGGGGGGGGGGGGGGGGGGGGGGGGGGGGGGGGGGGGGGGGCTTAGAGCTGTTCATCTAGAGATATTTCTATGATCCTGGAATACTCTTTGAAGGTTGTATTGGGGCCATTTATATAATTTAAAACATTTTTTAGCCTGCCATTATATTATTTTAGAATGATTGCTGTGTGAGTTCCTCAGACTTTCTCAGTCATAAAGAAGCAAGCAGTCAATGATGTCATATGTTCTCAATGCTGCTTCCAGTCAACAATGGCAGACCCTATGTTCCTCCTAGACTCTTCTTTAATAACTGAAAATCCAAACCTTTTTTTTGAAGACTGTAAACTCATCCTATCCTATTCTAATAGGGCACATTCCTTACATTTAATAGGTTTAATAATTCCTGCACTGGAGTAAATGGTGGGTAAATATTTCTAATATAACCCAGATAGCATAACATTAGTATTTACTGCCCCCCCCCCACCCATTCCGCAACTCTAACACCTACACACAAATACATGGTTACTGTTAGCTTAGATTCGAAAGATTGTCAACATCTAGTGTCTCCACTTTTCTTGACCTACCCTATGGTTCATCAAGGCTTCTCTTGGAGCTCATCTGCCATCATGTCCTGTTTCGAATTGAAGCCTATAATGCTGTAATGCCTAAGCAGGAAAGATCTATGGCAACTGATATGAGCATCCTTCAGATTGCAGCTAGTGCATAGTAAAGGTTAAGGGTGGCTTGAGTTATGTTAGTGGATGGGGCGAAGAGGAAGAGTGTACTTAGCCTATAGACCTTCTATATTCTTTAACATGTTAAATGTTCTGGTTTCAGATATACTTTTAAACTCAGTTTAACCCAGTGGTTCCCAAACTTTCCTTGCAGGGCCCCCTTTTCTATTTAGGAACATTATCGAGCCCCCCTCCCTATTCAAACACAGGTTAGGAAGGAGGGTCCACACCCCCCTGGAATACCTTTGCACCCCCCTGTAAACCACTGGTTTAATCAATGAAAAAGAAGGAATATTAGCATGTCAAACATAAAAACGCGTAAGCCAGAACTGAATGCATAATATCTGGATACTGCTGGTTGGATAGTAAAATGTATTGCCAGTCTCAAAAAATAGGACTATTCTGCAGGAGTGTTGAAGGGAAAACTTAAATTTAGAAGGTTTTCAGACATTCAGTAGCACTAGCTGCCTATATTATGTGACCTGTCATTATCCGTGACAGATATAATTTTGTTAGCATAAAAGAACACCTGTTATCGGCCCTCTTGATTATATTCCTTATCCTCCATCCTCCAGAGTATCCCTTCAGCTGGTCCAGACTGAGAAAAAAGGAAAGTGCCTTCAAATAGGGCGTTGTGACACATGACGTTGGTATTAAAACAAACCTTTTTGCAATTTGATTATAGGTAAGGGGAGGTAGGTGGGATCCAATATCAGATGGGGCATGTTCTGTTTTTATTTTCTTAGTTCTAGTGTTTTTCCCTTTGTGGCAAACACAATTTACAACTAAAGCTTGTCTCAACAAGCCTTTTAACAAAAGAGAAAGCTGTTTAACATGCCAATTATGTAGTGCATTGTGATAACAAGTGTGTTACTCCAAAAAGCCCCTTTTAGTTTAGATGCTGACCTGTAACAAACTGTCATACTTAGCAATTTCTTTAAAAGCTCCCTCTCCTTGGTCGTATGTAGTGCTGTTTCCAATCAATATGATGTAATCACTGAAGTTTCCCGTCCTCGGGATGGATGTTGCACAACTGAACCAACGCTTTACTGTTGCTTTAAAAACAAACAGATGTTTCTTTAATCCTAAGTGGTTAAACATTTCTTAGATTAAAAAAATTCTGATATTTTTAATATTTTTTGTAACAATGTAAAGATTCCCACACATGGCAAAGTGATTAGTGGTTAGCCTTCTTAAAAAAAACTTTGTAATGGTCATCAGTGCCCTAGCCTTTTCCCTTCTGATCTTCAGGGGCAGTCAAAAGCATTAGGTCCATCCCAGAAAGCAAACATGTTTGTAAAAAGAACCACAATATTCATGTAAATGTACTCATTTTAAGAGTTACTTATCTTTGATTAAACATTAAAGATATGTACTGTCTTAAGGATGCTTCTTTAGGTTGGTGAATTAACTACAGAAAATTTGGGACAACTTTAAGGTGTTCCTGAGATGTCACTGATCTACCCAAGTTTTATAGATGATGGCTCTTCTGGATGAAGCCCATGTTATACTGAGACGATTAGCTTTTTAAATGCTGGGGAGGGGGGAGGTTGGTTGAATGGTAGCTATCAGTATGGCCTTGACTCCACTATGCATTAAAACCCTGCATCAATGGATGTGTCTACGCATCCGTTGGTGTGATCCGTCAGCTTGCGTTACGTTAAAAACAATGCAGACCACTGCATTGACATTAACGCCACGTAAGCCAACGTGAGTATGGGTTGAATTGAGTCAGTTGAAACGCAATAGTATGTGTTGTTCGATGCATTGATCAATCCGTTCATGGTCAAATGCATGCCTGTTGGATCCCTGATGCATCCCTAATGCATGGGTTGCGTTTATTAGATCCATTAACGCATAGTGGAGCCTAAGCCTAAAAAACCGGATAATTCTGGACAGTTCATTTCTCCTATTTGTAGCACAATTTGTTGTGGAAGACAAAATCTGCTTTGTAATTGTATAAGTAGGCTCCTCTCTGCTGAATGAAATACTTACAATAATTTTTGTCATAGGCTTACTTTATACCTTTGAAACTTCCTGTAGACTGAATAGACTGAACCCACACAGCTGCCTCTTTAAAGCTGCCCAATTTGGAAGTCTTGGCTGTAACATTATTTTATACTATGACAGACATATAGTCCTTCACTGTAAGTGACTATTGCCCATGGTGCTAGAGAAGACAAGCGCACAACAAGGCTCAGGGGAACATTGGATCAGATGGGTACATTCTCTTTATATTAGGCAAAAGTGTTTAACCCTGCACTGCAAGAATATTTTTTGGCCTTACCCTAAAGTTCAGCAAGAGTTCAGCATATAAAATATTTGTAGACATGTTTGATATAGCTGCTGATTCTTTTACCAGTGCATTTCCCACAAATCCCCATCTTTGAGCAGTAGCTTATGACCGACCAGTAGCTTTTCCCTTTTTTAGTACTCTGTTGCTACTTTTTGCTTGGAGAGCTCATATATTAAAGTGAGAATGAAAGATTTGTCTTTTATAGGTGGGACATACTACTGCTAACACTCAACCTTACACGACTCACCTTTGCAGCACTGTCTCTATCCACTATTTAGTTACTTTAACATTATATACTTTTCTATGAGGTGTTTTCATTATTTTGTCTTACCTCTATGTATCTGAATCAGAGGAGAAGGCCATTCCTGAGCTCAGTAGCAACTCGCAGGTGCTCTCAGCTGTTTTTTTTCTCCTCCATCCTTCTACATATTTGACATACATTTTTATCTCCTTTGTCCTTGGGAAAAAAGTAACAGTGGAAATATTACAGCAAAGTTTTCAGCTGTCGTGGACTCCAGGGAAGATTGATATGTTCTCCAAGCCATCTTTGCATATTGTGCCTGAATCTGTCTCCAGGCAGCTAGAGCTAACCCCTTTTCTGCCAGAGAAATCTCTTCACTCATTTTCTCTCTAATATATTGCAGGCCCTCTGGCAGCAACAAGATTCTGAGAGACAGTGTCAGCTCACTGCTCAATGGAGAGTCTCAGCACCCAAATGGAGGCAGGAAATGAGACCATTTTCAGAGTTTTTCTAATTACAGGAAAAGGATATTTATTATCTTATGGTTCTGGTGATGATGGTTGATATTTGTAAATCAAGCTTTATTTACATCATCATCACTACTTGTTCTGTAATTCCCAAGACAGTCCTTGGTGTTTTAGATTTGGCCCTAAAAAATGCTGTCCTTAGATTACAATAAGTTCTCATCGTCTACATCTATTGCTCTTTTATATCTACAACTAGCCAGTAAAATGTAATATTGGTTTTAATAATTTTGTGTTTTCAGAAGTTGTGCCTTCAAGTTTACAAGGCATTGTCTGTTTCAAAATCGTTCCATTTTTCTCCGGCATTTTCAACTGTCATTTGGTGAAGACTACTATTGGTTATCCCGAATACACAGCCGTTGTTAACCTTTGTCACTCTCAGGAATTTAGTCTAGTCTAGAAATAAATGGTGTACAGTTAATGAAGCAAGTTATTATATATGGTCAGTATTAAAGAGATGTTGGTCAAAAGATCAGGCTTCATATGGATCTCTACTATGAATCATTTTGGGCCCAGGTTCGAATCTCCTTGCACAATACATGGCAGACTGTATTAATTAGGGCATATTTCCACTTAGGTGATCACCTGCAATTCTAATCGCGGAGCAATGATCGCCATTTTCTTGCTACTGGTTGGGGGTGATGGAAGCGATTGGGACAGACAAGCTCGATCGCCCCTGATCACTCCCATAGATAATGAGTGGTGTGCGTTTAAATATTGCGTGATTTTAAAACAACGCAAATGCCCGCATTCCGTGATTGAAAACGTGGTAAGCCGTCCGCGGGCGATCGTGGATGTGGAGATGACCCCATTTAAATGAATGGAAACAAGCCCTCACATATAAGAATGTCGCCTCCTCTGAGAGACAGTTAGCAATATGACTATATACTCTAAATACCAGAATATTAATGCAGGAATTCAAAAGTTCTTCAATAATTACCCCTAGAGCATTTTAATTGATTGGGCCCAATGTATGGTTATATTGTTATTATTGACTGAGACTATGGTACCTGGTCCTGGTACACCTCTAGCACTTTACTTTTTGACTAAGGAGAGAGGTTGCCTTTCTGACTATTGGTGAGGCTTTGGGGTGTGTGGCTGTCAACTGCCTCTTTAAAGTCAGTAGTAGCATGTACTGTACCCCCCCAGAATAAATGATTCTAGTCTCCCCTAAAGATGTTCTCAACTACAGGTACATTTTTATGAACATATTTGCCTTTACCCTGTTTTAGTGGTAAATAAATGTATTTGTTTGTTCTTTGATAAACATTACTTATAAACTGTAGGTAAAGAATGAGTCATGTTTTATTTTCTCTTATTTTCTACCATTTTCATATTACTTAAAAGTCAAAGGGTTTGAAAACATCAACCTTAATGATAAAAATAAAAATTAGGCAATAAAAAAAAGATCAGTTTTATACTTCTAGTTAAAAATGTTTTAAGCAGTTGACTTTTGTATTGAGATATTCTGTTACCGAGCACACGTGCATTGAAGGGATTGGGATGTGAGCAGATTTAGCTAAGGCCAAGCACTAATGATATTGATTTGTTAACTGTATCTTATCAGTAGAGTTAAAAGGCCTTCAGGCTTCTGAGGTCATTTCACTTGATGAGTAGAGAATGTTCAGTGAGCAAAGTTAATGTGGATCAAAATCTAATACAGGGAAATGTTCAAACCCAGGGTATTTTCTTGCAGAAGGTTGTATGATTGAAGTGACAAGGGGTTTATTTTTTCCACTTAGCTGATTGACCTTTTTGAATTCTCTATGAAATCACTCCATGATGAATTCTTGAGACCATTGGATGAGTCTTAATTTGCCTGGAAAATACATATTTTCAGCAGCAAATCAAATTTTTTGGGGACCTATTCATTTTCAGGGATATCTTTTTCTTGAGCATATTCCTAAAATATAACATTTAGATGGTGTCCAAATTTCTACAACTTCTTTTGATATTAAATGGACCTTTCAAGTAAATTTTCTTTTTACAGTTTTTTACAAAATTTTTGTTTGGAAAGTTCTTTGTAAAGAGTATTATTACTCAAAAATAGATTTATGTGTTTATATATAATCCAAAGTTCATACTATTGGATATGCATCTTACACATATATACCCATTGTAATCAAACATGTTTAAGTAGTCTTATTATAAAGCTGACCATACATGGATTGATTTTTCGGTTTACTTTCCATGAGCAATCAATCATTCGCAGGTCGATTGCTGCCCACCTGGAGTAATCAAATCCCTGTCCGATTGCCATTATTTTATATATATAGTCATGGCCAGCCATCGAGCACCCAAAGTGGTTCTTTCAATAATTTTTGCGTCACCACGTTGCAAATGATGCGTGTATGGCCAGCTTTAGTGGGTATGTTGTAAAATGCAACCAACCTGATTGCTTTCTCTACTCATTTCCCTACTCTAATTTTAGTAACTGAGTTACTTAAATAGAGCAATATGACAATAAAATGTTGTCATCTTCACTAATTATCTTTACATCCATGGTTTAGTTTCGACAAAAATTCTATATTAGAATTATTATGTCTACACAGTTCTTTTAAAAAAACTGAGCTTATTGTGTTTTTCTTCCCTTTTTGAGACTCTATTTTATATATACATTTTCATCCCTCAGTGCTTATTTTTAAACATTCCAGAATAGCGAACCCAAGGCTTTTTTTTTTGTTTTTACAGTTGAACGTTCTATCCTTCACGGTAGGCACTGTGTTTAGGGCGCTGCTTCAGGGCAAATTCAGAGATCTCTGCACAGAGAAGGAAGTGTCAAGTTTTGGTTCCCATTTTGTAGTTCTGGAACAGTTTAGGGAAGGAAGCACCTTTACACCTTTTATTGTTCGTGGTTGCTGACATCACATCCTTCCGTGACCACTTGGTGTGTGTTTCCTGCCATTCTGTTACGATTCTCCTAAACCAGAGAAGACAGAAAGACAGAAGATAGACATTCGCAAAGCATTCATTTCTGGGCAGATGATCAGCTTCTGTCCATCTCGATTTTTTCTGAGCTGAGGCTTAAATCACTCTTCCTTCTGCTCTGTGTTCTTGCCGCAACATACGGTGAACAGAAGTCTGTGAAATTGAAGTTCCTCATTTTTTAGTGAGCAGCCTGATTTTTATGTTTGTCTTGCAGAAAGCTGCAGATTGCCACTACTATACAATTCTCTGCTTTATGACTTTTTCTCACAAGTTTTTTTTTCTTTTTTAACATTACTTAGCTGAGATCGCCCTAGAAATTTCTATTGCATTCTCTTGTCCTTCTACATGTTTTTTTTCCGTTGAATTACGAATTTTTAGCCAAAGGCACATAGCAAATAAAGTAATAAGATCGTTGGATATGTGTATGAAAATTTACATTTTTGTGAGAGAGTGATTATTGAAATGAGGGGAATTTGCATCTATGTTATATGCCTTAAAACCATATCATATCTACAGCTGTTAATATATATATATATATATATACAAGACATGTAGGTTACAAATTTCATATATTTTTGAATTATGGGATTTGTCTGGTTCATGTATGGAAAGTCAGAAGAAGACAGAATAAAAAAAAGATAGATAGATAGATAGATAGATAGATAGATAGATAGATAGATAGATAGATAGATAGATAGATAGATAGATAGATAGATAGATACATGTTTTGGGGTTTCATTAACCTTTTCAAGAGATGTATATCATTTAGATCCCCAAAGGTGCCTAAAGGCCACCATACACGTCTAGATTTTTCATCCAATCAACTTAATTCAATAATTTTTTTGGTTGATTGAAAATCTATGGCAGCCCACATGGTTAGATCAACCTAAAACAATTAAAATTGGGAACAAATTTATTGAAAAATGATTGGACATGCTCTTAAATTTTAATTGGTTGTATTGAAATTCATTACACTTTCAGTCAATCCCAAAAAAGTTGATCAAATATCTGTTACTACAGTTGGCAAACATACAATCAATCACCAATTTCCCTGACCCTAAAAATTTTTTCTTTTTAAGACAGAACAGAAAATCTAGTCGTGTATGGGGGTCTTAACAGTCATGGCTTCTTGAGCCAAGTGCATGCATATATCACTACTATTGCTGTACAACAACCTAATGTCAGCTTTCAATAAATAACATTTGTTGTTCATTTTAATAGACTTGAATGTTTCCATTTCTAATAAGCCATTCAACCCAGATTCTTTCTAAAGATATATGAATGTGTTCGGAATTCTTTGACATATTAGATTAATGCAGAAAGTTTTGAGGTAATGTTGTACCTTTTATCAGCTAACTGAAGTCATTAAAGAAGCAAACTATTGGGATGTCTCAGATCTCTTCCTTTATTACATTAATTTGTTTGGTAAACAGCTCTTTACTGGGGATTACATTTTCAATCAATTTCTAGAAAATAGATTTGCGTTAGATTATATTTTGGGTCAGATACTTACTTTTCTCAGCAGAACATGTTTCTTTAATATCATCTGAGTTTAAAGGCTTTTTTTTTATTTTTTTTTTCAAGTGTCACAAATGATTGTAAAACCTTTTGACTGCCATATGCTCATGAAAGGAAAGGTAAAATGCTAAGCGCTCAATCACTCTCTTGCTGCCTGAACGAAGATTGCAAATGATAGCTCACTTATAGCCTGTTCAAAGGAGTTTAAATCACAATTGATTTACTCCCTGACTGAGCTGCCAATGGAATAATTGCTAATGGCTTCACAAATTAGGTGGGAAGGAAGGTAACAAATACGTTTTAAACACAGGAGGTTGATTGGCAACAGAACCTAAAAAAAAAAAAATATTCCCAGCAAGCCTTTGGAAGGTTTTTTGGCAACTGATTCCTTGGCCATTATCATATACTATTAGCTGATTGTGGGAAGGGACTGTCCATGTTGAGTTTTCAAGGTTAAACTATAAGTGAACACTTAGGTCCTACCATCCCATGTAGAAGTCAGGAAGGGTTCTCTTCTATCCCAATGGTTGAAACCTACCATCCTTCTGTTTATTGCATGTGCTAGGCAGTCTATGCACATCTATAATATATTATGGCACCTATACGTTCTTCTGTAGAGATAACAATAATGCTAGGCGCAAAACCCACCACACTTTTTCTTGATTTGTTCTTGGTCAATCTGACAGGGAATCACTGCCGGTGGTGCACATTGATTCCTGTACAATACTTTTGATCTCCATCAAAAGTTCTGGCGATCAACCAAAGAAAAATAGACATGTCCATTCTTTAGCCGATCACTGGGCAGCTTTGATCCGCAGATCTATGCTTGTATGGGGGGGGCTTAAGGCTGAAGTTTGGCCATAAATTTTTCATTTAAAAATAGACTGTATGTGCCCACACGCCCTTGCCAAACCAAGTTATTTTTTTGTTAAAGAAAGGTGGGTCATTCATTTACAGAGCGTCCAACCACTACAGGCTGGCTTCAGATAAATACAGGAGTTGGAGGGATGGGGGTCACTCTACACATGTTTCTAGACATAGGTATGGACATAGACAAAAGTCTTTATCACAGGTTGCTTAAATTTCCACACTGGATTACTGTACTGATCTGAAAGGAACATACAAAACTCACTAAGATTCAGGTTTTATATAATTTGTTTTAGAAACTTATTCAGCAGTAACTTTTAAATTAGAATTTTCTGTTGCAGTAGTAGTGTGTCTGCTGTAGACTGGCCAATGTGTTCAGTTTTTCTACTCAATGTAAACCCGTCATTGTGCGTCTACAGCTAAAGATCAGTATTTGTAAAGCAAGTGCTCCCCCTAGAACGGGAATGAATTAAATATTTTATCTCAAACTGGAGCTGAAATGTAATTCCCAGGATGCTTAATCCATCATGAAGTTGTATTTCATTTATTTCATTGTATACGTGTGTCTTCTCTTCTTGTATAGATTTTTTTCTCTATTAATATAACTAATATTATTTAAATAGCAATACCAGATTGTAATAGGCCTTAAACTGATTCAAAAAGAGAATAAGAAGTTTTAAATTCAGCAGTACAGAACTAAAAGCATAACCCATTGTTCTTCTAGATTTCTATGAAGTCAGCAGAATCGGCTGAACAATATACACAGGGCAGGGAGGCTTTTTAACCCCGGGCCAACTTCCTCTGTTTGAATTTCATAGCTGTGTAAAACCATGCAGCAGGTAGAGCTATGTGTACAGGTTAAGCTAACATATTTAATAGGAAACGTATAGAGCACCACTAATGATGTGCAAACTACAGAAGCCCAAAGCAACCAAATAAATTCCACTTTTCACAATCTCAGAGCAGCCAGGTTAACACAATTCCTTATTCAAACTTCACTGTTTATTAAAGCTATAGGCAGTTTAGGTTGCATGATGATGATCATTATTATTACTAGGATTATTTTTTATAAAAGAACATTAACCATATTATATAAGAAGCAGTTAAATAGGTAAATATTTTTGTAGCAAACTTTTGAAAATATGCTTAGAATGCACTTTTATGTTCTCCAGTTTGTAACTCCAATTAATTGATAAAACAAAAGACCTGATATACAGTGTCCTCCCCCCAAGATTTTCAATTTGCAAAGTGACACCAATCTCCATGTTTTTTTTTTCAATAATCAAACTGTATGATCAGGTGCTGAAAGCTTGTGCTGCATCTCCATATTTAGAAGTTTTCAAATTTTCGAGAGACAAATGGAATTTTGTCAAGATGTTGTGCGTGTTTCCCCTATCAGTGCAAGGCAGCTATTTACTTTTACAACAAACTGTTTTGAACGTTTTGTTTGAAAGTATGAAAATGTAGGACTGATAAGAGCAGTGGGAGGGACGGAGCGTTCTGTTACTGTAGTGGGAGAGGATTGTATCCTTCCTGGCTTCTCTGTGATTTCTCCTTCCTCAGTTTGGCTTCCAGTGTTGTGATCCATAAATCGGCTTTTATCTCCATGGCCAATCATGGAAGATGTCCATCCTGACCTTCCACCCCGGTGTCAACAAAGGCTTACGTAGGCACAGTGCTGTAAGTGGATAGTGCCAGAGGCTTCAGCTGAATAGAAAGGAAGGGAAGTAGTTCCATATGCCTTTGCTGAGGATTAACATATTGGCTTACGGTTACAGAGAAAGCCTATTAAGCTCCTTTGGGTCCTGCATGTGCTTGCGAACTACTTTTTAACTTAATGTCTGAGGTAAGAGATCTGTCAGAAGCTAGGAACAAGTCTAATCTGATCTAAGAACAAATCGTGATGTGTCTGTTACTTTGTCTAATGGTAGACGTCACACCATAGACTTTGCTTCTTTGATTTTGCTATGTTGATTTTATTATCTGTCGCATATTTTTTTACTCATTAATATTACTGGTATGTCAGTTTATTAGATGATGCATATCAGCGCTGTTACTTTTTCTGAAAGTTACATTAAAAAAACAACTTATTCAGCATCTAGCTAGTCTATGTAATATAAAATGAGATGACAATTAAAGGATCGTCACTCATTTTATTAGGAGTCTAGTTATTTTATTGTGTTGTCATTGTCCTGCCAATGTGTATATTAAGAAAGAAAGGGAAAGAGAGCTTTGTAGAATTGAAATGCCTTTTGCCTTGTGGAGAATGGTAGTTCTAATGTACTTCTAATTCTTCTATTGAGTTGCTAATGAAGAAGTCTCACCAGCTAAATGCCATAGAAAAGCCAATGGCCACCAATGGAATGTTATTAGTAGGGCTAACATCAGAAACATAAGAGAACAGAGCTCAAGATGTATGTTGATTCAAGGAAACTGGCAGCATCTCAGTACTCATCCCCACGTGCAGCCGCTTTTCTACCTCAGCAGCTTTGAATTAGAGCCAAACAATGGATTAAATTGCCAGGACACGGGCTTAGTGTTACATCTTGTATGAGAAGGATCTAGCAGTTTGTCTGGGAGAATCAAGGAAGGACAAGGCTGCTGTATGTACCTCGTGTGCTCCAAGCTCGTTCGTCATGCTGACAAAATATTAGCTTTAACCCTTTATGTTCTGGATAGAAACTAGCTAACTACTGGCACTTCACTCAGTTACGTTTACATAAATTCATTGTTTTACGCTCATTTGGTATCTCTCATTTAGGTTTATTTCCTATTACGTTTTTTTTTTTTCAATTTTAACCACAGAAAGTATTGCACATCTCATGCACAGTACATTATCATGTGAAGGAGACATGGTAATGATGTTTTTTAGTGGGCCACTGGTTTTCTGGGAAAGTAAACTTATTGCGAGCACCCTTCCTCAAGACATTTACCTGTGTTATGTTTTACCATTTACACGTATCTTTCGGATTATTTTTTTTATATAGATATATGACATTTTCTTGCTTTTTTGCATCGTTATCTTAATATTAGGAGACAGAGTCTTTGTTTACAAAGACCTGTGACTTTAATTTGTGAAATCCCTTGATCTTGGCTAATGTGACTCTTAGGTCTCCAGCACTGTTAAGGAATGTTGTGTTTTTCGAATATTCAGCATTACCAAGCACACGAACTAAGAATTCCTGAAGATGCAAAATCACTCAGCTGGCTGATTCTGCACATGGTTATTAGGACTTTGTGTTTGTTCTTTAAAATATATTTTTGCTTAACAGCGTAGAGGGAGTATAGAATATCTGACTCTAGACTGAACAGCCGTACTGTATGAACGCTGGCTATACCATTTCATGTCTATGAGATAAAGTGCACCTGTCCTGATAAATTATGGGGAGTGTTGATCTTCATTTGAAAATACAAGTTATCTAGCCATCATGCAAAGTCACTCACTTGAAACAGACATGCTGAGAAAAGTATAAAATCTTTATCTGTTTTCTTGTTGTGGGTCATTGGCTATTGAAACCAGAGATTCAACATGTCAACAAGGCGATAATGCATGTCCCTGAGTGCAAAAACATTAGTTGAGAAGTTGAATAGCACCAATTTTGTCCTGATCTCACATATCTGTATTAACTTTATACAACCAGCAAGATACAAAGTACAATTACAGTGGAGGTCACAATGGTGACCAAAATGGAACTATTATTAAACTGTAATGTCTAAATCTAAAATGATACATATACTGCAATTTTGAGTTATATTGTTAATTTAATTCAGATATAATTCAAATAAGATACAAACTACTTAGTGACATGTGAAGGTCCTGGGCTTATTGAATCTATGTCAGTAAATAAAGGGATGATTTAACTTGAGACTTGCATGGCCTTGAGTTTCATTGGTTGCTGGACTGCACATCTCACGTCATTATTGGGAATGGGAACACTGACTATCATTATAGAAATCATCACCTCTCTAAACTAAATACAACCTTGATCGGTAGCTCAGGCGCCATTCACCATTAATGAACACATAGCGATTCCCAGCAAGTCACTAAAGTTTTAGATTGCATTATAAAACTGTAAAATCTCTCTATGAGACTTTTTTTTGGTGAGCATTTATTGATTCATGGATTGCATGTTAAAATTGTTCATATCATTTAATTTGCTTTGTCTTTAAAACTTTTCATTACTTTTGTCCAAATAGGTACAGATGTCGGGATCTGTGAACTAAAAAAAAGGAAACAGGAAAGTGAAAGAAGTGTTGACAGAAAGAAGTGTAGAGGATAGAGGAAGGAAAGATACATTGCTTCAAGGACGAGCGAAGACAGAAAAACGGGGACTATGGGGAGAAAAAAGATTCAGATTACGAGGATAATGGATGAACGTAACAGACAGGTAAGAAGCAGCAAATGTTACTCTGGAGAATATTATGGTCCAATCCCACTAGTATAGAGAGTAATGAGTCTCTTCTTAAGAATCACACTAGTGTAATTAATCACAGTGCATATATTAAGAGTGCAATGTATAAACAGGGCGTTTTGTTAAGTTTAAAAAGATAATTAATTGACAAGCAAAGCAACAGTGGCACTAGCTCAGCAAATTGAATAGGAGAAGGTGGATGGTGCTTGTGAGGAAGAGTTGACACCCTCTGATCACAACACTGTATAATGATAGAGAGTATGGCTCTATAGCTCAGCAATGCCTTGGAGAGGAAAATGTATCACCAGTGAGAGTCTATAATGCCTCCCATTGCTTTTCTATCCAGAGAAACCTCATAATTTATTTCAGCGTCTTATTTACAGTCCTTAGATGGGACTAGTGAGTTGGAAAGGGTGCATTATACTGTCTTATGCTAGCCATACACATGCCGATAAGCGGCCAATTTTTAATCTGACCGACGTGCGTGCGCGCTCAGGTTAAAAATCGGCCGCTAATCGGCATGTGCCCATATGGGGCGACAGATCCCTGTCGCCCCACTGCTTGGCCGGCCAGAGAACGGACATGTCCGATCTTCTCTGGCCGATGCAAGCCGAGGCAAGCCGATGCCATAAGCTGCAATGAAGACGGCGTCTTCATTGCAGCTTATGGCCGGCACACAAAGGGTGCCCAGCCGATTGAAGGGGCCCCATAATGCAACGGGGTGCTAAGGTGATGACGTCATCACGTTAGCATCCCGGAAGATATCGGGACTAGTCTGCCTACACACATCGGCGTGTGTATGGCAGGTGAGACACTTGAGTCATTGAAGAATCAAGGCTGATATTTAAGAACAGCATCTCTGAGATAGGAGTAGCTAGGAGTCCAAGATATATACCAGACATGGAAAACTGGAAATGTAATCTGGGAGTGGAAGGTCATAGCTGGTGACTTGTTTATGATCACATTGACTCTGAGAGATGAGAGATTTAATCTATGTTTGGGTGTTACCTTTGTGAAATCATATTATATAATCAATATAAAACAATTTTGTTGAATTAGTTGGAGGAAAGACTTATCCCACTCACTATATGCATTGTGTGGCATCATGTTATAAAAACAAGCACATAGGAAGAAGAAGCCATTCTTGTGTTCCTTCATTAGAACCTATCTACAATTCTTATAAAAGGTAAACTTAAAAAGTGTAAAGCCAGGTTTACAGGTAAAAAAGTAAAATCAACTGGCAATAGAATGCAGCAGTACAGATAGACCATTCACCTTAGCACCTCCAAAATCACAAAATACCCTATGAAGAGCCAAAATACGAACACCAAGGCATCTGAGAGCAATTTCCAGTTTGGAGAGTTAGGCTTTGTTTCCACTTGTGTGGAAGCCGGCGGCGCGATTGCCGCCGCTAAGAACTGCCGCCGCTAAGAACCGCATCTCATTTGTTTTTTAGCGGCGGCCATTCACCCCTATGCCCGCGGTCAGTGCTGGGCGGCCACGTAATCGCGCGGACCGCAGGATAAAAACTCAGTCGACCGAGTTTTTAGGCGGCGGTCCGCGCGATTCCGCGGCCGGGGACTAGCGCCATTGAATAGAATGGGCGCGGATGTATCCGCGCTGTGCACGACCGCGGGCTTCCGCTTCAAGTGGAAACAAGCCCTTATGATGATATTTCATAACGTGATAACAGGTCTAGATTTGAATGAAGGTTGATTCTATAGTTCATCTTTAAAATATTCGAAAAAAAAAGTTCTAGGTACCAGACATAAAGCAAACAAATAGGTTGCCCTTGGCAGAAACCAAAACAGTAAATTGTGATTATTTTGGTTAATAAAAAAGCCCCAATTTACATATTAATGTGTGTTAAATATGCCAAAAAGATTTATTCTGCAACCAGGAGTCCCATATTATATTTTGAATGTTAAGAATATTATGTTGAAGACAACTAACTTGAAGAAGACATTGTTCCCACACACATAGTTGTCCATGATCCTTTATTCCAATATGATGAGTCTCTGCTGGATATAATGTATATCTCTATAGCAGATGAGCTTAATCAGTGTGGGGTCACCTGAAACGTGTTGCTCTAAACATCGCAGGTGTGAAATGTTGAGATAGCAACCGTACATTCCCTACAACGATCATTCTACCAGAGGCAGTCAACATATGTTTGATGTATACCTTTGACAGAAGAGATGGAAGTTAGAAAAAGCAAACAGAAATTACTCAGATTAAATACGTCCATGTCTTTGAATTAGAAGCTGTTATATTGTGATATACATTTGTGCCAAGAGTACTGCAAGTATGGTAATGATTTGTGAAAACACTTATCAAATTTTAACAGCAGCTGCGGACTTCCTAAACACACAGACACGCACATTCACACGTATGTACATGATAAAGCTCTGGGCTTCCCTTGAGATTTATGCAGATATAAAAAAAAAATCGTATTTGTCATTCCTAGTAGGTGATGTAGGTCTTCATTGACCACTTGGTTGACATCTATTTACTACTTTCCTTTGCTACATATGCTCCCATTTTGATTACAAATGTTTTGCTTCCCATCAGATTCAAAGTGGGCATATACAGGCCAATACCCATTCAGTTGTTGAACCCTGGAGCACAGTATAATGATGCTGTGCTCAAGCATTCATCTACTGAAAGGCAAATCGATGCGCACCATTTTGGTCCCCCTCCATGCCAATCGAACAGGGATTTAACAACATGTTGGTTCCTTGTTCGACCAAGCTTTCTCCAAGCAGGATCAATTGACCCTGCTTGAACAAAGGGTAGCCGCTTACCGCACTGGTTTATTGCTCGGGAATTGACCTGTGCATGGCCACCATTAGATTTTCCCTTATGGAAAAGAGAGTTGGGAAGGGTTACAATTCAGCTCTTATTCTATTATGCACCCCTTGTTAGGAAAATTGTAACTAACATCTAAGCCCCCCATACACCTTACAATCTTACCATACAATTTCTGTACAACCAACTCTTGTTCTACAACAACCATGCAATAAAAGGACCTTTCTAAAGCTGGCCATAGACGTCCCGATCTATGGCCGACTTTTAGCAGACTCGGCTACAGCACGGACAGGAATCCCGTGTGTTGCACTAACACACGCGATTCCTGTCAGACTGTAGCCAATTAACTTGGAGGGGGAGAAGACTCCCACTCCGAGTTAACAGCCTGCAGCAGGATTTGGCAGAAAAAGAACCAGCAGGATGGATCCGTTTGCGATCCGACCTGCTGGCTTTTTTTCTCAGAAACTCAAGGTGGGCTCCCTTATAGTTGCGGCCGACCAACCTTTATGTGCTCGGCGGGAGCGAGCACGCCGTTTGGTCGGCTGCAACTATGGCCGGGAATCGGCCTATCTATGGGGGGCTTAACCCTTGCAATCACTATGTATTCTATCAGGGAGGACCCAGCACTACATAGTTGTTGGTAGATCTAAAGGAAATTGTATGGAGTGATCTAAAGGTGTATGGGGGAATTAAGTTGTAGTAACAGCTAAGTGACAAAGATGTTACATATTTCTTTGGTTATTTATTTGCTTTTAGTATATATATTTCCATTTACCCGTACTATATATATTTCCTTTGTAAATGCAAGTAAATATATTTTTAGAAGCCAATAAGGTGTTTCTGTCTGACCCTAATGTAAACTCTTCCTGTCTCTTTGAACTTCCCCATACATACCAATGTTCCTTTTTTTCCATAACTATGCAAGTTCTGCATCAAGTGAAATAGTACAACATTTTCAGTGTTAGTGCATTATTTAAATTAAAGCTTGTAGTGCTGACTCCTCCAATTCACGCAACGTAAAGGGACCATATTTACCGGTATCCATTCTCATCAGGGATTCCAGAGAGTTGGATGTGGGAAAAGACAGAAATAAGAGTAGTTAACACATTGCAATTATTTTCATAAATTAAGTTTGCTGAAACATTGCATTACATGAGCATATGTTCATTGACTATTACTTTCTATAATGTCAAATGAGATTGGTCATTGATCACTGACTAATTGCAGTGGTTTCCATAATTGTCAATGACTTGTTACTTGGCCTGATGGACCCTTACCCAATTTTGCAGCATTTCATTTAGATATCCTGTCATGTCAGGTCTCACCTTCTATGCATGCATGAGGGCCTTTCAATCATACTTATTATATCACTGCTAGTCTAAAACAAGAAATTGATAGAAGGCTTGACAAATGGCTCCAACCAGCCTTATACTAAGGCTATTAGGTTAACTGTTGAGATTGAATAAATGCTTTCGGGAAAGCTGAAGAATGTTGAACCTCCACTAGATGTACTAGATGTCTCAAAATTGTGGTAAAACTTTACCACAGTAATACTTGGAATTTGTTGTTTCCGTCATACATTGTATGATGTACATACATACTGTTGCTCTCCTCATCCAACCTCTCTAGTCCCCTCTTAGGGTAATTGTGCCACACTGAGACCCTTGTCTGTGAAGCCCATGTGCTGCATTAAAATGATGCCTACTTTGCAGCCCTTTTTTCCTTTTGATTGTCATAATTCTTCAGACTCTCTTTGTTCAGGTGTATTCTACCTAAATATAAGATAAATTGACCATTTCATTTAATGACCTTTCCCTCCCCACCCCCTCCATTGCCTTCGTTCCCTAACATTCTTCTTTTTTTTATGCTTGTCTGTAAAACATTTGAACAAAGACGAATTTAACTTGAAAACATCTCAGATCTCCTGATAGGAGCAGAGTATCTTTTGGCTCAGTTCACCACAATGCATGTGCACTTGAAGTTGTTTCCAAGAACTGATTATCATGATTTCATGGCTTGAACCACTTTTACCCTGACAACATTTTCATAATCACAGGACAGAATTTGAGAATCTTGCAATTAATCTAACCTCTCCTTTATTTCCATTGTTTTCAACTCTAAAAAAGGTATTTAGTAGAGTTTTTTAAGCGGAAAATAGCTGCAATTTGTCTTTCGGTAATTAAACCTTAATTGTTTGGAGTTTTAATTATTTAGCATAATAAGATGTAAGGACTGCTCTAGAAAATAGGCTCTCTTTATCCTAGTTTAAAGACGATGCGATTATATAATACATCTAAATTTGCTATCCAAATAATCTCTCCAATAACTTAATTTGGTAATTCTGCCTTAGCATACACTAAGGAGTAAAAACTCTAACGCTTAAGTTGTCATGCTAGTATAGCAATGGGTTCAGAGGTTTAGGCTACAGATGGTGCCTTGGAAGTCCTTCCCTTATGCCCAATGTTCTAATTTTGCCTGCTAGCAAATTTACTTAACTGTGGAATGTACCCATATAAAATGAATATGTTATACTGTTTTATTGAAAACAAATAAGATACAAAATGTGAAATAACTGCTTACAAGCATTTAGTATGGCAACATTGACCAAGCCCAAATGTTTACTGGGTCATTATGTACCAGTATTAGTTTGCACTCTGTTGCTCCATTTCTGCTTCATTTACCAATTTACATTTTCTACAGCTCATTCTTGCTGGTCAGATGATGTTTTATTAAGCTTCAAATTGCCACAAATTTCAGCTTATTGTCCCCAAGCTATCCAAGTTTTCCTTTGGTCTATTGGATTAATTGTATGGCTAAACTATGACCCAATCCTTATTTTCCTTATCAGACTGCAACAGATTCTCTTGTGATAAGCTCTTTCACACTCTGTTCTTTTAATATGATAGGATTTTGCATCCAATGATTGAAGACAGGCTCCTAATTACATTTTTATCTTCATTGTAGGTAGGATTTTATTTGAGGTTCAGACAATATTGACTACCTCATATTGCTTCAAATTTTGGCCAAAGTCATTTCATGATTTCATTATGTCATAGAGCCATTTAATATGAACCATGAAAGATTTACTTTCATACCTTTCAGCAAACTTTGTATTTTTACAATGGCTTCTTTTGTCTGACCCTTATATACAAATGGGTGTTACACATAGTTACTAGTATGTTTGACTAGTGTATCTCTATTTTAGTCATTGATTCCTGGCTTTGACTCAACTTCTCTTGCAACTCTAGGATTTTAAGGGTAATTCTTTCTAGGTAGTTTGATATATCTTTTAGATCATAATATTCAATAGTGATGGGCGAACATTGGCCGCAGGCGTTCGGAACAGGCGAATCAGACTTAAGGAGTTTGCGGGGAACTGTCAACTCCGGTGTGTCTGTGTCTCTCGATGTCTACCGATACGGTTATCTTGATAGGCGTATCTTCTTCAGGTGCGGCCGGCGGAAAAATACCCTCACCTTTCACAGGCGAAAGGGGCGGGTCAAACACCCGTAGTGTTCGCCAGTGAGAAGAAAATAGAACATGTAGTGTTCGCTGCGGACTATCCACTGTGAACATTGTGGCTATCCCTAATAATCAAACTAAATGAGCCTCCTTAGACAATTAAACCATTAGCTGTTTTTCTGTTTCTTCTCACACATCTATTTCTGTACCCAATAACTCTGCTGAATGCTCTTTAATATTCTCTCAATACTGCAGCTTGCTTACGCACCAGCAGGTTATAGTATTATTGATGGTCTGTTTGATATTAAGGAAGGATAGGTGTAAAGAACCTATTACACTCAGTATTTTAACATTGTGTAGTTCTTCATAATTGAGCCACTGGTGGAGAAACATTAGCTTTAATGGACATTGAAATATTAAAATAACATTTATGGAATAACTTCAAAATAAACCTATCTATGGCCAGTCTTCAATAACACAAGGAAGACAACAGAAAAGTAACCAATAAGAAGCTTGTTGTCATGTTTCTAGTTCCCCATTGTAGATGATAGCTGCAACTGGATAAGTTGCCATTGTGCAGTGCCTGTCAACTGCAGTGCCTGTCAAGTTGGATATTTCCACAATATGTTGCTGCTCTTAAGTGTCCATTTAAAAACTAAAAACACATATGCCTGTTTATTATTTCCAAATAGCTGTTAAAATGTACTTTATTGAATTATTCCCCTGTGGAAATACTGAGACTTTTGCCAACTACAAACAGTGTTTGTCACACCTAAATGTCTTTCATTTTCAATTATGTTTTATGAGATTATATTATTGCAAATTTGAATGTTTGGCTATGGAGCCATTTTAAAAGTTTGTTTAGAAAAGTATGAGTAAATAAGGGAAATTCAAATATGAAGTGAATTTCACCTCAGTTCATGAATGAGTGCAGCGTGTTAGGTAGAAAGCAATGTTCTTGTAAAGTTGTTTACATTTGATGTTTGTGAGACATTTCTTTTTCACATTTCTTTGTTTATCTTTGTTTATGGCACTTCTTTGTTTGGCATTCTACCAATCATACTGAAGACTTATATAGCAGGTTCGTTTGGGTCCATTAAGTGAGCAGAAGGTCCAAACTGGTCCCTAAAATTCAGATTTTATTTCATTTTTGGATCATCAAATATACTATTTATTATACAGCTTTGTGTGGGAAACAACATGGCTGCAAAATTATCTGACAGTTCTCGTGTGAGACCAATGGCAGAAAATAAACCTTCCATAGAATATAGTAGAGTAATAGTAGAGCCCAAAAGGCCCTCAATGTTACTGTTAATTACACTCAACATGTCACACCATTGCTGCACTTTACAAATGGGTGTGTCATATTTTTATCTCCATCCTCTCCATCCCTCACTAATACACATTTGGTTTTCACAGTCTCAGCATCAACCAGATGTTGCATAGGGCTGACATCCTCCTTGGAATGTTTAGATTCCAATATTTTGGCAGGTTGCATATTTTCCAAAGCCTTTGGAGAAGAAGAAGAAGTCATTGTTGGTTGGATGCATCAGATCAGTATGTTGAATACTGCATTATATAACATATTCCCATAATATTAGAAGGGGGTAAAGTTGAGGTTAGGTTGGGGCAAATAGTTGCAAGATTATTGTTTTATTTTGTGTATAAATAATTTACTAATGATACTATGTTTGCCCTAAATTGCATTATTCTTTAAAATGCTAAATAAATTAACAAACAATTGAAATAACCAATAGAATGGCACTTTTATGCTGAACAGATTGCTTTGTTTGAGTTTGTAGAGTCAGGTGATGTTTATTACATATTTGGGGCGAGAAAGGCTACCTTGAATTTTAATCACCATTGTGAGTGTTTTGGTTTTTCTTTCCAAGTAGGTTTTAGTTTATTGGTAGTCATCTAACTTCTAGTCAACCATATGGACAATATTTCTGATCTACCATATTCACTGCTTCCTGTCAAATTAGTGCTTTAGATGGTTGCCAAGGTCACCCATTGCAGAAACCATATTATAATCCCCTCCTGTGCCAAGTCATTTAGTCATTGTCACAGGGGTTTGAACTACCCAGCATGAGTGCTGTCAGGTAAATGATGTGGTGGGGGTTGGTTTGTCTATATGCTGTATACAAAATGACAGCTGGGAAGCATCCATCCCATTAGTAATATTTTTTTTATAACATGTGTAGGACTTCTTGTTCTGAAAAATTGTATGAATTAATGAAAGGGATTCTTAAATATTCAACAATAAAACAAAAGAGTTAAAACAGTAAAAAACTGACATATTACTTGCTAATATTTTGGTAACATTGTAATACCTATCCACGAAAGCTCATCTAAATGTAACAGAAACACAATCCAGTTGAGTAGATGGTATTAAACCATGACACTTATAATTGTTTTTTGTGTATGTTTAGCGCATGAATTGATTCTTATGTTAACATGTCTTGTTTCTGAGCACCAAGATGCAGTGGGCCTTTACAATGATGTATTGTAGAGTACTGTGAGTCAAACAGTTGGTGCTTACTTACAGGAGGGATTCATAAGATTGACTCTTTTTAGTGTTCCAATTGGAACGCTAGTTTTGGTGTTTTTTTTTTGGAGGAAACATAGCAGAGAAAAGACATTCCATGTATGACAATATTAGATATAGATGTATGATATTGAACCTTAGAAAAGGTTCATGAAACTATAATATTAAGGCACGATATAGTTGTGGTCATAATCTTTTATTCCTTTTTTATTATAAACCTCTAAAAACTTCTAAATAAAAAATTGCAATTTGCTACCTAGCATTGTTGTATTGTGTAGGCTACGCACAGAGAAACTGTTGAACAGTTTTACAGCAATATGTGGAATAGGCAGCAATCGCACCACATAAGTCCCATATTAAAACATGATTGCATAAAGTGTAAATTACATTTTCATAATCATGGATAGTTTTAAAAGCCAGTGTAACTATGCAAGGCTACAGCGAATATGGAATGACAGACCGCATTACACGGATGGCTTTCTGATTTTCTTAATTGTTTGTCTCTACTTTTCTGCTTGGCAAGGATTTGAAGTGAGAGCTACATAATGCAGTTCACATTTGTCTGGCTAATTAAGACCTGACAAATCATAGCATTGGCACATTACATGCTTCATCAGACAAAACCCTACTTTTCAAATATTAGTGGTAAATGGGCCTTCCATGGTTAGTCAACTAATTGCTCATTCACTTGACTTGCTCATCTGTATGAAGCATTATAAGAGGTAAATTTATGGGCAATAATATGATTATACACAAAAGGCATGATACTCCCAGGTCCAATGGATTGGTGATGTGCAGCTCCAAGCTGTAAGGATCTTTTTATCCAGCTGGGTAAACATGAGATCTACGCATCCTCTACAAAGTGTGAGATTAAAGCCAGAGGCATCATGTTTCTCTTCATTTTGATGATCTGCTTTAGCTTATTTGTGTAGAAATAATAACACAATAGATATGACTTACATACCAAAGATACCTAAGATAAGGTAAAATCAGTACTTAAGTAATTCAAGTGTACATTTATTAGAAACCTTCAACATATGATGAATCCTTATCCTTTAAAATGTTAATATTCATAAGTAAGCTAAGGAGTGATAGGAGTCATTAATGGGAGCTTAGTATGATGCATAGGCTACTGTAGTTCACCAGTCCATTGCATTTCCTCTAGCTTTCTTTCTGAAATCCCAAAACACATTTTCTAGTAATGTTGCAACACGGTCCTTCTAGCCACCAGTAGAAAATAGGAATAGGAAAATTTATATCCAACAATTAGAAGTCGACTTTCTTGGCATGTTTAAATGTCAAGTGATTCCATTACATTTGAAATCATATCGTGATGGGTCCTGAGCTCAGGGTGTCCTGTGAAAACGGTTTTCAACTTTTAATCTTAATAATAAATAAGGGAAAGTAGAAAGTACCCCCCCCCCCCACCTTCTACTAGCACAATTAAAAATTTCTGTTTGGTAGTGGTCATGGCAGGAAAACGGACCTTTACCAAGAAGTCACCAAAGCAAAGCTCTAATATGCATTTCTATACCAGGTCAACACCACAAACGGCAAATACCATTTTAAAATGGGCATTCAACCCTGACCTGAACCAGACCATCGGTGGTCTTTCAACATATATGACAAATCAACAAATGGAACTTACTGAGACTGTCTGAAAGTTGCCATTGCTGTACTTTACTTGAAAATGTGTTTTGCTTGGAGGTCTGGCTCCTTGTCTGACCTTTTCATTACATTGTTTGCATGTTTGTTCCAGCTCTGTAACTTTCCAAGTATTAAATATTAAGGCCAAGCAGGTGGCAGTTTCAGAAGGAGGTCAGCAATTGCCACCTCCTAATTTTTCTCAGTAGATACTTACTTTTCAAAATGATATGGCCATCTAGAATACAGAACATTGTATATATGTCTTTTGAAGCATGCAAATTCTTGTCCTATTTTCCCAGTAACAAATCTATATTATATGTTACTTGTTGTGGCCTGAATGTCTCTTTATCAGTTTGTCATTCTGAGAACCGGGCATCCGATGAATCAGTAGACATCTTGCTTTAAACACCCATCTTTCGCTTTTAATCACACATTCTGGGAATTAATTCACACCAGAAGGCTGAAGATCCATTGAAAGAGCTGAAACACTAATTAGAAATATTTTTTAAACAATCAGCTTTCAGATTGTGCCTACCTGGTGTAAATAAACAGCAATTTAATCAATTAATTTCAAAATCAAAACCAAGCGAAGTATTACTGTGGACAGATATCTACCAATGTTTGAGGAGTTTTACAGAGAAATTTCACGCTTCACTGGAAGTAATGAGCTTGTTTCCACAGCAAACATCTATTGACTTTCTCTGTGTTTAACTGAACAGAAATAAATACTTGAAGGAAATGAAGAGTATGTACTTAGCTAAATGTCACCCTACTACAGCATAGCAGTACTCTGGTGTGTCATGGGTATAGGGAATCTGTGATTCATGACTAGTAGGCTGTCAGGGAGGCCTACAGCGCTCCTGTTTTTTTTGGGGGGCTACAGAAAAATGGAAATGGACACTTTTTATTCCAACTTCTTAATAAAGGGATCCATAAAATGCAAATAATATTGCAAGAAAAAAACTTACCTGTTAAGACCCTGGTTTCAGACCTGTCCATATAGTTGTCAATGACATCATCCAGCCTTCTCCTGACATCCTGTGAGGAATGGTTATCCCAGATCTCATAAACAGTTTAGTGGAGGAGAAAATTTTCGCTGGGATAAAGATGCAGAGAGGACACTTCCATTCTAATAAATGGGACAGTGTCCACTTTGCCTAACTCGTCAGTTGCAGCCTTCAATTCCTGCACAACCCGATCCTTAAGGGATGCGGGAGCACGCATGGCATCGGATCGGGGATCAGATCTTGCAGGAATTGGTACGTGTATGCCCAGCTTAACAGTTTTTTATTTCCAAAGTTTCTTACAATTCTCAGATTGCTCATGTGCACCTTCCTTCTCCAGCATGCACCTTTTGTTTCATGATATGTTTTTACAATGATAATTGTTGGTGTGTTTTTTTATTGTTCTTTTAAATGACTTTCTGTAGTCCCCATAAAGAAGTTTTGGAAGTATATATAGAGTTGACTCCAGACAAAACTGTAGCCCAAAGAATATACATTTTTAGCCATTTA
>CM070032.1:38017581-38045010 GCA_036250615.1 Ptychadena robeensis | reverse complement strand
TGCACAAACAGTGACCATGTCTGGAGGGTTCACATACTTTCAAGCAGCACTGTATTTGAGTATTTCTTTAAGGTTAGTATTTCTTAAAATATAACACATTTCTGGCAGCTTGACTAATTTTCTGGAAGAAGTGTTTTGCCAACAAATGTTTCAACAATGTTACAAATAATAAGGAAACAGTAGTTTTGGATTATAGATCTATTGGGGAAACTGGTTAGTATGCTTCTTAGTAACAACTTTGTTTTTTATTAACAATTGGTGGCATAGTATATATCTTCCTATAACAACAACCTATATGGGTGATTTTCAAAGATCACTATGTGCCAAAACACAGAAATCTGAATATATAACTCCCTAAAATGGGAAAACACCCCTCCACATTATAAACTAATAGGACTTTCATACTATTGTAATTATCTTACCAAATGTTGTTTCTTCATAGTCTCATCAAAACAGACTGAACAATCCTTTAAGCATTACATTTTGAGTATAAGAATAGAAGATTTTTTTAAGTTAGTAGAACTGACTAGTGCTGGCTAAACTTCTACCAGGTCCGCCCAGGAACAAGCGGATCGGACTTTTAACAGGAAGGGAATTTTAATCGAAAAAAATTGACGATGTCACTGACTTCACTTCCGGTACCTGGACCGCACAGTTCCCGGTTTTGATATCCGGTCAACCCTCAATTGCCAGTTTAAGCAGTTTTAGTCACCAGTAGTCACCTATTGTACCTGTCTTATTAAAGATAGTTAACTCAAGGAACCCCAAGAAATCCCATTTCCACCTCCTCCACACAAGGTTATGATGATATTTGTTCAGGTTATATTTTATAAAAAAAATATGTATGTATGTCTACTATAGTGAAAGCTATGTCGTCATGGTAAGTTTGCTCTTAATCAGATTGGTTTCCATGTCAATACTTTCTCTCACACTTGACATGTGGTAGTAAAATGCAAAATTAGACAAACAAAAACTTGATTTAATACAGATTCAAAATTCTAAACTGTCCCAACAGAATAATGTATGCTCAGAGCCAAACCAGAAAGCAATAATTCTCTCAATTTAAAACCAGTGTATTTGTTTTAATTGGTTTACTGCACAAGTTTGTAAAATGAACACTAAATTATCTTTTTATGTCGTTAAATTTCCCATAACTTAAGATATTTTATTCCACTTTTCAGCAGAGTTTTCTGTGATTAAATATAGTAATGGTATAGCATGCAGATTTCTAACAGATAGATCTGCAAATGTCAAACTATCAAAAATAGAAAAAAATTACAAACGGTTTAGATTAACAAAGAAACTTGAGTGTAGGAAGTTAAATTACCCCCCTCCTACATGTTTCATAGAATTATATGCTGCTGTACTGATAACAATGGTCAGCAAATAAAAGGAAAATGGATCCTATTTATCTATTAAGAGATTTCTGATAGTATACAGCTTTATATCAAGAGCAGATTAACTGGAATTGTCATCACAGGCCTCTTCATCCTTACCCTAATGAGAATGGATAGGGAAGTGCCAGGTCTACCATTGGAGTCTAGAGATGTTAATACAGCAGGGCCTTCAGTGGTGCTGATCTTGTCTGGCAGCCTGTGGTGGTGGTTGTTACCATAAAAGCTTGCATATGGGAATCTCTCCTAATCCACAGGGTGCATGAATGGAGAAGCTTGGCTGGGAAACTAAGTTTCTTATTGTTTCTGGCCTCATCACCACATTCCTTACCCTGCTGAGAAGTGATAAAGAGTAGAGTGTACCATTGGCATGGGCGTCTCGAGATGACCTTTTTGTTAATCCAGCTGGACAGAGGAAGGTGGTGATTCTGGATGGGAAGCCTAATGGCAGCCTGTTGTGGTAATTGTTTCTAAAAAGCCTAGGTGAGTAGGGATCTCTGCTATTTCAGCAGATCTATGACTGAAGAAGCTTGGCTGGGAAACTTGAGTTGTTTTTAGTGGCCTCATCATTCCATTTCTTACCATGCTGAGGGGTAATATATTTTTCTAGATAAATTTTAGCCCACAATATATGATATATATTTTCCATATTGTTATCATGAGGGAACTCATGCATCTACATTGGACAGAACATGGCTTTAAAAAGTCTGCAGGAGATCTAGAATATGAAAGAGTAAAACAGTTGCAAGAGATCCTTGCCGAATTGTTTATGACCCACTGTGTCTCAGCACACTAAGGCTAAATTTACACAGGCGACCAGGTTGCAGCTGTGTGGAAAAGACCTGTTTAAACCCCATTACAAGTCAATCAGACTAAAGCCTGAAACCAACCGTGACACGCCTCCTGTGTCATCCGCCGGTTGTTGCGATTTCAGCTCGTGTAAATGTTGCCTTAACCTCCTGGGCATTAAGCCCGTAGCCAATACATACATGCTGGGATCGGGCACAATCGACAGTTTGTTTCTGCTTCGCTGCAGGCTCACAGCGTTCTTACGGCCCGAGTCTTCAGCATTATTGGTGACGCCGACGGTGGGAGCGCCATAGATCCCTATGTTAATGGAGGGGGCGTTGCTTTTCCCTTCACACACCTCCGGTGTCAATTAGAGAGCCGAGAGGAAGGTGGGGAATCACGGCGGAGTATAGTGTACCCTGCCGCGATTGCCTGTAAAGCCCAGGATGTTAATGACACTCAGTTAATGTTTATATCTACCTAGCAGTCTTGTATGCTTCTACATATATACATGTTGGGATATTTATAACTAATTTGCAATTCAAACTTAACACAGTTTTAGTCTACCAAAAATGTCTGAATGAATAAAAATGTGCAGTGTCACACTTAAATAAGGTTACTAAAATAAACTTTGCTGCCCTTCTAACCCGTATTGGTCACATGTATTCCCAAAGCAGTGAAAGGTAAGGATTTTATTTTAACATGTACATTTTGTGCACACAGAAAGCTGCGTGGTCATGTGTAGATCATAGTAAATGTTATCTAGGCACATCATATTGGAAGCTTACTGTGGGACACAGGGTACATAATATTATGAATTTTATTTAAACAGTTCCAAGAGTATTACTGTGTATATACATTCTAATGAGGTATATTGTCACTCATGTTCAATGTAAAACAATATATAAAATAATCCCAACAGTACAGGGAGTAGCTGGTGCTACTAGAGGAGTTGATGACTTAGCTCGATGTACTTTGAGCAATTTTAATAGGAAGTAAGACTTTCCAAGCATCAGGTCTGCTAAAATAACATGTGACATCCTGCCATCCATACAGCTGCTGCAGTCAATCTAGAGCTGCCACTTAGTTCTGTAATCAGCATCTGATCCTTCCCCCAACCAAACATATCCTTAGCAGGCTTATCTTCAGCTGCCTCTGCAGTTGATGTTTACTCTTACATGAAAAGGACAATTTTTCTTATTGACCCAATCCTGGTATTTTTTTTTCCTGCCTCGTACTTGTATTAGTTCGGTTTGTCATGCTATTTTTCCAAGACATTAGTTCCACTTTTAAACAAGTATATGATTTATCATGTGAAATATCTCTTTTGACTCACGGGCATTTGAGACTTATGTATTCTGATTGACATAGAAAGGGGATCCTCTGTTACGGTGCCGTGCGATGAGTTTAGCTGATATGTCTGAATATGCCTAAAGTCATTATTTCAGTGTTTAATTGGATATTTATTTCTGATAGAAATGTTTCCAAGTGGTAGATGAGATATTTTTAAATAGGATGTTCTGGCATAGAAGGATTAAAAGTTTTGCAGAAAATAAAAGGAAAATTAGTTTGGATCATCTGGGCTACTTTATGCAATGAAATTGGAGGTCCATACTTCCGAATGAAATTCTTAGCTATTCCATTAAATTGTGTTTAGAGCATATATACAATCACATTTAGGTGGCCATGTATGATTCGATTTGCGAGCGATTTCACCGCAGATTGAAAGTCATGTGCGCTCGTCGCGATCATTCTGCCGCAAAATTGGTCTCTAATCTAATGCGCCATCTGAAATCGTGTCATAAATTGGCCCATACATGTTTGTAATTTTTAGATCGATCTCATTACTTTGGATGGGGAGCACAATCCAAAGTAAATGCCAGCATACAAATGGTGCGTGACATCATCACACATGGTCGATCTGCCCAGAAATTGGCCTGGCATTGAGAAGTCTTCGGCTGGCTTTATGCACAGGGTAGATTTACCAAGTTACAGTAATTGAGGGTAAGGCAAGGCTACACTCTGTGCTTGGATGAGCTGACCTCAGAGCATCCAATGAGCACAACCCTCCCCCCTTTTCGCTCATGCACAGCCGATAACGTGGCACCTGGGCATTGGGTTGAGGTATGACTTACATGCCCAGGTTCACTGTCGGTGGACACATTATACGTAAATCCTTAGTTGCGCTCCACATATACATCGATGCAATGGAGGCTCAAATCAACAGATCAGGGGCTATGATGGGCTGTATATGCATTGGGATGCATTGCAATAGAATCCCTGCGTAAACCTAAAACTTTAATAAGGGCATAGCATAAACACATCAGAAAGTTAAGAACCTATCAATGAGAAGACCTCTACTCTACATGGACATGGCTGCATTTTGTCAGCTAATAGTTATTCCCACTAGCCAGACACCAGAGGGGTGACTGTAAGTATTTACCTGCACAAAAAATGGTAATGCAACCAATGAGATCTTGGCTATGATTTAACAAACTATTAGACCTCCTCTGATTTGCGTTTCAGGATAACCAACCAATGAGTTTTTTTCATCTACTGATGCCCCACTTGAGGGTGATAGATGTAATTTAAACTGCCTGCAGAAAAAGCACAAAACCTATGATACCATGGATATACCGGTCAAATAAATATATCAGTTGGGAATATAAAATATGTTTAGTACAATGAATTCCCTTAACGATACTCAGGAGAGCAGTTGAAAGAGGTAAATGTTCTCCTAACCGGAACCCTTATTTCCAAGAGCCCCTGTAACATGTTCCGCTCTTTAGATTGTGGATACAGTTTCTGTGCATTTTGTTCTTTATTTAGCATTTGCTACATTTTCAAACATAAGAGCCCCGGTTCTGTGTTTTAAATCCCAAGACAAAAGACGCTAGTGAAAAGGACCTCATGTCCTTTTCTCTTCAAAGTATTTTTTTATCTTACAGATTCCGTGTAAAATAAAAGCCGGAGGAAAGTTGGCTTTTTTTATTTTATGTTTCTATATGGTCCTATTACTTTTCTAGCATAGAAAGTTTCATACTGTATAAATGGTTTAACCAGGAAGCTGCAGCTGAGTTTAATTTCTGCAGATTTCACATCATTACTGATGTTTTAATAAACAGAACCCCTTGGGTGGATGTCTAGTACTTAGCGTAAGAATATGTAGCAGAGTAATTTGTTAGTTCATACATTTTCAGGGCTGGCCTGAAAGAGTTAACCAATCACAAATGATTTCACATTGCAAAATGTCATTTATTTATTTTAGGGGTTTTTATGTATTTATTTTTTTGTCTCCTTAGTTGGTTGACTTTCTTTATTTTTATGTTATGTGAATAAATTTATTTTCCAGGTTTTATATTTGTGTTTATTGCTTGTATATTTGTGTTCACACAGATATAGCTTGTGGGTAGGCCCGTTTATATCTCGCAGTATTTATTCCCCTAACTGTAAACTTACATGGTGCAAAGCACAAGGCAGAGCCTGAAATTATGCCTTTTTTTAACGTCAAAAGCTTCTTTTAATTCTTGGCTATGACGGTTACTTCAATATGCAATACGCCTTACTCATTGGCTTGGTAGGACTATATATACAAATTCAGTAGATGGCTATTTTATCATGAAGCTTTTTTTTTTGTATGGGGTGGGCAAACAATAGGCACTCCGCATAGCGGATCACTATATTATTTTGGGGTACACCTGTGTTAATATGAAACATTTACTTAAGATAAATTTGCAATAAAGGTGCTAAACTTCTATTGTGCATAGCCTCTATAGCCCAGGTGCCCAACCTGCAGCCCTTTGAGCGTTCTTTTGCGGCCGCCTCAGTCCTGCACTTGCGGGCCCTGAAACCTAATTGTTAATGCATAGGAACTCACCTGTCTGCCCAATCAAAGGTTATGTGCCCCATTAATATTATCAATGGCTTTGATTATATCTATGAGGCACATAACCTTTGATGATATACATGACACAAAATTTGCATTACCACACTACACGGTTCCCTAATGCTTGAAGTATAATATTAAACAAATTTTGGTATTAAAAAATGAAAAATAATGTCTTCTAGCTATGCCTGCTGTCATTTTTGTTTTATAAAAAATGCTTATACTAGTCAGTATAGACTGAAAATGCTATGTGCGGCCCTTAAATGATTCAGAGGGCCGGACTTGTGGCCCTCAATATCAACTCAGTTGCCCACCACTGCTCTATAGCATAGCAATGCATGAGCACTGTGAATGGGTCGGGCTTTTGGCATAGTAAAAAAAAAATAATACATTTAAATAAAAAACTAGAATAAATATTTGTAATATTTGCCAAAACGTGTTAAACTTTATAACCTTACTTCAAACAAGATGTAGTTTTGTAGATTTGTGAGATAATTTAGTTTATATGTCTGAATTGTATTTTTGTGAATTTTTGCATTGTACCCAGTCTACAATAAATAGATACCAGTATATATCAATTTACTGTCCTCACTGGAGATGAAATGTCTCCCAACACAGATATGAATAAAAACCTGACAGAGACTCTAATTGTTCAACGTTATAATTACAGAAAAATACATGAAGTGTCTGCAGTTTAGTTTTAAATAATTGATGGAACTTTTTGCTGTTTCTGTAACATAGTTTTAGATACTTTGTCTATACACTCTGAGAAATTATAAGTCTTAGCACACATTCTCATTGACTATCTACAGGAACTTGCAAAGCCAGGGCTTAGAGGGAAAAACAGTAGCTTGAGAAAAGTGCTCTAGCAGCAACTCTGCCAGTTTTTAATAAGCTTCTCCCTGAAGGTCCTAAGGTGAGAGGAGAAATGCTAGGATGTTTTAGCTCTTAGGACGTTGGCTACACACAAAGAAACCTTTACAGCAGCATAGAACATATCATAACGACACAGTAAAGCTTGATGGAAGCACCTTCTTGTTATATGAGCAATGCTTTCCAGGGTGGGAACTGATGACATCCCACTTTAAAGTTTTTCTTACTTCTGTCAATCCTCAGGCTCCCCATATTCACCTGGGGCTTCAGGCCTGGCTGTAATCATGGTCCTTGTTTCTTTCATTGCCATATGCAGTACCTACTTTTTACTTTGCACTAGGGATAGTGAGTTGTCCTCAGGAAAGTCCTTCTGCAGCAAAGCTCATGGAGAAGTACAAGATCAAGTTCAATCTGACAATCTGATCAGTGTTACTGCTCTGAATGGTCAGGTTTTAGCCTACCAAATAGCAAGCATAAATAAGGGTTCCCATACTTTTCTATGTCCTACTTACATTTTCAGCCTAATACATAAATTCTCCGCTCCTACAGTGACCTACTAATGACATCCCCACTCATAACCTCATCACAAGAGTGGAACTCTCTTCCTCGCCCCATCAGACTTGCTCCTACCTTTGCCACCTTCAAAAAAGCTCTAAAAACCCCACCTCTTCAGCCAACCCACTTTCACGTTCCTAAAATCACAACCATGCCAGTCCCATCCCCCCCCCACCTATTGTATATATATATACTTTGTTCCCCAACTTATTAGATTGTAAGCCCGACCAGGCAGGGTCCTTTACTCCCCCTGTACCTGTGTGTTATATTGTGTTGCACCTCAACTCTAATGTATTGTACAGCGCTGCGTAATATGCTGGCTCTAATTAAATAAATGATAATAATAATATGAGTTCTCTTCGGAAGTGTTGGGAGTCTTCTCAGCGACTGGACTTTGTATAGTCATTCACATAAAAATGTAACCTTTTTACCTTCCACAGATCTAAGCTTTAATCGTTAGATACAATAACATACTTCTACAAATAGATCATAAACCATTCTGGAGGAAGTTGAAATGGCTAAATGTGTTACTCAAATAACTCAATTTCCAGTATTGCCAAATGTAAGCCTTTTCTAGTTTTATCTAAATTATATCTAGCTGCTGATTCCCCCTAACCTAGACAATCAGTGATGGATGTGGGAAATATCTGAACCTGTAGGACATCTGTAACACCTTTCTATAGAGGTTAAGTAGCTGATTGGTTGTTTATAAAATGTATTGAAATGAGACAGCTGCTACCTTTATTGTCTCTAGTCAAGGAACGATTATCACGACCCTGGGGGAAAAAAAGTTGAAGGTGGGAAGTATAAGTGAAGTCATTGTAGAGAGGAAGAAGTTACTCTTTTCCTGTTTTGACAGGAAATGGAGACAAATGTGCTTCCTGACCATTTTCTCATTAGAGAATTTGCTTTTTATTGACCTTAAGGTTACGCACATTTCAGCAAATCTGCTAGGATTGTTTTCATCCTATATATTTATGTGACAGTTGTCAAGAAAGTTGACTTTATATTAAATATATGGTTTCAAAATCCATTGTCTATGTTTCTATATTGTATTAAATATGTAGATTTATATATATATATATATATATATATATATATATATATATATATACATACATAATATGTAGACTAAAATAGAGCACTGTTGTATCAGGAAGTGAAACCAGAGGATTTTTTTGTTTTAGTCACCATTGATTATTCTTGTTAGTTGACTATGTACAATAGGAGAATGCATCTGTTCCTCCTTACTGAAATAACATGAGGGCAGAGGCGGTCTTGACTGGGCTTTAGACAAAACATCAGTAATAGTGATTGGTGACAGTCATTCTATAAAAGTGTGTTTTTAAACAAAAATAAATAAATAATAAATCATACCCAGAGTAACCAATGAGATGCAAGCACTAAAGAAATAATGTCTAGTTAGTTTTAATACTGAAACAAATATAATTTTGATACATAAATTTTATTTTACAAAATCTCATACCTAGTTAGACACCCAAAATCTCATACCTGGTTAGATACCCAAAATTCTCATACCTGGTTAGGTACCCAAAAATCTCATACCTGGTTAAATACCCAATTAGAAACCAGTTAGAAGTCTGTTATCTGTGCACTAAGATTAAGTACAGAGGCATGTATTAATGAAGCCTAAGGAAAAAGAACATATACAGGACAATAGCAGGCGGTGCTAGCCCTCAAAGAGCTGATATATGCTACAAACCATGGCCATCAACCAAATAAAAAATACATTCATTTATTCTGATTTATAGTTTTGAAAATATTTAACATTTCAGAACAAAAAACATTGATTTGATTTCTGTTGTGTTTTCCATTAGATATTACCATTGTTGCCAAAAAGTACAAATAAAAAGTGTTGCTAGCAGGGGTTGTTCTGTTCCAGAGCTTGATGAGTTATTTTAAAGTTGGCTTTAATACTGCAATAATCAACACTATATATACACTTCCTACACACAGTAGCGCAGACAGCAAAATGTCTTACTTAAGCTCTAGTCTACTATTACATACATCTTTCTAAATCTATCTATCTATCTATCTATCTATCTATCTATCTATCTATCTATCTATCTATCTATCTATCTATCTATCTATCTATCTATCTATCTATCTATCTATCTATCTATCTATCTATCTATCTATCTATTTATAATTTTACCTACCTATACAAGAACATAAGTGTGTAATACATATGTGGCACATAAACACAGAAATAAAGGTTTCCTGACAAAGCAGGTTGAGGTGAAATGGAAAATTCCACTGGAGATTCTGAGGATCTTCCTCTCTCCAGTAGCTGCAGCACAACCTCCATGTAAGAATGTGTCTCACCAATTACTGGCACGCTTCATTTCTTTCCACCTTCCCGTAGAGCACCCACAGAGAAAATTTCCATCTTTCTGCCGTTGATGAGGATCTGTGCAAGAGACTAGATGAGAAGACCACACTGTATTAGTTAGAAGTGTTAATACATTATTATTATTCTTTTTTTCATGATTAATCATTGGGGGTCATAAATGATTACTGGATGAAGAGGACAAGCCTAGAAGTTTAATATTATTAAAAAACATATACCAAAGTGAAGTATGTGATTTCACATAGGAATAATGGGGGAATACATGTTAGGCTATGAAATACAACGGCTCCTATTAAATGTTATAAGGCCTCAGTGTAAGAGTAGAATTATTGATTAAATTAATTTGCATGTAACAATATATGTTATCATGCCTTATTATAAGAGTAGACCTATTGATTTGAATCATTTATATTGTAACAATATATCTTATGTGTAAAAAGACTTGGTATAAAATGAGACATATTGATTGTATTAATTCATATTGTAACAATATATCTTATGTGTTATAAGACTTCAGTATAAAAGGAGACCTTTTTTGAATTTAATGGAGACCTACACACATAAAGGGAAATGTGGATTTAGACATTTGTTTATTTTTCTTGACTTGTGTACAGCTTGGCTGGGGAGCCTTAACTTAGTATATTGTGATGGAAATCATTTCTTCTATTGTTTTAATACGTCTTGACTTTTCTGTAAAATTTCTTATAAGAAATGATTATATTTATGAACCCCCCTGGTGTTCCTGGCGGCCCCATCTCATCCAGCGCTGTTCTGTCAGTACTGCACTGGACGAGGTGGGGCCATCCGGCCAAGATCAGAGCCCCGGCAGCTCCGATCTAAAGAGGAGGCTGCTGCAGGAGAGCGGATCCCTCGCTGCCACTGTACCATTCTACTGGATACAGTGATAACTGTATAAAATACAATTCAAAGTAAAAAAAAAAACACATTTCCAAATGAATACATTTTTTATTATAAACAAAAACAAATATAAATACTGTTTTGAAATCTATCATACAAAAGAAGTATTTAAGAGATTTTATCATTTAAATAATACATTTTATTATTAATATTATTATTATTTTACATAATTGTTTGTTTCAAACATTATTATATTCAGGATGTCTACTAGACCCTTGTACGGACATATTTTGGGAAGTTAAAAACCTAAAATCCATTTTGGATTTGGGGAGCTGGGGAGGTTAAGACAGGTCTAATGGGTGGAAAAAGATCGACAAACATTTCATGGCACGATGAAAGTCGCCGGGCAGTTGTGGCAATCGCTCGTTTACAGTAAACCAGTCCTTAAAGTGTGGAACATCTTTGCTTCTCTATCACATCTTCTATATCACATACTAGATAGTTGGATAGAGATGATGATGCTGAATATTTCACCAGCAAGTAATCTGATGGTTGAAAGGTGACAATGGGAGCTGCAAGGTTGGCCCCAATACCTAGTGGTACTGCTTAACTCAAACTATTTTTGTTCATTTGGTAGAAAAAACAACATATATATATATTAGTGCTGTAATGCAAGAGATCCTTTTTAACGCTTGATATATATCATTGCTTGATGATATATTAAAAACACTTAATTATAGGAATCATTTTTCACAGACTAATTGTTTAAATGTCTTTTTCTCTTGCCTTACACTGCTAAGGTTTACATTTGAACTCTGAATAATCGTAAGGAATAATAAAAAGAGGACCATATGAGGTTTCATGGAAAGTGATGAGGTTATTGTTTTTCTTCCTCCTGTACACCATTGAAGAGCTCAAGCAAAGTTTGCAATTCACCAACAATGGAAGCATGACGTACCAAATGACATTTGTTTTGACTCAAAATCATTAGGACTAAACCAGCGCACAACCAAATAGAAAAAGTTCACGTCTCCCCAGAACAATACACCAGGAAGAGCAGATGATGATGTTTTTGTTGGAGGAAGTAAAGCTACCATAGCTATATATACGGTATTTTTAGACACACAAGTAAACAATGCAGTTTATTCCATTGTAATTGTGGACTGATTTATCTTCCTCATAAAGGAACTAAATATAGAAAGTGAAAATACCTACGTATTGAGAAGCAAATCTGTCTGGGGGTGTACTGGGCTGATTTACTAATGTATTCTGTCCACTCGTCCTCTGTGTCCTTTCTAAAGGCAGTTTTAGTTTTTTCATGATTTGTAGAGCTTAGTTATTTATTTAAAATCTGTTGTCAATGTTAGTTTTTTTATGTAAATTTACTGGTATCTGTACTCATACACTGGCTCCTGAATTGGACCCAGTATGTAGTGAGGGAAGATAGATTATAGCCAACTCCATTTATTTGGACATAGCAAGAGAGGAACACAATATTTGTTAGGCAAGGGAAAGACTAGACACCTAATATTTAATAAAGCCATTGTAACATCTCTAACAGACTCCCCTATTTCCTCCAAAAACTAAATATTTTAGCTGGGCTTATGCTGTGCTTTGCTGGGCACTGGACATTGTGTCCATCTGCCAACAACTACTCAGTTGGACATTGGTTAGTTTCAGTAGGTCTTTATGTTGTCTGGTTTTGGTAAATCTAAAGCGAGTTATATACTCTTTTTGAGCATGAAGCGCTCTTTAACTTTTTTAATTAGATGCAACAACCAACAAGAAGATAAGCCATATTGTAAAAAATTGCATACATATTGTATTCACAACAGTGCTTCATAGTGTTATTCACCCATAAGGCGTTTACAATCATTCATTGTTGCAAAATTGCTAGTTATAATCTGGGATGATCAATCATGTTCATCTTGGATAAAATGCAGCTGCCCCTTCCCCCCCCCCCCCCCCCCCCAATTGGGGTCTGACTGCTAATAGCTACTGTATATTCCTATAAGAGAGAACCCAGCAAGAGGTCTTTAATATCCTCCCCTGTCTACAGGATGAGCACTGTGTGTATATCGCTTACCAATCCAATATATCGTAAGTGTGTATCCAGCATATCAGGTCATTCAATGTGAAGTGCAGTAACCATTCAGATCTTAGCTTTCTTACATCTGATGACAGCAAACTGAAAGTTGATTTGTTGCTGTGAGTTTTTGACCCTCATTCATCTTTCCTTTCTATATACATTAAAAGTGTTATTTCTTTTTTGTGAATATGCGCATAAGAACTTTTTTATCTTTATATTCCCTTAAAAGGTTTATAGTGACATGTGTGCTGCACAACTTCATACATTTGTAACAACATATTGAGTTTGTAGTTTTGGTAATGAGCGTGAAAGCTCCTTAAGCTAGAATGGATAAACGCTCAGACTGAAGGCATGTGGGAGCCACTCCTTTGAGTGGTTACAGACCTGCTGACTGGGTTTAAAGTGCTTACATAATCCAATGGCATTACCAGGCAGCTGGCATTCAGTCATTGACCGGGGTGGCAGTTGGTTTTAGATTCCGTTCGGAATGTAACCATATAAAACAACACTTAAACCGTAGAATGTGGAATGTGACGTTTCAATTCTGTTTAAACATAAGCGAAATTCTTTATCTAAGGAATCCGATAGGGGGTAGGAAGGTGGAGCTAAACTCCAGATGAATAGTCCAATGAAGAATTTTATATATATGTACTTTATTTGAAATCCAAAAGATTTGTATTTTGTATTTCTTTGTATTAAATCTAAAGATTTATACAGCTCTACCCAAAAGCACAGACCTCATTTTTCTGTAATGTAACCTTTTCAGGTCTCTTCCCTCCCCAAACCTGCAAATGGACAGGCAAGGACAAGCTCTCTCTTACTCTCAGCATCTGCATTATGATTGGCTTCTTGTACATAAGGCATTGGACAGATGCCGAAGCCAAGTCAACTTAAGATACTTTTCTGAATGTAATTATGAATAAGAGAGTTCCCTACATTTGTGTCCTTTATATAAGCCAGCTTTAAAAAAGACATTTCAATATTATATATTGGTATCTGACCCAGTGTGTGATCATGTTTATTTTAGGGTATTTATGCTTTTATATTACAACATTGCTTTTAGTTTCTACATTATAAAAGGTCTATTTATTAACAACTATTAGTCAGTTTTGATCCAAACTTACAATTATATTTAAATTTTATCGTTATTAGAAAGAACACCTTGTACAAGTCAGTCAAAGCTTTGCCGCCTCACCATGCCACTAACCAATCACCATAACAACATGTTCTGAACACTGAATTCAAATAGTGAGGTATTCTTAGTTCGGTACCCATTCCAGTAAATATTATACATATTTAACTGACTATTTTGTACCAGAAGAACATGTTGGCTTTTTTGGCCTGAAAGAAAGTCAGTAATATAAATATAGATGCTGTGATACTCATATATTTGAACACAGTCTGTGATCAGATTTGTTGCTGTACTGTTTGTTGGTGTGCACTGCCTAGTGAATTTTCTTCTCAGTTTACAAATGTGTTGGGACTGATCAAGTGATTTCATTTGTGGAGCCAGTTGTCACTTTAGCACCAAGTGGTAGGATTCATTGCAAGGCCTAAAGAAGTTTTTAAGTAGGTTTTATGTAGGCTTGCCAACTGTCCAGAAATTTAGAGACAGTTCATAGAAATGAAGATGAAGTAGGGCTGCCCATGAAATCTGAGAGCTTAGCTTCATATTTGAAAACTATTTGAAGTTTATATATTATATAAATATAGTATATTTTGTTAAGCAAGCAGGGTATACCCAAAAAGTGCTTTTGTGTCTTTACTAAATCATAATAAATATATATATATCCTGTCATACCTGTCATCAAATATATATATATCCTGTCATACTTACCGTAATTTTCCTTTCCTGACATGCTCCATGTCAGCATATACATTGGGAAAGCTCCGCCCAATATGTATGCTGACATGGAGCCATCAGTAAAAAGGGAAAATTCCTATCATACTTGCCATATTTTTACTTTTCTGATGCACTCCATGTCAGCACACACATTAGGAGGAGCCAACCCTATGGATATGCTGACATGGAGCCATCAGGAAATATATATTGCTATGTATTTAATCTTTTTATCTAACCGTTTGCCTCAAATGCAGTATCTACTGCTATTGTATACCAAGAAGTATATGTACTTATTGATCTTCATTACTTTTATTCTTTTTCTTCAGGTGACGTTTACGAAGAGGAAGTTTGGGTTAATGAAGAAGGCTTATGAGTTAAGTGTACTATGCGACTGTGAGATAGCACTAATCATCTTCAACAGCACCAACAAACTCTTTCAGTATGCTAGCACGGATATGGATAAGGTCTTGCTGAAATACACAGAATACAACGAGCCACATGAAAGTCGAACTAATTCTGACATCGTAGAGGTAAATGTCAATCAATTTCAAATATAATCAAGTTGATCTAACTCTCTGTATTTCCAACTTTTACAACTTTTCTCATCTGAAGTGAACATTAGACAGACAGAATCATGTAAGTTACAGTTAAGTAATCATAATAAACCATTTAGGTGTTCTTATTTGACCTAGAAAACTACACCTGGATATTATTAGTGTTGGGGGAAACTTGTTTTATTTGTGGTTAGTTGCTCTAATTGTAAATTTTTTGTCCAAAATGGTTAATATCAAAATCTGCATTACTCATGATTCTAATTTATATGTTAATGTAGCAAAGATAGCTTAACATAAATGGAATATAGAACCTGAGAGGGATGTACCAATACAAAGCTCATCTGTGCATTTTAATTCAAAAAAGAGAGCTTGTATATAAGTTTCAAACTCAATGTAATACAAATTCTGCACTCTTCTTTAGACCTTGTGAACTCACTGAACATCCCTCTACAAACCGCACTCCCGTTATGCAAGAAGCTAGTCCATATTTTAGTGCATAGGCTGGATGAGGCTCGGCTTTGGCTGACCAACATTAAGTTGATCTCTGGGTCTATATGCCTCTATTGAGTACTATTGTTTGTGGTGAGAAAAAAATGCGGGTTTATTCAAATAACTCATGCTCAGTAGTAATGAGGTCTAAAGGCCCCCATACACTGGTCCGTTTCCCATCGGATTCCGGGACGATCGATTCCGGGCGCGTGCACGCGAAACGATCGCCCCGGAATCGCGTGAAGCCCACCTTGTCCGATCGATCACGTCCGATTGATCTGGGGCACAGAATCGGATCGGACAGAGAACCAACATGTTGGTCTTTCTGATACGATTCAGCACACATCAGGGGGAGCTGCCATTTGTGAAGTTAGCGATCGGACACGGAATCGTCCAGGAATCCGTGGGCCAAGGTGATATGTAGCGATCGGACAGACTTAATTGGCCGATCGATCGGACCTCCGATTCCCGCTGACATCGCCGGAAACGATCGGATAGGTGATCGATCGGCCATGGAATCCGACAATGTATGGCTAGCTTTAAGAAGTATTGACAGGGAAAACAATTGCTAGTCTATGTGTTACTAAAATCCCATGTTTAATAATGGAACAAATTTGTGCTTGTAGAGATGATTACAAATGTGCACCTGGTAAAGATGAACAAGAGGTTAAGAAAATCATGACATCAACCTAAATAGGGCATTGTGGGTTAGGATTTACTTGGAGGAAGCCTAGTAAATAAATATACAGCATTTGTGCCCTTAACAAATCTGTAAAGTCATATGTACGTGGAAGTCTTTTTGAAACTGTTTTGTGTTTGTTACATTTTGGTTTCTGTGTTTATGGTAAGTGCATCATTTCAGATATGTAGGTAGCAATCTTGTACTTGTTCATACAGTATTCCTGAGACCACCCAGACGGAATATATGAAAACATTTGTGGTATGTGCCGTTTACACAATGCCATGTTTTCTTTGCTTATCCCTTCTAAGAGAAAGTCCAGCTCACCTTCTACAGTATGTGTCTGAGGTCAGCATTTTTAGAACTCTCTCTTCAAAACATTAAGATGTACGATATAAATGGATCTGCCATAACACTGATTTTCACCCAAACAAGTTATTTCAGTATTTTATGGTTACTTCCAATTTAATTATATATTGGTCACCAATATCTCTTGAGGAACTTTGGTGGTATGGTAAAACCACCAGTAACATACTTTTGCTTAACAGATGCCAATACTGAAATCGAAATGGTTTAGTACATCCCCTAGCTGCGATTGATTCTCCATAAACCAATATTTGAGGAAACCAGCTTCCTAGAGCAAAACATTATACATGGCTGGTATAGTAGTGCAAGGTTATAAACTACCCAGGTATGGTTATGGAGGGGCTTAGATTTGTACAGTAGTTGTTTTCCCTACCTCAATGTAAAGTAAAAGATATACATTCTTTTCATGATTTCATGAGTAATGATTTATGACATCAGAAAGCAATAATTTAAATTTGTAGACCTCACACCCAAACGTTTCTTGTTTTTCAGTTGTTACTTAATTCTCGTGCTTTGAGCTCTTTGCATATCAGTGTCATTCCCTGTTCATTGTCCTTTGCTTTACTCATGTGGACCAGTCAGTAGCTGAGACATAGAGGCTTCATGCTTCAACTTGGTTATGATCTAGTCTAGTGTCAGAGTCATGAATATTCATGTACTCCTATGAGAATGTGGCCATTCATGCATATCCCTTCCTGCAATGATCTAGATATGATACAAAATTTACATGTTACCATATCCCAGTTCCAGTATCAAAAGGTCAGGACAGAAAGTCCTTTTTTGTGACACAATAAAAGCATGGATACTTGCTTGGTAAATATCACATTTATCTACATGCTGAGCGGTAGATAGGGACATCTGTCTACAGAACAGGCAAATGGTTATGGTGTATATAATACCATTTCAATGAACATATCAATTTCCTTGCTTTGTGTCCCATATATCATTGATAGTGTTTTGATTCATGTTTTATAAGTGAAAAAAATATATACATAAATACAACCTGCAATTTATTTTTTGTTCTTGGGCACAGATTTATTAAGCCTCACTCTTATGTGGAATCATCTGGAATCAGGACCCAATTTTTACTAGTAGCAAGAATTAAAAATAGTTAAGTACATAGAGACCTAAATGATAATAAAATCACATCTTAAATTCATAAAAGGCACCTACGTGTGTATCTTCACTTTTTCCATTGCACATTCGAAAGTGCACACTACTCCCAAGAGTATAACAGTATAAATAGCTTCAAACCTCCAACATATAGCCCAACAAGAAGATATTAGAGGAGGTTAACAAAACATGGACCTACTCAGTGATATCAGTATTTGCAAGAGATGTCCCTAATGGTATCCATGATCTGGAAGAATTTTAAAGATGCATGTCGATACCTACTGGTTTATAGTTCACATTGGATAGACCTTGAAGTTTTGAGGTTATCCCTAAAGGGGACTTAAAGAGTTTTAAAACTTCCCATCATTATCTAAAAAATTGTGAGCTAGAAGGTTGGCAGGTTAAGCTTTAGATGACTGTAAATCTAAACTCTAAGTTTCTCTTCAATCACCCATGCTTCAAACATATGGATTAAGTAGAGTAGGCATATTGAGTAAGAAGAGTACAGTAGAGTGAAGTTTACAAATCATACAATGTGTTTGTGACTCACAAGGATTCTGCCCAGAGTAAAATCTCAATTAGTCAACAGATTCAGCTTACGGCATGTGACATTCCATTCAAATCCATGCTGATAAACCCACGTGCATCCCTGACAGCAATCCTCCAATCCCATTTTCTTGATTGTCTTATTTTCCTTCAGCCTGTCAAATCTTAAGAGCTGTTAGCAAGGACTGGTGATCTGGCTTGTGTCAAGTCACCTGTTGGGATGTTTTGAATAGGAAATGTAGAAAATATAATCTGCCATGTCAGTGCTTCTAAATGTAACGACTAGCTATAAACAAAATTATATTTCAAATGCCTTATCTATTTGGATTTTGTTGCACATAAACACCATTGTAATTAGAAAAAAAAGAAATTTATTCAATTACATAAATAAAGTTCTGGTTGTCACTGACCATATTGTATTAAGTGAATCTGTCATCCTTTCATTCATCATACCAGGACAAATCCTAGCAAACAGGTAGTTAATGTTTCTTACAAACAGAAGGAAGAGCAAGAGCTTAGTTTTTCCAGCTCGTTCTCTTTTGTCAATACAGGCACATGGCCCATTGGTCGTAAAGGTGCTAGTGCCTTGTAGACTGAACTGTCTGGCATCTGAATTCCCCATTAATTAACATATCCACCGCTGCACTTTACACAGTAAAATCTTTTAGTAATACAGGACAGCCTTAGAGCTGAACTTAAGGCAAGCAAGTTTTGTCATCCAGTTTAGAGGGACATCGCCACCACCCATTATGATCGTACCCATTTCATTTTGGATTTTAAATTAATGGCACCATGCCCAGGGGAAAGATTTGGGATTTAAACTTTAAAAAAAGACTAATCTTAATAGATCTTAATAGATACTAAGGGTGGATAGGATGTACTGCATGACATAAGAAACATTTAGCTATATCCCATTTAGGATATGTTGTTCCATTACCTGACATATCAATCTCTGTATTTTAACCTCTCCCTCTATGTCTATATAAATATATATACACACTTTTTTGTAAAATTATTTAAAAATTTTTATTTCTTTATTAGTATAGTTAGTATTAGTATTTTTTAGTATTAGTATTTTTTTAAGGAACACTGTAGTGCTGGGCATCCATAATAGAGCTTAAAGATGTCCAACTCTTCTTTGTTTCGTTTGCCCTTTAACTCTCTTTAACTTTTTTTGAGAATAAAGTATGATATTAATTGATCGGCCATAACATTGATGTTCACTCGAAATTTATATTTCAGTATTTTATGGTTACTACCAAGTTTATTGGTCACCAATATCTCTTGTGGAACTTTGGGGGTTTTGTATAACCACCAGTATTATACTTCTGCTTTAAAGCCCCCATTTTGTTCTACCAAACCCTTGTAATATGAGGACCTCTTTAATCCTTCCAATCACTATGTATTCTATCAGGGAGGCCACTCTACTACACAGTTGTTGGTAGATCTAATGGCTGTCTTTATTAATATGTAGGTGATTTGAGTTTTTCATAATATGCTTCTTCCTTACTAGAAAATATAGGTAAGGGTCTTTTTAACTGTTATTTTTATCTTGGGCGCACTGTAGTGGTGGGCATCCATACTAGGTCTACAGATCTTCAACTCTACTTTACCCTTTAAATAGATGATGGTGCCTGAATTTTTCAGTGGTGCAGACACCAAGGTTACCATAATGCCTCAACTGCAGCTATACTGGGGAGGGAATGAACACAGCTGCATGTCTTTTTGTAATCATCATAACTTTCATCAAAGTTTTTTTCTAGTTGTACAATGTAATGTTTCAAGGAAGGCCATGGCTATGGAAGAATAGAGCTTTGTAGCCAAGCAGCTCAGACATACTGTAACCACATTAATATGTCATTGTCATTAGTAAACTGTGTCCCTGTGTCAAAGTGATTTGTGTCTGAGAGGTCCGAAATGCTGTTACAGAATGGTCTTGTTCTGATCATGGGGCTGTCATACACATTATTCTATTAGAGGAGAAAAAAAAAGATGCCAAATGAGCTTGCTCTCCAAGGGCTAGATTACATAAGCGGCTGCAGTTTTACATATGACTTCAGCGTGGTCATAATTGCATTCGCTTTAGCTGATTAAATAGAAGCACAAACAGCTTGTTGACCATTTATTTCTAGATCTCGAAAGCTTAGTGTTATAACATCAGTTCTACAAAGTTAAGGTTGAAATATAGTAAAGAAAAGTTTAGGTTTGTGATAGGAATAGGCAACCTCCTTATAGTTTTTACAGGTTTCTATCCCTCGATTCCTGTCTGTATTGGTCCCCAGGACAGGAAGTAAAGGAAAGAAGAAGAGTGTAGCATTGTAAGTGGTAAGAAACTCTCTTGTCATGTTTGTGTCATCAGCCTCTCCCACTGGAAAGAGCTGAGACGGGAAATACAATCTTCTCAAACAAATGTATTAATAAAAACCTGACATTGTGTCCAACCCTTGTCTGCTCCATCCAAAGCTAACAGAACATTCATAATTACAGCCTTTTTAAAGCTCACTTGTATGTTTGCACTCTAAAAATATAAAGAACTTTAGTAGAAATGATAGTTTTAAGGTAACAATGTTTGTGAAAATGGAACCATTCCAAGGTACAATGCAACCTTGGTGGAGCAAAATGGTGATCTGCTAAAATATATAGAGTAGGGCATACTTATTTTCTTATTTCAGGGCCAGCAAGCAAGCAAGCATGCAGATCAGGATCAGAAGTCAGAACTGCTGACTTATTTCCATGTCAATGGTTTGCTGAACACTGCTGAAGGCATATGATAAGCTTGAAAGTTTGAAACCAAGCATTCTAGAAGTTCATAAAAAACAGCCTCCATGCTTCTTCAGTAACGATTTGCTTTTACCCCAAATCTGGCTGAAACATTTAGCTTAGTTCTGAAGAGGAAGGATGTCTAACCCTTCTTAAGAAGGCTTAGACACTTTGTAAGATGTTTAATTCCATCTTAACCCTACTAGGCATATTGTCCCTCACTGTCAGGACAGGACGTGATGGGAAATCTCTCCAACAGGCACGCAGAGAAAAATTTGACCTTGTTTTATTGCCATTTAGGACTTCTCGTCCTAGTAACAACTGCTTATCCCACTCCCCCATTTCTCATTTGGCTGTTACACAGATAGAAAACCAATAGGGTCACAGACAGATATGAAAACAGATCAACAAATGGACAGAGAAGCTGCATTCCTGGTCGTCTATATTGGCTGGAACAGGTGGCATCATAAGAGTAGGGATTACTCAGAGCAGCTCTGTTTTGTAAAGAGAATACTCATTCATAGATGCCCCAACAGTGAGAAGATGAGACGTCTTCATCTCTCTCCAATTTGTTTTCTGAATAGTGAGTGATTTGTAGTGAAAAAGAAACCCTACTCAATAACTGAAATAGCTGAAATGATCTAATGTGTTCAAAACATTTATATTATTTGTATGATCCTAGGTAAAAACAGCAATCGCACAAAATCCCAATATTTTTTGACTTAAGCTAAATTCACATGGTTGGTTGACTGTTGACAGCTGCCCTGAGACCATTGCTAATGCCATGGTTGGACACAGTGTGCAGGAGCTTAGGTGGTGGTTGTCCGATATTGACTACCGCCCCATGTTATCCTACTGAGCAAACGCCGAAAACCATCTGGAAGACACTGACTATGTGAATAAGCCTTAAGACTGTATCATCAATTGCACTTGACATTGGACTTTTTTTTTTTTATAATAAAATGCCCTTCTAGTGAGTTGAAGTGAGTTTATTTAGGGGTTTTACTGCTGACAATAATGCTTCCAGATACACTAGACCAGGGGTGGACACACTTGGTGGGCCACATTGGCTTCTTAAATTTGATAAAGGGGCCGGACCAAGAGCCTGTAATGGCTGACCTGCCATATGTGTGGCAATTCCATGCATCGCCGGCATCACATATTATGGCGGTGATGTGTAATAGGCAACGTGTGACAGGGACGTTGTTGTCTTTTTACATCTCCTCCTAATTACAATGAGCAGAGAAAATTCATAGAGACTGCCTGTCACCATGAGGATGTACCCACAGTTTCATAATCACGTCACTGCATCATCCCCAAATAAATGTTTGGACTCCACTAAGTATTATATACACTTTTTGCAGAGAACAAGCAGAGGAGAGCATCTTTTCAACAAAGTGACAGAGGGCCAGAAAAGAAAGCTAAAGGGCCAGATCCGGCCCCCGGGCCTTAGTTTGCCCCCCCCCTGCACTAAACCTTGATGAATTACGAAAATGAAATGTGAAAGGGAAGTTTATCCAGAATATTGAGTATTTTTTTACTAAAATATATATACACACATAATGTATATTAAATTGGTGAGAGCTATAGGGTCTGTGGATGATTACAGTTATCTTTGTGAGTTGTTATGTGGTTCCCAGCTAGTAGACATTGGCCCACCAGGTGCCCCTGTTTACTGTACACTAGTTTTTGTAAAGCATTTTCAGTCGAGCCCTCTTTTCTTTTGTTAAATATTTTTAGAGTATAATTCCTAACATCACTACCCTGCCAGTCCCACCTATTGTATACTTCCCCAACCTATTAGATTGTAAGCCCAACCGGACAGGGTCCTCTACTGTGTCATAATCTGTACCTGTATGTACTATCCTGTGTTGTATCTCCACTCTAATGTATTGTACAGTGAATTATATTGGCATATTATATATTGGAGTATTATATGTTGGCGCTACATAAATAAATGATAATAATTAATGAATAAATAAAAATAATTAAAAGTCCTCTTCGGACCTATAGCCTCTCATCGTTAGAAAGTAAGTGCCAAAGCTATCCTCTTCCCGTTGACAGAAATATTTCACCCTACCAGGTCTTGCTTCTTGCCGTTCTAGTTCCCGGTTACAGAAAATCATGCCTGGCTGACAGTTAGGAAAAATGTTCCATGTAATCTTCTCATATGGCCGTAGCAGTGAAACATTTCTTCCGATCTGGTCATAGAAGAATGTTCTTTGTTTTCACTGACACTGCCTCACATAGTAACAGCTTGTTGTATTTGAGTTTTATAGCCAGAGGGAAGGTTTATTTTTAAATCGTTGAACTCCAAATTCTCTTTATTTTTCCAAGATTGGAAGCAGCTGAATTGCCTGAAGTTACAGGTTGGAGACTCTCTCTGCAATACGCAAAGGGAAGTTCTGTCTCCTCCCCCTTTTGTGTTTTTTTTCCCTTATTTTATTTTTTCCTAATAAATGTCTGTTAACTGGTAGTCACCTAAAAATAGAAAGCCACCCGGCTAAAAATAGAGCAGCTCGCAGTCCTGCCAAGGAAAATGAAGAGGAATAGGCGTGGAATAGAAGCCTCAGTAACTCGGTCCTATTCATTCAGCCATCCCTATGAGAATGCGAGCAATGATAAAGTGACCTTGAAAAACCACAGGCCTTAGCTGCTCTCTTCAGACTTCTGGGTGCCACTAAACATTTCAGCCCAAGGATATATTTTTTCACATTGATCGTAAACACTTTCAGAAAGACAAGGCATTGTTTCACAGACCTTGCTGTCTGAAACTTTTTTTTCTCATAATCTACAGGTATACAGTTTTTATACAAACAGCAAATTGTTCCAGGAAATAAATCCACTGGCTTCTGAATTCCTCGATAAATAGTGCACTCCATAAGAGATTTAATAGTAAAGCTTGTTTTATGGAATCTACCATAATACCACCTTATATTGAGCATGTTTTCAGTATTGCCTAACATTTTTTTTTACTTTTTTCTTATAATAATGGCTTTAGGCAAATATATTTTAATACATTTATGGCGAACATAAGCAGTAGATACACCATGAGGACCCTGCATTTCATATTAAATTGAAATGGTTGGCAACCTTTTCTGGCTTAAGTGCAGCCTACCAAGGGGTGGATGAGAGCAAGGAGCCATTTAACCCTCCATTTAACCCCCAACCAGCCCACACGCTAAAAAGGAAGAGAGAGCAGCCAAGATCTCTTTTTGGGCCTCCATCTTCATTTCCACATTCTGGAAGATAGGAGAGCAGCAAAGATCGCTGTAAAGCTAGCCATACACGTGCAGGATTCCATGGCCAATTGATCACTCACCCGATCGATTCCGGCGATTCTGCCGGGAATCGCAGGTGTGATCAATCGGCCAATTAAGAGTATCCATCGCTGCATACCACCTTGTCCAACGGATTCCGGCACGATTCCGGGACGATTCCGTGTCCGATTCCACCTCCGATTCCACCTCACAAATGGCAACTCCCCCTGATCTGTGCAGAATCGGATCAAAAAGACCAACATGTTGGTTCTCTGACGGATCCGATTCTGGGCCCCCGAACGATTGGACGTGATCGGACGGACAAGGTGGGCTGCACACGATTCCGGCACGATCGATTCATGTGCACGCGCCCGGAATCGATCGGCCCGGAATCCGGCCGGAATCCGACCCGTGTATGGGGGCCTTAACACTTTGCTCTTGAAGCTCTTTTTCCAGACATGATCTTTGATGCTCTTTCCTACTGCCAGGCTTTATGTGCTGGTGGGTAGGAGAAGGCTTGGGAGCAGTACCACAGCAAGAAGGCTGAAGAGCCGTATTTGGTTCCAGAGCTGCTGATTGCCAACTCCTTTTGCTCTAGATGCCCATATCACATTAATACAACTAAAAGTTGTTGTTTTTTATTTATTAAGAGAGGTTAGAGAATTACTTCTTAGTTGTGAACCACTTTGCCCATTTCTTTTTTTGCTGTATGTATTTGCGGTATGTACATATTTATAGCCTAAATTGCCTATAAAGTAAAGACAGTTAATATGTTTGAGGGGTAAGGGTAGCCTATTGCCCATGTCTTCACTGTTGTGTGAAGGAGAGCATTGTTATCACCCTTCTTAGCTTGTCTGCTCATTCTTTATAGGCTGTAAGAGGTTTTAGCAGCATATAAGTTTGTTCAGGGAGTCCTGAGACTGAAAATATGGATAGCCAGGTAACCTAACAAGCGTAATTAATTGGTGAAGATGCCGGTTAGTAGATGCAAGGGGAAAAGCAAATGATTATTTTTTTAGACGTTTTTTATTTTACGTATATCCTGAACTTTTTCACTAATGTAAAAAATGTATTTAAAATGTATTTAAACAAAACCTAGTAATCTAAAATGCACTGATAACGTGTACAAGTGTATGGCATTGTCATCCTACCTTCAGCTCTTTTAAAAAAAAAGCCCTGAAAACCCACCTCTTCAATCTCTCCTATCCATCTTCTCACCCCTAACATTACAACCATGCAAGTCTGCATGCTTGATAGCAAAGTAAATATCATTGATAATGGTTTACATTTACGTTAAATGCCTCTATGTGAATATAGGTTTTATATATTCCATTATAAATATAATTGATACTTATGACCACAGATCACTGCACCAGAAATATAGAGTTATAAAATATGAATGGTTGGTAAGCTGCAATTTTGGCTTCCAACGGGATTCTATTTTTATATGTCTTAGTTGTATCATTTAGTCATAATACACCTTGTTGTTGTCCCATCCTCATACATTATGTATCTAAAAATCAATGTCATTTAGACCTTGTAGGCCTGAAGAAGGTTATCAGATGTAGCAAGAGGCAGTCGCTTTATTTTAGAAAATGACCTTCCTTTTCATTGATCAAAATTTAGCCCAAATGCTGTAGGAGGGCAGGAAGAGGAGGCATCTTGTGCTTTCCTTTTCACCATGTTACAAAAGCATATCATGCAGGGTGTCGGTATTATATTTAAAGTGATAATAAAATATTAAAGTTATCTGCAAGTTGGGAAATCTATCCAACATATCCGGTCCTTTTTATTGACCATTAGTGGTGGAAGGTTGCTTTGAAAGGAAGTTTTATTGTATGCTGTAGGTCTAATGCCCTTAGACTTGTGATACAAACAAAAAGGTGAAAAAACATGTTGTTCCCAAGTCTAGAGAAAAATCTGATTTCTGTTGTGTGGAATGGATTATATATATTTTTTCGATCAACAATAGGACATATGTCTACATTATTTAACCTGTATTGTTACTTGAATCTAAAAACTACTTCTTTCCATTAATAAAAAGCCTTGGCAAAAATCATATGGTCTCCCATGATCTACCATGGGTATTCGTTTTACTTTGACAACAGCTAAATTATGTTTAATCACAAGGACCATGCAAGGTAGCTTCAACACTGTCACTGTATCTAAAACAAAGACTATACATATACTTTAATGCATATTACTAAAATGTATTACTGTATGTCTAAAAACATCTAAATTATTAAAGTTGTTCAACACTTGTTATAAACTTAAGAGCACTTTTCTCATTTTCTCTAAATGTCCAACAGGATTTCATAAGAAGTCTTTTAAAAGTAGATATTACACATTCTAAAGGCCCCTATACACAGAGAGATTTTTCATTAAATTTCGTGTGCGTTCTCGCCAATCGTTCAGCGAGCCCTCCTGCTCCTTAGAAAAATCCATCGAACAGGTATCCACCATGTTGGTAAATCTCTGTTCATTAGCCATTGCTATGGATGGAGACCGAGGGTATGGCCAATGGAACTGGGCAGATACACTTTAAAACTGTAATTAATTTAATATTAGAATTTGAACATGGTGATGATGAGATTTAAGAACTGCTATTACAGCATAGCTCATGTTTTATGTTCAGTTTTACATCCCAGTAAACAGATATCTCAAGTGAATCTATAAAATGTCATGCTTCATGCTGCATAAGCATAACAATGTGTGTTTCTTCCTGTTTGATACCGAAAGGCTTACAAATATCTGATTTCGTGGACAAACACAGTTCCAGGGTGTGGAAAGCGTACCTCAGTATTCAGGGCCTGGCAGCCCAAGGTATTGTTATACGCAGTTCCTGTAAGCCGACTGATGATAAGACTTACAAAACAAAGGCTGGTAATTGATGGAGCAGTCTACAGGCATTTCAGGAAGAATCGAGGTCCTTGTTTCCAGGCCCATTAACTTCTCTGGTCTCCTTCCTCCTTATACAAGGCATTTTGTCTTGTAGCACATTGCC
>CM070032.1:38000227-38015987 GCA_036250615.1 Ptychadena robeensis | reverse complement strand
AGATGGAGACAAGGTAAGACAAGCAGGTCTATAACGTATATCCAAGTCATGTCTCCTAGAGAGTTCATTAGCAATCATTTCAAATTAAACAAATTCTGTACAGACAGGCTGCTTGGTTTCTGAACTATGGATGGTAGGCGGCAATCTCCAATTGTGTCCTCCTCTATAGAAAACAGCTGCCATTGTTCTTGCCTGTTGATTAATAATCCAGAAGGAGGTACAAGAATATCACCAACAATAAACTTGGGTAACAAATCCCTAGCTTATGTATGAAGCTTTAAGCCGGCCATAGATGTCTCGATCCATGGCCAGCTTGTAGAAGACTAATTACAGCGTGGTAACGTCACAAAGCTTTGAGGAGTCGGCTATAGAACAGACGGGAATCCTGTGTACTCCACTAACACAGGGATTCCCGGCAGATTGAAGCCAATTAACTTGGAGGGAGAGGAGACTTAACTGACTTCAACAGGATCGGCCACAAAAAGTACCGGCTGTGGGATCCGACCTGCCAACTTTTTGGGTCGAAACTGCGAGTTGGGCACCTCTGTAGTTGTGGGCAACCGACCACCATGTGGTTCGCGTGAGCGCACAGGCTGGTCGAATGCCTGCAACTACTGCCAGGAATCGGCACGTCTATGGCCGGCTTTAGATTCTTGAAGGATAACATTGAGGTTTCACACAACCCATTGCATGAAGCTTGTGTTTAGTAAATACAACATATATCGTCATCCTAGTTATTTTTCTATTTCTGCATACAAGTTTGTTATGCCTAAAAAGAAAAAAATATATTACCAGCAGTGCTTTTCTTCGGAGCTCTCATTTTTTTAATATCTTGATTTGCCTAGTTAAGGAACAAGTTAATGATCTTGCTTGTTTTTATTATGTTTAAAAATCTATTGAAAGAATGTTTGCTTGACAATTTTAATGCCAAATCCAACTGTGGTTTTGTTTTGTGGTCCCATGTGGTTTATGGTAAGACCACCTGACCTGATATTTCTGTGTTACCAGAACTAAAATTAAAACGTGGGACCATCTCAAGAACAACAACAATAGCAGCGATTGATATGTGCAGAATGACTTAATAAGCTTAGTGAATACACTGACATGGTGTAGCGTGTGTGTGTGCCATCATTGCGGTTTGTTGATTAGTCAATCTTTATTTTTGGTTAGTAGTCCCTGAGTACTGAGCAGGTACTCTCAGTCCCAAGTCTTTGGAAAACCAATATTTGTGAGCGACTTATGTGTTAAGGTTTTCTTGAACTCTCTCCAGTAAGCCATATCTTAAAAGTATTAGGACTATATATCACTTTGTATAATCAATACTTATCATGGTGCTGATGCTCAGAAAGAAACTTGTGATGCACTTTAGGATATATTTTGTGTTGCTTTGATCAGACTCATCAAATATTTAAGCAAAGTAAGGACATCATCGTTATATTTAAAAAAGCAGCCTTACGTTGTGTTGTTCAAAACAACAGATTGCCAAGGACATTGTGCGAGATTATCATACATTTGAATGAGAGTTGTGTTCACTCCAAAACTGGTTGGGCTAAATGCAACCAAAAGTATTCACTTTAATACTAGAAAATGACAGTTTTGGTAAAAATCCACTTTTTAGTTGGTTTAAAAGTTATAGTGCACCTATGTGCTTGTGCATCATTATTATTATCAACCATATGAATCATCCTTCATACCTTATTAGGTGTATGTATCATTTGAATTTTTAATGTGCCACCACATAATTATTGCACAGGGACAGTGATAATGTTGCAGGTTACATTTAATCAGAATAATGCATTAAGGAGAATGCATGAACCCCTTATAGCACTATATGGCTATAGAAACCATCTTCCTGGTCCTGTTGCTATGGCAATGAACACTTAAATGACACATATGTATAATTAATAAGAAAGTACATTTGAGACTTGCCGGTCAATTTAAATTAAATATATTTTTTTTTAATGGGGGGAAGATACCCAGTTATACCAATAGGTATAAATAGATAGCCTATGTGGTCTAAATTTTATATTTTATAACCTGTAACATATACAGAACAGAAAACTCATCATTACATGTAAAAAAATTATATATATATACTGTATATATATATGTATATATATATATATATATATATATATATATATAAATGCAACCATTACTCTAATCTAGTTCTTGGACCTTGCTGGTTTCCAAACTCTGAACCAAGCATGCAGCTCCTCATGTGCCAAGTCTCAAACAACAAAGCCAGGGACAGCCAGTCAACTTGTATTTTCAGGAAGATAATGGCAATGGTGGTACCTGTATTGTTCGCTTTCCCTTTCCCTTGGGACAAAGTTCCCAGTTTAGTAACATGCACCTTATAAAACTGCGTTTGAAAGGGTAAACAATCCCTGTAACATTTATTAACAATTTGTCAGGTCGTTGAATGTTACACACAAAGGATTTCTTATAAGTCATTTTTCATGTAGTCTCTCAGAGCTACAATGGTAGGGAGCCAATTGGGCTCAGAGATCCTTGTAGATGTCTCTTGGTGGTTACCTTCTTTAGGTAAAATGTCAAAATGATAAAATGCAATAACATGTAATTCATAAAATAACACTGTACTGAGAATACCATTATATATTATATAGTATATGTTTATTATTAATGTTATGGCGTGTTTACCAGCCTAAGGCCAACAGCATCCAGAGCCTTTGAGGACATATCACATAAGGTCCCCCATATACAATGAACCCAGGACTCCACTACTACATTCCTACTACTTTTGTATTAAAGCTTTTATCATTTATTTGATACAGCCTATATGCTTAATATATGTTGAGTCACCCTGATTTCTTTTATTTTAAGGCTAAAAGATAGCCATCCCTAAGACCAAATATTACCTATTCAGTTTTAATAGCATCAACTGTTATATATAATTCCATTTCTATATAAAGCTTTTATGATGCATTCAAATAGCCTACTAAAGCCTACTAATTAGGAATACACATTGGAGGGACAGTTATCAGGGAATATATTTTTATTTCATCAGATACAGTTGATGATAGTGAAGACTTTTTGGAACTGGTCCTTGTGATATAAAAGTCACCAGAAACATTTCTAGTGCCAAGGACCATTATATTTTTTAATATATAATATTTTTTATTTTATTAATTTATCTTTTTGGATTACTGACATGTTATTGGAAATAACATGTTGCCCGTGCCCCAAGCATATCAGTAAATAAAAAGTGTTTGACATCTGAATAGGTTGTGTTTATATATTAAAACCTGACACAATAGATATGTGGTTCTTACATTGTAATTAATTGGCCATTCTTCTACTATAATAATCTTTCTAATGTACACTGCTTAATGACTGTTATTTTTCACTTGTCCTACAACCAGTCTTGTACCTTGCGGAGTACATTGCTTTTCTTACGGCTCGGCAACTATTGGACTGCTGTTTAGTCTAGGACCACATAAGGAATGAAGTCCGACTGGGGAGCTGTTACTATGTGATATCATTAGTAATGATTGATTTCACTTCATTAATGCTTCTCTTTCATAGTATACAAATCACTGGGGCACCTGGTGTTTGGTTGTTGAAGCTTAGCATAGTTATGATGCAAGAGCCATGGAATTTTAATAATTAATACTACATTTCATAGCTTATACCATTATTTAGTTCTATGTAAATATGTTCAGTTTTTAATTCTTACACTGACAATCTTTATCCTTTTCTTGTGCTGACTATGAAGCACATTTTAGAGGTTGTCTGTTTAGCTGCCAGTTGTCGGTCTTGGGACCCAAGGTACCCGCTGGTACAAAGATTATTGTACCCTTGAAATAATTTCCCATCCCTGATAGTGACAAGTTTGAATTTTGCCTTTGCATCGAGTCTTAAGACTCTCTTGTAGCTTCTAGAAGTCACTAACAGGGGTTCATGTGACTTATCAGCAGACCTGTCAACCCTTCCGTTTTGGCTGGGAAAGTCAAGTTTTTATGTGCCTTTCCCGGCCAATCGCGCTATTCTCCCTGCTAATGTCCTACCTCGCACATTACCAGCACAAGCAGGGTGGAACATTAGCAGGGAGAGTAACTCCCTCTCCCTGCTAAATCAGCCGAGAAGTCCACCTGGTGCCAGAAGTGAGGTCAGTGACATCACTTCTGATACTTTAAACGCGGAAGAACCAAGATCTGTATACCGGAAATGATGTCACTGATGTCACTTTCTGTACGTCCCTCGATTTTTTTGTTATGAAACTTGACAGCTATGCTTATCAGTACACTGAAAAACAGTTGTTACCTAACATCTGAAAATGCCTAAAATCTGCGGATTTGGAGAGATCCATGTTCATTTTCTAATATTGCATTGCACCATGCACCATGCACCATTGCACCATGTCCATGTAACTTATCTGACGTTTTTTCTCTATATATACGGGATAAAAAATACACATATAGATATATAGGTGGCAGAGGAGCACAATATTTAAAAAAAGAACAGGCGTACAGATTTACAGATTTACTAAAAAAAAGTGTTATTATATTATGTATCCACCTTGACTATAAGGTTATGTTTAGCTTTATTCTTTTGAGGGCCATAATATTTTTTCCTTGGACAAGAGGGAAGGAGGCCATACTCTCACAGCTCAAAGTAAGGGTTATACTGGTTATGCCCATTGCCAAGCACAGTAAGCAAAATAGTAAAGCAATACAGTATATTAGACACCATAACCCTCAGTCAAGTCTTATGTTGTTAAGTTTAGATCAGAAAGGTAGAAAGGGTGCCACTAATTACTTCTAAAACCCAAGCACTGTATATTCCCTAAGTTTTTTCTGGAGTTTTGCTTACAGTATATGGAACTTGCTCTAGTTTCTATATATTTATCTCTGGTAGTTTGTCCATTCTCCCAGCCCTAGAGGGGTTAATGGATGCCTCTTGCCTTTAGTTATCAGCAGTTTCCACTGCCATGCAGGGTTCCTTGGACATACAGTACAGGCTCTGTACATAGCTGGGAAATTTCCTTTCAAAGTGGAAACTCTGATAAGCTACAGCACAGATCCCACCTATGTGACTTTACACACATTTTCCTTTAATTATCTATTTGATGTACAGTATTTCATTTTTTTTACCAGCTTACTGTTCACAAGAGTGGATCAATTTCTTTCTGGATCCATTTAGTTTAATACAATAAAACAAACAGTAGAGAAAAACTGTTATGTAGGTAAACAAAAAAAAAACTTGTCTGCAAAAGAAAAAAGTGTTACCAAGCAGAATGCCTGTGCGAGAAGCTGTAGATAGGAGCTGTCATTCTCTTGACTTTCACAGATGTGACTCACAGTGAAGTAGTTAAAATAAGATTGTAAATCAATAGTGGCAGAAACTAAAATGTGTAAAAGGAATAAAAAAAATACCTTTAGGATAATTTGCCATCTCTTATTTCCCCAGTTATTCATAGTGATCGCAGATTTGTTGATTTGGCAGCTCTTTAGTAAATAAACTTAATTAATTTCAGTTTCAACACTGTGATGTCAGCTTTACTTGATGCATATATGCATTTTGTTTTCTGTATACACTTTGTTGTTGTCAGTTGGAAAGCTATCTTTGAAGTATTGCAGTGATTCTATCCTTGTGTATTAGATCTAATCAGATGTTCCCAAATCTGCTTAATTTAAGCACATATTTAATTATGATTTTAAGATTATCGAGACTCTGTCTAGATCTCTTCTATGCTTACTGAGGCTGTTTGTCCTTATTTGTTGTCTCATACCTGTCAAGCCTCCCGTTTTGGCCAGCAAAGTCAAGTTTTTTATGTGGCTTTCCCGGCCATTTTCCGATTTCACAAAATCTCAGATTTTTCCCAGGATATTAAAATCAGGCTAATTTAGGAGGGAGGGGCGTTACTCTGCCTCCTAAGTTCCCATCCCGCTTGTAGATGATGTGCGGGGTGGGACATTGCTAGGGAGAGTAATGCCCTCTCCCTCCTAAGTTAGGCAGAAAATAAATAGGTAGGGAACTTTAATCTCCTGATACAGGAAGTGACATCACTTTTGATTTGATTTTAGTTTAGAATCTTGGATTCTGTCCTGGGCAGATAGGGAAATAAATTACCTTTTTTAGTTTTGGAAAAAATTATATTTTTTATTTCCATCTGAAAATTAAGATTTCTTCATTTTCCTGTCCTGCTGTAGACTATATAAAGGATAACTTTCTAAGGTTTAGGATATCTTTTTAGAGAGCTGTCAATGGGGACAATTGTCCGCATTGAAAGATATATTATTCTGGTTTTAGTGAGTAAAAGTTTTGGAATTTCATTCTCAGTATTCATAAGGACAATCTGATAAAGTAAATCTCCTTGATGGGCACATAGATGGCAGTTGAAATCTAAGCCCTCAACAATAGCATAATAAGATTGAGAGTTCATAAAATTATATATATATATATATATATATATATATATATATATATATATACAAACAACATGTTGTTAATTGTATTATCATGTATTTTAGCAAACCCTTTCAGCTATATTATATATGGAAAGTAGTATTATATCCATTATCATTGCTGGAAAGTCTTACGTTATACTGCCTTCTGTAGTTTAATGACCGGAGCTCATGTTATTGACAGTATGACAAGTATGAAAAACAGGCAGCTTTAACCCGTCGAGATTAAGGGAACTGATCTGTTGAGGCAAAGCAGAAGGTTCCATCTATGGCCATGGAGCAGAATACGCTATTGCGATTGGCTGATGATGTTTGGCCTTTGCCGACTTAGACAACAGGTGCAGACTTGCTGACAGGTGGGGATATCTGGGATAAGCAAAATTGCTGATGGCTAGTGATGTAGTCCCGTGTCAGATTGTAAACTGCTGAGCATTGACAGAACAGATAGCCAACATGTGTGCTTTGGGATCATTTCATTCTCTCAATCACTCTGAAGCACTGTTGGCCCTAAATCAAATCCCTGGTGAATACAGTCAGGTCCAAACAGAACCAAGATATGTTATTATTTAGGACTTCTGTCAAGAGAACGGGAACATGATCTTCTTGGTGGGGGCTCGATGTCACAAGTCAATCTGATATGGCTGTTTGTGTGTCTCCCTTTTTACGTCTCTTTGGCATTGCTCAAGTACATGCAATATTTTCTAATGTTCGTTTATGGCACAATTATAAGAGTTATTATCTCTCTCTGCTGATTATTTGCTGGCCGTCTTACAATATATATTGAATAAATAGAATGCTCATTATATTAAATACTTTAAATCATTCTTGACCTGTCCTTACCAACAAATGTGTTATTTGTAAAGACATTAATGTATACCAGCTGTCTGGATATGGGAGTCAGCAGCCTGCTCCGCCGTGTTGGGGCCGTGCTGTTACCATCAAGGTCAATTTCCTGAATCACTGCATGTTCTTTCAATGAGACCACACATATTCAGGTCATTGTTTGTCAGCCATGGATATTATTCGAACATTTACTTTAAAATTATGTAATGGGATTAAACAAGTTTCACAATATATCAGGGATGTTGGTGGAAGGGAGAGTCTTTGAAGTCACTTCTTTTCAAGCTGTGACCCACCTTAAGCACCAGCCTACTGAAATCCTGGCTGGGCTTTTGTAATATTGTTACAAGAAACGAGGGGGAAGGGGCAGGGAAATGGTGTCTTCCACCTTAATCATAAGATTCACTACAACAAAAGGACATACGAACATTGATCCCCCTTATATGCTTGAAAGTGCCGACATCCCACTCTTACCCACCATTTTCCTCAGTGGGGTGGAGTCTTCACTCCGGGACTTTTATGGCACATAACTTAACCCAGGATCTTGATAAAGCATGATATATTTTTATTAAAAGAAGTACATCCATGATCATATGAATTAAATTAAATTAAAACCGGAGGGAGACAGAAGTCTCCCGGGTCCCTCCGCCAGGCGGCACTTCACCCGTGCCCGGTGCCAGACCAAGCCAACCTAGCTAGGGGCTTGGCTGTACCGAGACCGGTGACTCTTTCAATCACTAAGTGTGAGGTGCAGGTAACAAGAATAAGAATTCAGGTATTGAACCCAAGCAGAGGTACATGAGAGCTAAGCACCAGCTTATAGCACAGTGATGGTAAACCTATGGCACACATGCCAGAAGTGGCACTGAGAACCATCTCTGTGCGCACGTGAGCTGTCAGCCAGCACAGAGTAAAGAACTGCAGCCAATCGGCCCTCTCTTCTAATTGCACACAGCACCCCATACCCTCCCCTATTCTATCTTTTAGGTAAGTAGAGGGTGTCTGTATAGAATTTGTATGTGTAACTCAGGTATTATTATACAGCATTATATTGCCATGTCATTGAGATAAATAAGTGGGGTTTGGGGTTTCAGTTTGGGCACTTGGACTCTAAAAGTTTTGTCGACACTGTTCTAGCACCTACTACCTTGCTATCCACTAAGGCAAAAAATAACATGAATCTCCTAAAGCTATTTAAATCTGTTCGTTCACCACAAGGCAACCCCTTAGTGTTACAACAAGAGGCCTGTGGCTGTTTTTTTTTTAACAAATCCACACATACCTAGGATGATACTTGCATTTGTATACTATCTATATCAAGCTGTTATAGGCTGCTAACAGGATTATTCATCCATTATTTACCTAAGGGCACATCTACCCAAATCTAGGAAGAAGGTATAAGTGTTAGCGCAGTATAATGTTGCCTAGTTTATGGCTATTCACCAAGTGTTTCTTTAAATTGCTGCTGTTTACATTGTGATGCAAAGAGCCTTATGTGTCATTTCAGTGACAGGCTGACACGTATACATTGGGACATGTAAACAGGTGCCAACTTCTCAGCTAACAGTCATGTAATCTTATCAAAGCTACTGTTAGTACAGGACATACAGCATTTCACATTTACATGAAATACAAATGCACACCTAATTTATTATCCAAGAGGAAGGACATGGTACCTACAACTTTACCAATAGATTAATTTATATAATTTTATATATATATATATATATTAATGGAAGCAGTAGCACACATCAAGCCTAGAAGTCTCATCACCCAGTCTGTGCTGTTGAACACAATATAAATTACAAATTAAAGATTGCATTAAAGCTACAATTACAGAAAATGGCCAGGCGCTCCTGTCTGCGAGCACCTGCAAACTTGTGTATGCATTCGGTGGTCATTTAGATTATGACAGGTCTATCAGGCGAATACCAGCGTCTCATGTCGTGTTCGCTGGTTGGTCGTGGTAATTGCCTTTAGGTATTACTATTATGCACCATTTCCTTGGAGTCTTTGATCTGAGAGATGATCTGAGAGCCCCCACTTGTGATGAAGGAGAGTTATTCCCCATTTCAGGTTGACTTTCATGGTGCAAACCATCTAGGCGAGATATGGTTCATAGCTATAACTATAATGTTGGCTATATTAGAGTCTCATTAACCAAAAATAGTAATAGTTTCCATCTCCTGATATAAATGTGGTGAGATCCTCCATCACGCTCCTTTAATATGTAAGATATTTACGTCCAATGTAACAATATATTGATATAATATATTAAACATCTTCAAACACCATAGCTTACCTTTAAATGTGTAGGTGGTGAATTACTATAATGATCATTTTTACTTAAACCCATTGAACCCTAGCTCGCTTAAAACAGCTAATCAAATTCAAAGGAAACGTCTATTTTAGGCTTTTCTTAAAATAACTGGTTGTTTCTAGTGAAGGTTTCCTTTGGTAAATGTCCCAGACAATGTGATAATCTGTGACACCAGACTTTTTCAATTCTCTGGGTAAAATTACAAGTAAGATTTTGTTTTTGTGATTATCACTTTATGATTTTAAATCATTCAGATTGAAGTTTTATACCATGTATTTCTTAGCTGGAAGGCCTGAATTGTTATGTAAAGAACACTTAGAGAAGGATATTTGTGCCACCTGTTGTAGGTGTTATTTTCTCACATATGTTTATTTTTCTCATATATAACCTAGTCAGTCAGTAGATGCAATGTTCAGAAAAATGTACAGTCTACGGTATAATATGAGGATTTATTGTGTTTCTTTATATATAAATTATATTGATAATATTTCCTTACATATTCATTTAATTCATAACATTATAGTATATATTTTATAATATGGTAATGATAGTTTTGTAAAACATTTCAAGGGATCTAAAAGTTTTTTTCTTATTATTTCTTTCCAAAACCAGGAAATTTCTTTATATCTATATCTAATATCTTTGAAATGTATAAAAGTTTTTTTTTATTAATTTTCTTGGAACTTCAGACCCATTTAATAAAATTTTATGCTATGCTAGGCCCCTCACACGACAATAACTTCTACTTAGTAGATAGTAATACATGGTTTGGCAATACAGCCTCAGATAAATACAAATTCTAAACTATTCTCATGGTAAGTATGTAAATCTTCACAATTGTACTTTCTTCAGAGTGCTGCTGCCTCATGTAAACTGAGTGTCCCCTTGTGAACAACAAATTACACTTTTGTCAACTAAAAGTCTTTAAAGATTTTGATCAATTCTAGTTATATTATATTATCTACTTATATACATAGCCTGCATAGGTTATCACCGTATACTGGTATATTTTCTTATTAGCCATGGAACTTTTTACTGTGTCCTTAAACAACTTGCTGGTCTTCACCTTATGTGCTCTTTTGAGGTGGTGGTCGGGGGGGTTCTCAAAGGCAAGGGATGGAAATGAGGACAGATAGCACATGGTATATTTAACAAAAAAAGGTTTAGAAAATCTCGACTGAATGGTTTAGTATATGTTTTGCTTCTACCAGAGAACCTTGAGTAGTCAACAAACACAGTTTTTTTCTAATGTGTGTATATGCAAGCCCACAATGATTTATCTACAGGGAATACATTTTTTAGATACAAAAACATTTCACACCTAAATTCTGTTAACAGAGAATGTTAGAATAAAATGAGAATCAATTCCTTTTAGCATATATAGTGTTATATATAGCATGTATAATGTTGTGTAAGCTCTGCTACATGTTGGTCCTTATCATTTACAAACCAGTATATAGATGACCCCGGTCCTAGGCTTCATACACTGGTGGGGACTAAGTTGTCCAACTTATGTGTTTCAGACGTTGAGAAAGAAAGGACTTAATGGTTGTGACAGTCCAGATCCTGATGCTGACGATTCAGTAGGTCACAGCCCTGAGTCCGAGGACAAGTACAGAAAAATAAATGAAGATATTGATCTAATGATCAGCAGGCAAAGATTGTGTGTAAGTACTCTGAACATCCGTTCATATTTTTGATATATTTGTGATATTTCTCTAAACCTGGCAGGCATTGAACAAGAAAGAACACAAAGGCTGTGACAGCCCCGATCCCGATTCTTCCTATGCCCTCACCCCACGCACTGAAGAAAAATATAAAAAAATTAATGAAGAGTTTGATATTATGATCAAGAGCCATAAAATACCTGTAAGTACCTGAGGTCACATGGCTGGTCTGCTGACTACTGCTGACGTAACACCCCCTTAACCCTTGTAGTGCTGATTTCTCATTCAGAATACTTTCAGTAGTATGTATTCTGAATCTATCATCGTAAAGCATTTACATTTAGCTATAAAAAAAACCTCTTTTACCATGGCACATTTGGAAGACAACTTTTCCTGTTAAATACCTAAACCAGAACAAGGACTATGACACTTCAACTTGTAGCATATTGACTGTATCCACTAAAAACTGCATCCACTTATATCCAAATAACAAGGAGACTAATATAATATATGTTCAGTTATGTGGTTTTAAAATCTGTGTCACAATTCAAAAACAACATATGATTTAGGTGTAATGGTGGTAGCCATTTTTACTTGTGCCACATACTGGTTCCTGGTCAGTAATGTACCAAACCAGTTCAGCATCACTAATCAGAAATAGCATGAAGCATGTTGGCTAAAAATAGCTACTAGCATCAAAGCAATCCTACACATGTAAGTTCCTTTATTTCTATTTTAGCTATGGTTATATTTATTTACTCCTCAAAATAATAAATTCATGGGGACAATATGTAGCTTGATTTGGATAATAAGAAAAAGTACTAAATACAAACCATGAACAAGCTGCAATAGAGAGATATTGATACAGTAGAACCAAGAAGAGAAATGAAAGGAGCTCATATTAGCTGCTAAACTCGCTCTACCTTAAAAATGCTTCAGAGACCATGGTGAAAATAACACTCTCATGTCAAGTGAGTTTTTAAGACAACCCTAGGATCAGGTTAATATTGTGAAAAGATGACCAGCAACTCCATCCCTGCTTATTGATTCCTTTTTTAGGATAATTTCCATGGGAGGTTGGCTAAGCAAGCGTGCCCATAGTTTTATGGATCGTGGCTTAATTGTCTTGGATACTTAAAAAATGCCACCTAGACTCCCCATCCCAGTCATCATTAAGTATTGCTTAATTTACTTGTTGACTTTAACAATACCAAAAAAAATGTTAAATGCAAAAAACAAATGTTATTGGAAAATGCAATCTGTCCCATGTATGATCGTCTTTGGTCTAAAAACTCAGTTTTTTGAAATGACGGCTTTTAGTTTAAACAGTTATGCCTAAATGGAACCCATGTTGACAAATCAAGTGTATGTTTAAGATATTTAGTTGCTTAACCAAGCCACTTCAGAATTATTACCAGAAATATAACTACATATGTAGCATACAACCCTTAATGCATTCACAATGTGCCAAGGTGAACATTACTTGTCTAATAGCTTGTGTGATATCTTCAACATTATCAGAGCTTATCATGCAGAGGCCAATATTACTGACTTCCATCCAAACTTAACAAGTGTCTTGGGCAAGTTATGAAAAATCTGTAACATTATAGAACAAGTCCAGTTGAATATAACTACAAGCTATACCATGACCTTTATGAATGAGATCCTTCACATCCAGATAGATGTGCCAAGCCAAGACAGATTATACTTAGCTTTGGAATACACATTGATATACTCACACAAAAATATGACCTGTATATATCTAAAACTTCAATCCTAATTTGAAATGGCAGACAATATAAATGCATGAAATCTTGTTTCCAAGGCACAATCATGCTGGTGTGCTGGGGTGATACTAAAGCAGTCATAAGCTTTGCTTTTTCTTAAGTAGTCTGTGTTCATTTCTATGCTTGTAAAGTAGAGCAAAATTTAATATCCAACCCCTGAAGAAATTCACATGCCTTGCCAGTCACTTAAGAGAAATAACTTTGCATGAGCCTTTCTCTCTTTTGTTTTTGATGTAATGTATAATATGATGCATGTTTACATGCATATTAAATCACTGAGTGATTGATTATTTTACTAGAGTGGGATGACATATGTATGAAAATGTGTGCTGTGGGCTTTTTCTGTTCTTTGTTCATTCTGTTTACCGCTGAGCTGACTTAACCTGTATGGCACCGAATTAAAGCAGTACTCTAGCAAAGTATAGATATTGTTTAATGTATTGTAATACAATGCATTCGCTTTTTCACATGCTTTCCTGGCACTTTAATAGTTTTTAATATGCAGCGTTGGATATGCCCCAATAAAAAAAACGCAGCACATTCTCTATATGACTAACAATATAGTTCACCTAGAAGGTCCTATGATATCTTTTTTTTACTGGCCGGATGACCAGACTAACAGGTCAAGAAAAAGGGAAAAAAACATATTTAAGGATGGGTGAATTATATCATAATAAATTAAATACTCACAAAACAGTACATTGAAGAGTCTCTCTTTAATTGCCTAATATGACATATATATATATATATATATATATATATATATATATATATATATATATATATATATATATATATATATATATATATATATATATATATATATATATATATATATGTGTGTATATATATAATTTTCACCTTTTGAAAAGCAGGTCACCCTTATGCCCATTGACGATGGGATGAGAGCTCAAGTAACAACACACAATTAACATTTCCATCATGGTGCATTTTCATCCATCCTGTTGAGGTGCCCTCGCATTCCTGGTTGGCTAGATAGTTACAGTATGTTTTCACAAAGCTCTTTTGGATACTTATGTAGCAGAGATGCAATTTGAGAGCAGGGACATAAATGCCTTCTAAAACCCATGATGATCACAGCAACAACAGCTGTTGGCACTGGCAAAGGCAGGAGGAGAGGATCACTAGCAGGCGGAGAAGAGGGTATTTTACTGGGTTCTGTGAAATCCACAAGACTTAGACATATTCACTTGTCCTATGCAAATATTGATTAGAGAAGGCAGTTCATAAATATAGAAGAACTTTCATTTGCTGGGTTGGGCAGCCAGCCCAGAGTACAGTAAACATAGCTGTACATTTCTATGAAGTCATTATCACAACGAGAGGTGATGAGTCTGTCTTATCAAGAATTTATTCGCTGTACTCTTCCCAATTAAAAGAAAAGCAGTCAAAAAATGGTTTAATATGTCAGAGCTGCTTTTTAAAACAAAATATATGGGACTTGAAAACCTCTGCAATGAAAACCTGAAATAAAACAAATGGAGCCCAGAGTCAATTGCTGACCTTGTGCTCCACAAAAGAGCAATTCAGGCTGTGGTTCTTGTGGTTTGAAAGTATAGGGTGCCCTGGTCTGGAGGCTGGACACTGCCATTTTATACAGGAAGGATGGCACCATCAAAATGACAGCCTCACAGACGCTCTAAACACATGGCACACTAGATCCATTTTTGGTTTGTCTTGCCCACCTGACCACAAACTAGGGGTGGTAAGAAAACACAGGCCAGCAGTTAAAATGCACAAATGTAAGCCTTTGCTCATGCAGGAAGAAAGATCCTTTGAATGAGCTGGACTGTGGATATGAAACATGGGTTATATCTGTAACCACTAGTACAAAAAAGAACCTGACTTCTCCATCCATAAGAAAACACCGCCTGTGCCAGCAGAAAAGGCTGGCTGTGGCACTTCATGAAAAGGGTCGCTCAGGTTTCTACAGAAAGAGCCTAAGGACATAAAACTTTGTGGTCCAAAAACATCTGATAATAATTAGACGTGCATTTGTACTTTGGAGGAGAACATTATTAGAGTGCTTTACTAAAACTGCTTGAGATTAAAGGAGGCTCAGCTAATTACTGGAGAAAAGTGTGTGGGTCGAGCTGGCCATGATGTAGTATGACGAATTGCATCTGTGTCATCGTGTATTCCAGCTAGTCTTTTCAGGAATATCTCCTGAAAAAATGTGCAATAATCTTTTAGATGTTCTAGTTCACCTAAGAAACTTAGGAATTTGTAAATTTTTAAAAAAAATTTCTTCATAACTCTCCCCAATATTACTCTTTAAACTGTGCTGCTTTACAGTTTGGAGAAATCACAATATAAACATGCATCGAAGAGTAACATAATGGAAGACAATAGAACAAAAGGTGGGAAAACCCTGCCCCGAAGTTCTTAAGGTCTAACGGAAATGGGGGAAGTGATAAACGAAGACCAAGTGCATATTTATAGAATGGATCAGCTACGTCTAAATATAACATATAATACATTTATGCAGGAATCAGTCACCTGGTTTTTTTCTGTGTAGTGACCAAAACACATTTTAGCCAGGGCCAGATGTGTGTGAAAGCAAAAAATATAAGCAGGGGCAGAATAGTAAAAGCACATTAATAAATAGCAAAAAAGGGGCCAGGTATGTAGCACTGTAAATAAGAACAAGGACAGAGGCGCACAACCTAGTACAACAGATGGTTAAAAAATGTG
>CM070032.1:37981207-38000127 GCA_036250615.1 Ptychadena robeensis | reverse complement strand
TAGCTGTGTAATCACTGCTAAAGGTTGTGCGCAACTACCCATTATCTTTCTTAGCATGTAGCACTGTAACCCTCATAATCCATGCACTGCTTTTAATTATTCAATACTAAGATTGGATAATCAAAAGCAGTGCATGGATTTTGAGGGTTAAACAATAATAATAAATAACAGTTTTTCACAATGTCTCAAATAAAAAAAAATTCATGATTAAAAGACACCCGAAGGCCACCACTTTTTATGTCATAGGTGTTTAATGGGCATATATATAAATAGTTGGTAGAGCCCACTAAAAAGCAAAAATATTCCTGGATGAAGTTGGAAATGGTCCTGGAGCCAGCTAAAAAAAAAATTAGAAGATAGTCTGAGAAGACATCTAAGAAAGTAGATATTAATCACTTATTGGGAAGATGTGTCTAGCTTTAAGCCCCCCATACACCTTACAATCTTTCCATACAATTTCTGTACAATCAACTTTTCTTTTACCAAAACGATGTAATATGAGGACCTTTCTAAACCTTCCAATCACTATGTATTATAGCAGGGAGGCCACTATACTACATAGTTGTTGATAGATCTAATGGAAATTGTATGGAGCGATCTAAAGGTGTATGGGGGGCTTTACAGTGTTATTATAGTTGTAACTAGTCACCCTTGTCCATCTGGGGTCATTGTAGATCTGGGACCTTATGCAGACAGTGAAGCTGCTTGGAACATAGAAATAAGGAATTATATTATTGAATGGGGCACCTCTCCTCAGTCTGTGGGCATTAAAGTATTTTCCTTATTATTAGTAAGCAGTAAAAGGGCTAACAAACAATGCTTTGTAGCTGCAGGCAGCTCAGAGTTCGGTTAAGTTTTTATGGTCTGCCCTGGGTGATTTGTTGTCCACTATTTATTTATTGTTGGTTGGGTGTGTGGGTAAAGCCTGCCATACACACGCCGATGTGTGTAGGCAGACTAGTCCCGATATCTTTCCGGGAGGCTAACGTGATGACGTCATCACGTTAGCCTCCCGTTGCATTATGGGGCCCCTTCAATCGGCTGGGCACCCTTTGTGTGCCGGCCATAAGCTGCAATGAAGACGCCGAAGACATGTCCGTTCTCTGGCCGGCCGAGAAGTGGGGCGACAGGGATCTGTCGCCCCATGTGGGCACATGCCGATTAGCGGCCGATTTTTAACCTGACCGACGGCGCGAGCGCGCACACCCATCGGTCAGATTAAAAATTGGCCGCTTATTGGCATGTGTATGGCTAGCATAACCCGAATGACATACACCTTTAGATTTCTCTGTGCGATCCGGCATGATGGCTGATTTTAGCCCAATCCTGCTAGTTGCTGCACCCGATTCCTGCACGACCCGATCCCTAACGGATGTGCAGGAATCGGAACATCTATGCCCAGCTTAAAGCATATCTGACAGTAAGATCTAAAGGTGCATGGCCAGCTTTACTCTAATGCATGTTGGTTTAAGTTGTATTTTTTCTTCAGCTTAAAGCACCCGGTGGTTGTTTACATTAGAAAGCTAGCAGCGTGCCAAATCTTTCTTTTCAGTGATCGGTTATTTTGGCAAATTTCAGTCGATCATTAAAGCAATGAATGGGTTTTCTATGTATTTCAATTGATTTTAATCTGATTGTACTATGGAGCCTTTGGAAAGCCAGGCCTTTGAAAAGGAATTGATTGGTTTTGAATCTATCACACTGTGTGATGGCACAATCAATCAATGTTAGACTGACACTCAATATTACAGTTGCACAAGCCAATCAAATGTTAGATTGATTGAACAAAAGTTGATGTGTGTATGGCTAGCTTTAGAAAAGTTGATCCAAAAATGTGGAATGTGTTCTTGCTTCTGTAAACCTGCAAATACAAGTCAAGTTTGCAACCCTGTGTCATACATATAACATTAACATAGTACAGCTAAAGGACCTTTTATAAGAAAGGAACATCTGGACAGTATGAACAAAGAAATAAACTTGATTTGTTTAAATGTTGAAAATTTGCTTGATTTTCTATTATCCACAACTTTCTCACATAGCTTGTTTATGATAATAGCCATATCAATCTGTAATGTAATATAAAAACACATTAATTTGCTTAGTGAGGATAGACGTGCATGAATGCTTATGTTTTGGGTGTTTACTTTAAGTTCATTGAAGTATTTCTAACTCCCTTCATTTACAGTAAAGGCTATTATTCTCTAAGGGTTCATTTACACTATTTTCTAGTTATTGCACCAAATGATAAAAACACCCACACTTAGTGACTTACACTTGTCACCAACAATAAACCATTGAAAGTAAACCATGGGAAAAAGAATGGGGAGGCAGCAGTAGTGGCAGAAGGTTATTCTGATTCTAAGTCACAAGCAGAGCACTATGAGCAGCATCCATGTTTTATGAGGTTTTAGCTAACATTATACTTATTTTAAAGTAAATCCGGAGATAAATGTTTGTTACCACATCAGCTTTATAGGCGGGTAGAGGATCAATTGGGTAGAAGATTCCAACTAATCTTTAGATGTAATTGAAAATAACAATGAATAGTATAATTCAGAACAGAATCATTTACTGTTTCCTTTTTTCCATGCACAGGCCGTTCCACCTCCCAATTTTGAGATGCCGGTTTCCATCCCGGTGAGCAATCATAACAGTTTGGCATACAATCCAGCTGGTTCACTGGGTAATCATAACCTACTGCCATTGTCTCATCAATCCCTGCAAAGAAACAGCATGTCTCCAGGCTTGACACATCGGCCACCCAGTGCAGGTAACACAGGTAAACAAAGCATTATTGTGTTTTAATTAGGGCCATTCTATTGCTGAAACCAGATTTCTATAAGGTAGGTTTTGCTGCAAAGTAAGTCTGCAAACCAAACCACTCAACACAATTGGAAATCAGGAAAATTCAGAATATTTTTCAGCCTGATTTTTTTCTTATTTACAGTAGAAATTATTTTGCTCTATTGCATAGACCACTCTGTCACTTAAGCCAAGGGTGTCCTCATTTTTTGTCTTGGTAGGCAGTTTTTAAATGACACCAACAATGAAAATGGTAAACATATATTTATTAATATATAGACTGAATATACTGTATATTTAAAATATATATTGTTTACCTTTCATAACAGCATGAATATGTATGGGAGAATACAATTGTGGCCATACAAATGTCCTTGCGTTAATAATGAAAAGCAGGGTTCCACAATCACCTGTTGCCTATGTTATCTATTGGTCCATCGAGAACCTCCATTTAAGCATCCCTGATTAAAACCTTTCATAGACATTAGGTGACAGTTACCAAGTGATATACTCTTGTCTATACCATATGAAGACTGATCTATGAGAAGAGTATAAAACATCCGTGTGATATGGGTCACCAAAGAATTCTACTACAAACCTGTGTTTGATGGCACTTAATGCAGTTGCAGCACACTGTTAAACATCTAAACATTAAGATAATGCCTGCACTTCTAACCATGTCAATGTCTGGGGACTGTATTATTGATTTACATTTTATCAGATTAGATATATGTCAACAGCAACTCCCATTCTAGTATATGTTATTGCAGAAATAAAGTATTATGAGTCTAATATCTGTTTCCTACCAATTCAAAAGAAACTCTAAACCACAAATAAGATCGGACCCTTAACTACAAAAATCTGCCAATGTCTAAATATTTTCATTTACAATACTATTTAATACAATAATTGCCTATGTCATTGGTTCCCAAACTGGGGCACGGGCCTGTGAGCATTCTGAGCCTGTGTTTAAATGGTGAGGGGGGCTCAATAATGTTCCTTAATAGAAAAGGGGGGCCCTGCAAGTAAAGTTTGGGAACCACTGGCCTATGTGATCCAGTCTCCATACCATTAGATGTATGTTCTAGTTCCAATATTGGGCGCATAGTAAAAATACATTAAGACGATGAGGTTTGAATCAATGAATACTTTGACCAGCATTCTCCTCAACTGATATTCAGAACAACTATAATAATAAACTAACAATATCTACAGAAACTACAGGCAGGTGTAAAGGAAGAATATTAACAGCATCAATTGCAGCCACCCAACATATCCTTTGAGTTAATTACATTTTTGTTCTTAGCTGGAGCAATCCTAATCATTTCCACCCAAGATATTTAGTTAAGAAAACCCTCATAAAAAGTTTGCCCATGGTATTTTCTAAACCTCAAGGTTATTTTTATTGCCATCATGAAACATTAAAAAAATAGTTCACAGTTCACATTCTTCTAATGGACCTAAAAGGTTTATGGAAGTAAGTTAAGATGTGGTGTCTGTGGTCAATGGTAGCATTGCTGACTCTGCTTGTTTCTTCTTTAATTCATAGGTGGTCTGATGGGTGGGGACCTCACAAGCGGTGCAGGCACCAGTGCAGGTAAATGAAAGATTGCTAATTGCCGAAAAACACTACTTGTTCTAATTAAATATCCACTGGATATAAAAATCATGCCGATTTGAATGTAAACCACAAGAAACATATACAGCTATATGTGAATTTCCGATTGTAAAAAAATGTTCATAGATGCGAGTAGAGCATGGATATATGTGCTGGTTTAGGTACACATATTATATGCTACCCTGGTTTAAGTAACTACACAACAAAATGTTTAATTATTAATCTAGACTGATATATTTATATTTCTCATTTAGATTCTTCCTGATTGTCACTGTTTTCTTTCTTATGATTCTGAAAAATAGTTTTTTTTCAAATATTCTACGCACCAAAAAAAAAATAATTATGCACACATTGGTATTAATATGGTACTGTCTTGTGAGCTTAATGCTGATGGTGCCACACTTGCCTCTCCTGGGTTATCAGTTATGTAATAGGATATCAGACTTGCTATGCAAAACCAATAATTAAACACTTAATCAAACACTTAAATACTTCAGATTGTTTCAGAAAAGAAGTGAAAGATATTGAGACATGTAGATATATTTTAAACTTGGCCTCGGAGCCAGTATACTTATTGTTAGCACTGGCTGTTGTCTTACATACATTAAATAGAATTACCTTTATAAACACTTTTAAAAAGTGGCTCTGATCTTCTTGAATATCTTTTAAAAATTCTGTGCATGGAAGTATTCCGAAGGTTGGAAAGCTATGTATTGTTAGCCAACAAGTCTTTATTGCAGCTTTTTATTTTGCCCCAGAAGAAACCTTAAAATAGTTTCAGATCTGAAATAAACTCTACTAAAAACAATGCATTAAAGGGTCAGGGAAAATGGTTGAGGACCAGTGAGGAATGCCCATCTTAGAATGCTCTATTTCCAGACAGCAAAAAAAGATAATTGGTGACCTTCTGCTGATTCTTCCAAGAAACAGTGGCCCCAGAAGTGTGCAGATTCCATGTAATTGTGGGGGGGGGGGGGGGGGGATCTTGGCCACATCTTGAAGAACCAATGAAAGAACCATAAGGCTTCTCAGAACCCTGATCTAGAAAAGCTGCCCCAGTGCCACCAATACCATAAGTGTAACATGATCTTGGTACAATAAATGTTAGAGCAGAGTATGTTGGACATTTTACAGTAGGGAATAATTAGAGGGTAGATCTAAACCAGGGGTGGGCTAACTGGACTCTTGGGCCACATTGGCTTCTTAAATTTAATAAAGGGCCAAGAGCCTGTAATGGCCAGCCTACCATAGGTATGCCAATTCGATGCATCATCAGCATCACTAATGATGGCTGTGATGTGTAAAAGGCAACATGTGAGATGTGTGTTATCATTTTATATTTCCTGCTCATTCATTGAAATGAGCAGAGTTAATTCCTAGAGGCTGCCTGTCACCATGAGAATGCGCCCACAGTGTCATTACATGATCACGCCACTGCATCTTCCCCAAGGCAACGTTTGGACACTTCTAGGCATTATGTGCACTCATTGCAGAGAACAAATGGAGAGGAGCATCTTTTCAATGCAATGGGCCAGTTCCAGCTCCCGGGTCTTAGTGTGCCCACCCCTGACCTAGACATTATTTTCTTATAGTCAAATGATGACATTACGACAACTTTGTAGCAGTTAATTAAGTCACTTCCTTGGCTATGCAACCAGGCAAGTAAAAGAGGCCTACTTGATTATTTGTCTGCTGTGTTGGACATTATGTGCCCATTGTGTTCCACGACCATGCAGATACCACACATTGTAGAGTAGGGATTTGCCTGTAATCTGAAAAGAAACAAGTGGGAAAAAGCAGGAAAGGGTCAGTGCAGAAGCAGCGCTGCTACTATTTACAGGATAGAAACAAATCAATATAATAGCCATGCTGAGATACACAAAATGGGTAATTTACTAAGCGATTTGGTTAAATGGCAGTTTGCCAGCAGTTCGCTTTGTCTGGACGAGTTCAAAATGTATGAAATGATATCATAAATCTGTCTGCAATTAAAACAGAAACCTACACCAATGTTACAGAAAACAAGAAACTACAGTAATCCATATACAAATAATATCTTCTGAATCCTGTACGAGATGAAACAACTTTTTTTTGTAGCAGACGGCTCCTCAATGTTTCTGTTTGGGAGGTTTCTTGCCAGACACAAATGTTCAGCAAGTGCCACACTGAGCATAGATGAATAATTATACAGGAAAATGGAGTGTGTGATTTCTCTTGTCATTTCACTGCACACAGATGTAAAATGATGTGATTAAGGCTGTGACGGATCATAAAGAATTGGCTTTATGTTTTATTTAATACTACCATTGCAAAGACGTGTTTACTGTGCACAGTGAAGGGACATCATAGAGGCAGATGAGCAGACCAGTTCATGTAAAGTCAATACTGTCTGCCTCAAAACATCTCTGAACAATATGGCTATTTAAGACCCGTGTATGTCTACAGCACAGTTTCAGAGAATAGCAATGTTGCCTTTGTTCAGTCCCTCAATATATAACAGAGAGCTCTGTATGAGCCGTGTTCAAGGGTTTAAATTGGTGATATAATCATGTGCCAGAAATCCAGAGTAATGGCTAAATTTAGAGTCATCCGTATCCTTATATTTCTATAGGAAATATACCATTAAAATGTAGAAAATAGGTCACTAAAATAGGTCTTCCCTTTTACAAGAATTAAATAATATGTCAGCCTCACCCTTTGGTGATAACATGTTTGACCAATTTTCATAAATGCATTTTCATGCCAATCTACAATATGAGTACATTTCACTTGGTTTTATTATATATGCTATAAGTAGAGAATAATACTTGCTGAACTTTAAGAATACATAAAGCTTTTATTTAAGCTGATAATGCAACCCATACTGCACTGAAATTAACACTAATATAGTCAAATGTTCTTTTCTGACTACATATCAACTCACCCTGTCCTCAGCTTCAAATCAGAAGGGGAAGGGATGACAAAATAAAATATATACCTCATGGACCCTTACAAGATCTAGATACATTTTTTATTGAAATAACATCAGAATTAAAACATATATTCTCCACTGATGGGTTTCATCCATTCCTGAAACCAGTCATGGTAGGATGTCAAAATTTACACTTTGGATAGCTAATGAAAAGGGTGATCCATATGAATGACACAGACCAGGCATTGGTTTCTAACTTTAATATTCAAGACACCTCTCCAGGAAGGATAATAGCATACATGTCTTTGCTCTGGTAGAACAGCCTTCTTACATGCCCAGCAAGGGGTGTTGTTCATCAAAGAGATAGGGTTGACAGCAGCATGCACACTATTTCTGTTGTGGAGAAGTAGTCAAGATCATGCTAGGTTTCTGGAAGATCAGCAAGTATTGCCTGTACTTGTAGGGTTCCATGTGCTTATTGTAATATTTATTGACCTAATAGAAACTTTAAAAGTTGAGTGTCAACCTCTTGGCTTGACTTTTTTAGTTTCTTAGCAATATAGGGTATTGTACCGTGTAAGCCATCGATAAATAAATAGAGTTTGGAGTTCAAGTGATACTGTTTATTGGCTAACTGAAATCATTAGAGAAGCAAGAGTTAGGGATGTCTCAGATCCCTTCTTCATGCTAATACAATTCTGGTGTTAAAAACCTCACATTTATACACAAAATTACAAGGACATAAATTGTTTCTTAGAAAACCTTAATTCATATGACTTTGGTTCCAAGGTTAAACATGGATTCTTCATATGTAATACAAACATATCAATCTCAGGCTAACCCATTCAGCCCTTGAGGTCTTGATCATTACTAACATTTCAAAAACATCGGAACATGACACGGGGACAAGAAAGTCAAGAGAAATTTAATAGAAAAAAGAAAGTGATAAGAGAACGTAGCTAGTAAATAAAAGTGAGTTGTAGTAATGGCTGAGCATACACATATTTACTTCCTAGGTGAGGACATCAATGAGCACCTTCACACTTAAGGCCCCAATATACCTTACAATCTTACCATACAACTTTTCTTCTACCAAAACCATGTAATATGAGGACCTTTCTAAACCTTCCAATCACTATGTATTCTATCAGTGAGGACCCGGCACTACATAGTTGTTGGTAGATCTAAAGGAAATTGTATGGAGTGATCTAAATAAATGGGGTGCTTTAGTCATGTACTTTAGTGCATCAGCACCAGCCAGAGCTCTGTAGTTCCTAACACGCAGCTTATGGAAAAGGGCAGTTGGTCAGAAACACATTTATTAACCACCATAATTATTCAATTGTAACAATGTTTCTTCTTTATAGATCTTTTTAGGAAGTGACTTCAACAGTAGAAAAATAAATTATTTATCTCAACATACTGGGGGGGCTAATTGGTGAAATAGGAGTAGGGCAGGGATAAGGAAAGAAAAAGCTGTATGCCTAGCTGCCAAATAATGCAAATTAGGTCCCCAAATAATTTTAATAGAATAGGTTAGTGATTAGTGGTTGGTGATTCTTTACATTCATTGTATCCCACCTCTGCTGCCATGTCCTTTTCTGAGTCTGCCTTCTTTGTACTTTGGCCAATTGGCAGACACTGGTGATGTAACCATTTTGCATGTTCTCTGAGGTTACATTATGTTGGCAGTGCTAAGACTGTACTAAATATGTTCCATAGACAGTGTGTAGAAAAACATTATTGCCATCAGGTAAATCAATGAATATTTGGGCAGAAGAGAGTTACAAAGCAACAATGTGGCAAATTTTACCTTTTAAAGTTTAATTCCACCTTAAAAATGGCTTAATCCTTTGTCTGTAATATGATAGATAAATCACTTTGCAACGAGTGTGAATAAAGAAAAAAGGTGACCAGGTGCTTTAAGAGTCCTTACAGGGATGCTTTGATCTATGCAGACACAAAGAATTTGATCTTGTGTAGCTCTCTGGAAAAGGCCATCAATGCCTAGCTTGTACCCTTATGTATCATAGTAAAGGATTCTTTTGTATATTGCTCACTCAAAGGTCTTATCTTGAAATAACACAACACGCACTCCATGACTATTTAAACTTTTTCATAATGTTAAGACAGTATAACTGATACACAGCAATGCTCAATCTTAATAAATGCCACATTCTTTTTATAGGACATCCTGTAACTTCTCCTCCAATTTTGGTCAGTAACTTTTCTGAAGTCAGCCAGTTCTCATAGTGCCCTAAACCATTTTTAGTAGCTGCCTACCTACATTGGAAAATATCCTCAAACATCTTCACATCCACATCTGCTCCCTTCAATTCCTTCTCCTTGTTGTCATCTTCCATGTATCATCACTACCATCTAAAGTGATCACATACTTTCTCCAAAGCTCTGCTTGACTACCATTGGACTGAAATTGAGTGCACATTTGGAATGCCTAACAACACGATCAAAGCCTACTGACGTCTTCCCATTGTAACCTCCTGTAATACTCATTTTACTCAGAAAGGTGTTCTGCAAATTCCTTAATAATCCATTGCCAGTGGCCATTGTTGTTGGACATTATATCTGGACATTGTATCTTTTTGTTACTATTTGTAGCCATATATCTGTCTTAGAATCAGCACATAGATCTCAACAGATCTCTTCAGTTTATTAATATGTGATTTTGCCACATTATTGGATTGTGTCTAATTAAATGAGAGACAACCCAATGGATATTTAATCTGGATTGGACTAACTTGATGTCAGTTGATGTTTCCATATATAGATCAATGTGCATATCAACTGTTAAGATGTTCTGTCTAGCATAAGTTATCTTTTTAATTATCTGCTATCTATCTATCTATCTATCTATCTATCTATCTATCTATCTATCTATCTATCTATCTATCTATCTATCTATCTATCTATCTATCTATCTATCTATCTATCTATCTATCTATCTATCTATCTATCTATCTATCTATCTATCTATCTATCTATCTACCGTAGTTTTTGCTCCATAAGACACACCAGACCATAAGAAGCACACATGGCTTTGGAGAAATAAGGGGGGGGGGGGAGTGAATATACAGCATGTTCCAGCAAAGTATGCATGATGCAGAATTTACTCCATCGTCCTCCGGCCAAGCCAGAAGGCCAGTATCCAAGGAAGCAGTGCTTTGTTCCACTTCCTCTAGCCAAGCCAAAAGGCCAGTGCCAGGAGGCAGGGAACAAACATGTATAACTATACACTAGCAGTAGAAGCTTGCTGTGAACCAAAGCTATTTTCATATGGGAGGAGAGATGAGTCTCTGTCCCATTATATATTTACTGAAATGCAAAATGTAAAAGTAAATGGCTACCCATGTAACCTCAACTTACCTGGCTATTTACAAATAGGAGGAGTCATTGCCACATAAAATATATACTGCAGTAGAAATGTGGTAAGCACATACTTTATAGGAGTGGCTCATTCTGTGCAGTGGATATATTATATGACAGAGACTCTAACTTTAACTAGCCATGTAATAGACAGGTGAGTTGAGGCTATTTAGATGTATAATTTGTCAGTGCCAGCTTGTAAAATGGGACTATCCATAATTGTGTCTTTCTGTGATTTTCTGAGAGAGATATTACTGATAGTGGGTAGACATATATTATTGTTCCATGACTTTTGACACTGGCATATTGATTTGGCTTGAGGATGTGGAATAAAGCCCTGCCTCCTGGTACTGGCCTTTTGTCTTGGCAAGTGTGAGTGGAGCAAAACCCAGCCTTCTGGGATGCTGGCCTGGAGAAATATGATTGTCACCCCCTCTCCTTTCAAAACCTTACCTGGGTGCAGACTTCAGGATAACATTTGTGCTATATTTACTCTATAAGATGCTAACACATTTTCCCCCTGAGTAAAAAAAAAGTGTGTTATAGAGTAAAAATACAGTATCTATTATTCTTTCTATCTGTCTATCTATCCAAATATCTTTCTGTCCATCTTTGCCGGTTTGTGACTGTGTTTGTCTTAGAATTATCAGATAGATAGGTACATGATGGGAAATGCTAGTTACCTTTAAAGCTTTTCTTCTGTGACAACAGCACTGAAGAGATTAGTTATAGTTATTAGTTATATAGATTAAACGTGTTTTGTTAGAGAATTTTCAACTCTTCCATTTAAAAAAAAAAGTGCTTAGGATGAGTTAATTTTGAGTGATGTGATGAGAAATTTGTTTTAGTCAGAATGTGTAAAAGTTTAGACTGGTTGTCATTGTGTAATGGATCGCTAATTGTAAATTTGTTTTAATTTTCTCACTGATATTTACATACTTTTGGAGAATTCAGTAGTAAAAGAAGTGATATATGCAATTGTGCAAGTAGCTAGAGGTGTTATTTGGTGTGTAATATGTTGAATAAAATCAGTCAAAGCATATTTCCTGTTGTTTGGTAACGTTAAAATCATTATTTTAAGATACATTAAAGCATACTTTTTGCAAAGAGGGCCAGGTCATGTGAAGTGAAATGTGTCAGGGGCAACCATTCAGCCTGACATTCTTTGAACCATTGACATTTAATGTAAATGAACGATACCATGGGGCAGATCTTTTTCTTCACACGTACTTGGCATTGTTATTGAAAAGCCTTAGCCATTCACTGCCATCATTGATGAAGACTAGGCATGCAGGTCCTTGCAGTTCTCCCAGCTGTCAACCACATCTCACCGAACCCCAGAGGTCCTGACCATTACCTTATCTTGTCTATATCTCCTTATACACACATTGGATTTTTTGATACATGATGATATTTTGGAGTTTTTTGATACATGGCCTTTTGATGTTAGACTTGATAAACTTATGCAAAGTGTGTAAATCCATCCTAAAATTCTCTCTTTTTAAATTCTAATCAAATACAAGAACCCTAACTTTTTGGGCCTTTAACTAAAACCACATGCAGATCAATCAACTAATAGATTGATCAAAAACGACTAAAATAAAGCACGGAACACACAGCTCCGCACACACAGATATAGGAGCCGTTTGAGGTTCCCTGTTGCCCGATATCAGAGGATATAACTGGAGCACTGCTGTGTCTCCAGCTCCGAAAATGCTTTGCATGGAGACCCCGTAGTCTCCATGCAAAGCAATGGTCATCGACCTTGGTTTACGGTCATGTGCCATATCCCTGTTTTGGAGCAGGATTGATTGGTCCCACTCAAAAACAGGGATGGCCGTATTTGATATGGGCCAGATAGATAGCCGTGAGCGCCCACGGTGCTCAAAGCGGCCATTGATCTGGCCCATATCTATACATGTGTTCCCTGCTTAAATGTCTACATGGTCATCCATTCCTTTGTTAACGTTTCATTGTATAAAAAAAGGTTTATTCATACATATTTTTAAAATGTTACAAAACACATGATTAACCATAATTTAGCTTCCACACTTATTTTTATTGTTTCCAATACCATATTCTTTGTACTGTCCATATCACAGACAATGTCTGGCAATACCACAGGCCATAGCAGGCAATATATGTTGACATGTTTCCCCCAGTTATGGCTTCCTCAGAACACATCTAAAAAAAACTGTCTTTTTTGGATTCTAATGTCAGATTTTGTACATAGATCTATTTTTATTACTATATAAACTGTTTTTCTAAGAAAGTAAAAAATTGCAGCAGTGCACTCTGATCTATCCCCGTGGCACGGTTTAGTCTGGTTACATCTGGCAACTCATCTCATCTTGCTACAGTTTGTGCTTGTGGTAAATATTTTGCAGCTGGTTATTTTAATGGTACTTAAGTTGCATGTTTTATCTGTTACTTCCAATCAAAGGATGTATTTGGAGTGGATTCATTTTAGCGTTTCCTCTCAATACTCTCTCATGGCGCTCGGGAAGCTTTGGAATACTCACTTTTGCCATGAAATATTTAATCACCCAGTCTGTATGCTCGTTATCATCTTTAGGTAATCTTGCATTAATAATCCAATGTCATTAATCTGCACCTAATGGCTTTGAAATACATGCTCAATGGGGCTGCTTCAGTAGCAAGTCACACTTTGCCAAGAGAAAAAGAGACAGGAAATTAGACATTACAGTCTTTGTGTTATATTTTTAATCACACTTCAATAAGCAAATAAAGAAAGATAGTAAATGTTATTCCTGAGAGTAGTTCATGCGGTGCTTTGTGTGTTTTTCATGGCAAGCAGAGACATTTTTGACATTATAAGACTGTATATGTATTACTGTGATGAAAAATAAAGATAAAATAAGTGAAGTCTGGGTGCTTAATAAAATGTGCCAATCTTAATTTCTTCTACCTTATAGAAAGCTGAAATTCCCTAACCAAGAACTGAAATTAGTGTTCATTCTAAAGCCCCCCATAGACAGGCCGACCAACCGGCATTCTTCTACCTTATAGAAAGCTGAAATTCCCTAACCAAGAACTGAAATTAGTGTTCATTCTAAAGCCCCCCATAGACAGGCAGACCAACCGGCATGCTGTGAGGAGTCTGCTAAAAGTCGGCCATGGATCGGGACATCTATGGCCGGCTTTAGTCCTTAAATGTTTTAAACAAGGGTCTGTCCGTTGGGAGGTTGGATTAAAGCCAATAGGTAACAAAAAAAATTCCTGATGTTGGAAGTCAGTGAAAGTATGAAATGCCCCATGTGTTTGTAGTCAGTGGGAGTTTAAAAAAATACCCTGGCCTTGGTTTTACTGATGTCATTTGGAATAGTGCCCTATTAATTGGTTTCACTGGGAAGAAGTGCCTAGGAGATACTGCATGTAATAAATGGGCCATCGTTCGTGTTAGTGGGAATAATAAATACCTCATTGTCCATGTAAATAAATAGATTTCTCATCCTTGGTATTAGGCCACGTGTCCATGAACGTTTAGCACTCGATCAATGGACGTGTCTCTGGCAGCAGCACGCTACAATAAAGCACATCGGACAGAATTGTATGTAAACTAAACTGATGGTACAGAGTGGTCTCTGAATCCACAGAATGGAAATTGGGGCAGGAGAGTTTGACTTTACATTGATCGAACTTTGCCGTCTATGATTCTAGGCAAGACGAGCACTGCAAATAGAAATGCTGCATTCCACCATGTGATATTAATTCAGCCAAGTTCACTTACCTTTTATTTAAATTCTGATGCTTTTAGATTCCCCCAGAGGAAAAGGCGGTCTGTATTTTTTTACAGATCTTTTGTATCACTTGCAATTCATGAACTCTTTAAACGATGCACTTCAAGGGCTGTGCAATCAACAACACTTTGATCTCATTTTTATTCATAACAAATCCATAGCATTTCTTTTCTCAGTTTTACAATCATCAGAAATGAGATGCTTACTGTAAAATTAAGTCATGTCTGCATCATCCTTAAAAAAGTTTTCTTCTCGGTTTGATTCTATTTCATTAGTTACATCATAAGAAACATGTATGGATAAGATTATACCTGTTTATGCGTTAATTATTATTTATTTGTTTTAAGAGATAATCAATTTAGCCTCAAACTGGAAAATCACCTTAAACATAGCTCTTTGCATCCTTCCTGTGCACAAAAGTGGAATCTAGTTATATTCTACATACATTTCTTATTAGTAACTCAGTAATTAGAATTCTGCTGATTAAGTCTCCCAATTTGCACTTTAGCAGTGCTATGGAGGAGGGGGAGGGGTGAAGTTAAGTCAACAAAGTTGCTTTTTAAGTTATGTAGACTTATGTGGGTATCATTGCGTTACACTGGGAGGGCAGAGAAGGCAGCAAATTCAAACCAATTACATAGCAATTGGTTTGTAATTTTAGTACCACTTTTAGATTTAAAGAAATGTAAGAAATAATTGGACTGCCAGAGGGGTTCAATGCAGTATAACAGGTAAAGTCTCACTGATGACACCAGGGATGTGTGGCGAAAAACCAACATTGCCTCCTTAACACGGAGGTCAACGGCGTTCAGCCCCGCCCCTCCAGCTTCAATGATGACGATCTGATATTCAGAATTGCCGCAGTCAATATTGTCAGGGCTATGTTAGCAACAGATTTATAACCTTTAGGAACCATAACAATTTATAAACGGGGTTCCTGAGATGGACATTATTTTCACCTCACAGAATTCAATTATAGTGAATATGATTTAGGTTGTGCAATCAACAAAACGGAGCGGGAATAATCACACAAAAATATACATTTATTTAGCATACACAGAGATATATACACATATAATAAAAGATAATCATACCGCAAGGTATATATGACCAGCAAGTCAGATATCAAATGACAACATCAATATGTAATTAACTCAACATGTATCCCTGAGTGTAGCACAGGGTGAGTTTGTTTGTTCTACATTTGGGCTAACCACCAGGTAGGTTATATTATCATTAGATTATAAAGTGTCATTACTATAATCAGCTTTTATTTATGAAGCACCAACCTTTTATGTAGCACTGTGCATTAAATTAAAGAGAGCGTTAAATATTTGAAAACCAGCACAATCTTACATTCAGGTACATACTATGACAGAAGGAATTGAGGACCCTGTCCATCTGAGCTTACAATCTGAGGTGTCTAGTTGCCATATACTGAGGCTTCGCTAGCTAATGCCGGTATGACTAAAGCTCAAACAATATGGTGTAGTTGTTGGTAATCACAAAACCACAACCTGGGTGTGGACAACTGTGTCTGTTTATTTTTTGTATTATATTAATACAATAATAATTACAGTTTAGCTGTGTTGAGTGTTTTTTTTATAAATAGCATCATTCTCATCCCATGATAGAAATCATTCCAAAAACTATAACCGGACTTCTTTGATGAGTTTTTGTAATAACAAATTGGATCGCCTTTACGTTTGTGACTCTTCTCTGTGGATCGTTGAGTGTGATAATGTGGCTTTTTTGTTGCGTTTTTTCCTTCCGCTTTATTTTGAGTGTGTTTACATGATATTGTAGTTTAACATTCAAGGACAGATTGGATTGTGTCAAGAGGGAAAAACTTTGTTTTCTTTTCTGTTTACATCTTTCATCAGAAGAAGATCAGCGCCAAGGACAACTATTTTAACTTCAATATTTTCTAGTGTAGTTACCTCTGTTTTCTTTGAGTCGTATGTGATAAAAAAAAACTTAAGGCCACAAGCCTGTCCCGGCTTTCCCAGAAATGTCTAAGATTACACTTTATTGTAAACATTAGGCTTCTGACTCATCCCAGTGATACATTGAGATACTGATATTCCTTTGCAAGAGTTCTTCTGCATTATATTCTTAAAGGCAAAGTACCTGAGCAGCTGTGCAGGCCACGTTGCTGCCTTCATACAATATGAAGAAAACCATGGAAATGCTTGAGGGTTATTAATAAAAAGTACACACTAGGTAATATTTCAACTTCATGATTCTAGGAAATCTTTATTTCTTTTTGAATTAGATCACTTACCCAGTGCTGTGTAATATGTTGGTACTTTATGAATAAGAGTGCTTGATAATAATAATGTTACTTAGGATAAAATCCATAGTTCATCAATTATCTTAACAAATATAATAGAGCAAGTAAACTAGGGAAAATCAGCCATCCTTAGCAAGAAAAACACTGGACATAGACTGCACCTAAAGCCCCCCATACACCTTTAGATCACTCCATACAATTTATTTTAGATTTACCAACAACATGTAGTATACTGGCCTCCCTGATTGAATACATAGTGACTGGAAGGTTTGGGAAGGTCCTCATATTACATGGTTTTGGTAGAAGAAAAGTTGATTGTACAGAAATTGCATGGTAATTGTATGTGGTGTATGGGGGGCTTTAGAAAGGTCCTCATATTACATGGTTTTGGTAAAAAAAAAGTTGATTGTATAGAAATTGTATGGCAAGATAAGGTGTATGGGGGCCTTAAAGGAATTCAAAACAAAAAGAACTGTCTCCAATTGAGGCCAATTAAATCAAACATAGTCCAAGAAATGGTCAAAGCAGAACTAATAAAATAATAGAGGGAATCAGTACATTCTGAAAAAACAAGGGATAAACCCGAACCACCAACCTGGTTGGTTTTTTCAATCCTTTGTGTCAAATATAAATGTGTCATGAAATCACTCACCCAGAATAACCATTCAGCTCTTGTGTGTTGTGCGACTGAAACTACTAAAGCAATAAATTGAGCAATGACAGCAGCCTCTCTGTTTATAAAAGTTGTTACCCAAAAGCGCTTAATCTTTTAGACTCTTAAGGTGCTGTTTTGCATTACAGCCAATGCAAACGTATTTTCCAAAAGGGAGTTTAGAAATCATATTTTCAGTGATGGTTTCCCTTAAAATTATCCACTTTTGCATGGTTGTGGTCTGAGCGAATTCATCATATATATGGGCGTAACTGTTTATAAAGGGTTAAAGAGAACGATTCCTTTTGTGTCTGTAAGAGAATAAAAAAGAAAACATGAAATCCTAAAAACCCAAATGTATGGTTTAAACCTGCTCTAAACCTATACTTTACAATTACATTCCGTCTGGAAAATGATCAAATTAAGCGGGGCTCTATGCGCTGTGTCACATTCCTCTACCCACTTGAAAGTGCAAAAATTATATGTCATAAATGAATGGATTTCCTGACTGTACAGTATGCGAAAATGGAAAACAGATGGATCGCAGAAAGTGTATTATACTTTTGGCTACAGCTTGAATGAAATTCATAGTTGTGTGCATATGTGAAGCAGTATGAACACACATTTAGTAAACCAAGAACACAATTATAGCAATATTAAACATTTTCTGCAACACTGTATTACATGTATTGTGTTTTGGTATGGAAAGAGTTTAAAGAGATAGGCCACCAACCAAAACATTGCATTTGTCTACCTTTTACTCAAAATCTATACTGGGCAACCTGAAAAAGAAGCATTTCTTATGATGCTGGTGGAAACTGGGGTCTGCATGTGTAGATGGACCACGATGAAACTAAGCTGAGCAGATTAATTAGCATGACACAAGATGATATTGTGTGTGATATCCCGTCTTCACTTTACTAAGCCAAGTCTGATTCATGTATATGTGTTCATTAAAATATTTACCATGATCAACAAATGTCATCCATAAAACAATCATTAGCAGAGTCGCTGTTGATAATTGTGCCTTGCTGATGATGTTTGGTCACCTCAGATACAGTGTATGCTAGCGTAGTCCATAAAGAACATGTCACCCAATAGCTTTATAATTATTTGGTGATGTTGGCATGCCTGCTAAATATTTACTAATAAATACATTATTTAACTATTCATTTTAACCAAATAATGTAATCTTGTAATAGGATTAATTGATTCCTGTTTCTTCACGTGTTAGCCATTGTCCTACAACATTAACTAGCAAAGCCTCAGCTAGGCATACACCGGTCAATACCTCTGCAATCGACCCGCAATCGATTGCAGCATGGTGATGTCACCTGTCAATCAAACAGGGGTCGATGTGCACCACTTTGCACATCTATTTCAGTTCGATGGAGACCCTGGTCTAGTATTGTAAGCTATTTTCCTACTGAAGATAGCTCACAAAACTGGCTGGGTGATACTGACGGACAGCAGAGAGAGCCGGACAGAGGAGGGGGGGG
>CM070032.1:37959887-37981163 GCA_036250615.1 Ptychadena robeensis | reverse complement strand
GGGGGGGGGGGGTGGTTTCAGCTCCCCCCATTGCTTGTCAGATCGACCGGGATTTGTTTATTTTTTTCTAGATTCAAGCACAATCGAGCGCCGTGAATGCGCATGTTGCTCCATAGTGCTTGAATCTATAAAAAAAATTTGCCTTGTATCTCTTGTAAGCTTGATTTGGCAAAGTCTGCTCTTTCTCCTATGTCCTAGTCTGCACCTGTAGGTTTGTGTTGCCTTTCAACCCTTATTTAATGTACAACTTTGCATAATATATTGGCGCTTTATAAATAAAAGTTCATAATAATAGTGACACTTCATAACCCAATGACATATTATGGAAATATAGCTTAATAGTGCTATGTCTTAGCACCACATTGCAGTATGAGCTTACAGGGCCCTTTCACACATAGGTGCCGCTAGCGTTAACACAGGTTTCCATAGGAACTGATGGTCCATAGTCATCTGGGCCCCAGCTACTGCTTTTTATACGCTATACTTAATTATAAGCAGAATTTTTCAGCACCCAACATATTATGATACAATTAAATTTAGCTTATACTCAAGTTAAGAGATGAAAATCTTGGTGTATCATGGGCAGACTTTGTGAGTAAATTACAAAGCCGTTGAACAAGTTAAAATCAAGGGCTTTGGTAACATTTGAAAAAAAAAGTATTGCACATGTAGTGTTTGCATAAATTAGGTTCAAAATCAAGTTGAATTTTCATAATTCTATTTCTGTTCTTTCTTACACTGTAATTAACTTGCAAAATGACTAGTTAAAAAAATGACACCCTGAAACAAAAGCACATTTGCTGTGTGTTTCTGGCCTTAGCTGCTGCATTTTCCTCCCTAGGCTAATACTCCACTCATTCAGTTTTTACATATTAATGGTAGTATTATATAATATAGCATGTATTACTATATTATTTATTACTAGACTATAAAAAAGTACTTGTTCTGACTTACATAAAAGTCCAACCTAATAACAAACCTGTAGTCTATATCACTTTACAAACATCTCCTATAGCAATTCCAAGCATTTGGTTGGACACACACACTAGAATTTTTTAACTTATGGGTGTAAAAATTGTATATAAACTATACCTTCTTTTAAACACTTGGGCTGCGGTTAGGAAAGGTAAATGGTTTCCTCCAATAGACTTTTAAAACTTTTACAAATGTACAAGGAGGAGAGGAATCACATTTAAAGGACAGTTCTTGATTTTAGATTTAAGGTGGTCTTTAGCATACACAGTTACCATCATGCTCAGCAGTACATGTTTTACAGTATACCACAAAATCATCCGTGGCTCTGAGTATGGGGTTTCAGGCTGGTTGTCTACAGCAGAATTATATTGTTTCTGAGAGCCGCATGTATTTTTTTAAGGATGGGCTCTTGCCTTGACATTCTTCAGGTCTCCCAATTCTACGGATGTTCATTTGGGGGCTGGAAACTATAACATTTAAATATAGGTCTGCAGTCATTGCTTGAAACCATATGAACGGAACTGGCACACATTTAGAGATTACCCTTCATGACCAAAAGATAAAAAGCATAAAAATATGTGTATGTATGTCTGTTGCAGAGCAGAACATTAAAAGACATGAAAACAACTGGTAACCATTTCTTACTTTGAGTAAATCTAATCCACTTGTCCATACCACCTGTAGAAGGCAACATGCCCCTTACTAAGTCATTTTCTTGTTAGACAGAGTCTGCTTGATTGTTTTAAATTGTAAAAATCGCCTTGGAGTAAATATGTCTTATCTTAGTCCTCCGAGTGAAGCAAACACAAGCATGCAAATGCAATTAGCAAGACATATGTTTCAATAAGTTGACATATCAAAGAGCAGTGGAGCTGGAAACTAATAGGAAGCAATCTCTCATCAAGTGTTGATTTAGCTCTGTAGGGATACAAGAAAGGAGAGACGAGAAAAGACTGGTTGTAGAAATTAGGAGACTTGCACAAGTAAAATGCCTGAAGATAATAAGGCACGTGAAAATCTTTTAGCACCTCTTTTTTTCTATTTTCTATGTCAAAAACATTTCTACTAACAGCCAAGGGCTTTTTTTTTTAAAGGGGAAATCTGTGCGTGCATGATACCCACATATGTATTTTTATGTTGTAATTAATGTAACCTCAACACAATTTTCTTAAGCAACAGTATCTATGGAGCTCTTTTATACCAGTCTACTATACAATGGCAAGAATACGGAAAATTGTTTTACTATACTTACTGTAATTTTCCTTTCCTGGTACCTCCTCATGACAGCCATGGCTGTCATGAGGAGGTCCAGGAAATATTTATATAATAATTTGGCATGTAAAGGTGTAGACACGTAGTCCTTGTTTTAGCATCCATCAGAGACAAAGACTGTATAGAGCTTTCTTATATTATATGTTATATTTAAAGCGAATGTAAGCTAAAAAAAAACATATATCTTATACAAAACTTATCTTCATGCAACATTCATCCAGAGACAGCGACCCCTAAAGAAAAAAGAAATACTCACCTGCGCTGCCATGCTTGGATTGTCTGATCCACCAAGCAGTAAGTGTGAGACTCTTCCGGTCTTTCCCCCCTTTCACTAATCCGGATCTGAATCACCCAATTCAGATGTGGCGGGTGACGGGCATGGGAAGATGTGATGTCTTCTCTCCCATGTCATCTTTTGCGCGGCGCAAGTCAGTGAGGAGGTGTATTTTGAACGTTTATCTACCAATATATAGTGGATTCCACTCAACATAGGCGTATGTGTGCCAACATCCCAGTTATATATACAAATTGGTATTTATGGAGTTTTTAGGAAAAATATCCCTTTCTCCATTTACTTTTGCTTCTCATACTTAATAAGACGAAGGCACAGAGTACTCATGTAGGGCAAATGATTACATTTTGTAACATTTAATTTTTTTTTTATCTAATTCATTCCACATACTACATGAATCTATCAATTATACAGTACGCTGGGTGTATGTGCCATAGATCTCCATCCATTATAATTATCTATTATAATGGAGGGTGTCATTTTCCCAGGGGTAAATGGGAAATTCATCTCCCATTAAAAACATCGGGTATATCACAATACCCTATGTATTTGACATTTATTAAAGTTTGATTAATCATTGAATATAACATGCTGAGGAGACAGGATACTAATAAGTTGTTAATATTAAGACACAAAAATGACTTCCATTTTGCAATATTCAGTCAATTAAATGCAAATCAATCGTATAATTTGTTTCCTTAAGGTGGTCCAATGTCTCTTTATGATCCAAAGAAAAACACCACCCAGAAAAATGATAACTGTATGACCATGATAGGGACATTAGATCATAGGGTTGACTATTATTTTTTATTATTTTTTATGTACAAGTGTAATGACACCAATAACATACTCCTCGTCCCTATATCTGCCTCATCCTAAAGTGTTTCATTAATGATCACAAACAATTATATTTTAATTAGCTGCTTATTATTCATTAAAAAAGACACTAATTACACAAACAGGTCATTCATTTTTCTTTAATATGATGTATTTGGTTTTCAATTAAAAATTCACTGATTACTATTAAAGTTGAAGAGTTGTGGCATCATTTGTCTTCATGTCATCCGTTTCATGCTGAATGACGTTTTAGCAGAGTTCACGTTGGTTGTATGAAAACACTCTTCAGCTACATACACATGTTACAATCTGGCTGAACAAGTATAGGTCAAATGTTAAGGCACTGGTCCGTTTCCCATCGGATTCCGGGACGATCGATTCCGGGCGCGTGCACGCGAAACGATCGTCCCGGAATCGCGTGAAGCCCACCTTGTCCGTCCGATCACGTCCGATCGTTCGGGGGCCCAGAATCGGATCGGACAGAGAACCAACATGTTGGTCTTTCTGATCCGATTCTGCACACATCAGGGGGAGTTGCCATTTGGGAAGTAAGCGATCGGACACGGAATCGTCCAGGAATCCGTGGGACAAGGTGGTATGTAGCGATCGGACGGACTTAATTGGCCGATCGATCGGACCTCCGATTCCCGCTGAGATCGCCGGAATCGATCGGATAAGTGATCGATCGGCCATGGAATCCGACTGTGTATGGCTAGCTTAAGAGAAGTGAAAATAACTGTCATTTATATTAATGTTTAGACTGAGCGAATGGATAGCAATGTATGGGTAGCTTTTGAATTTACTGAGATGAAAAATGTACATCTAAGACTAGGAGTGGGCAAACTTTTTGACTCGTGGGCCACATTAGCTTCTTCAAATTGATAAAAGTGCCAGACAAAGAGACTGTAATGGCCGACCCACCATATGTGTGCCAATTCCATGCCTCGCTGGCATCACTAGTGATGTGTAAGAGGTGACATGCGACAGAGACGTTGTTATCTTTTTACATTTTCTGCACTTAGACACTAATTCCTAGAGGCTGTCTGTTGTCGCCAAGAGGATGCGCTTACTGTGTCATGATCACCCCACCGCATCATCCCCAAGGCAATGTTTGGACACCTCTAGGCATTATGTGCACTCATTGCAAGGAACAAAGGGAGGGGAGCATCTTTTAAACAAAGTGATGGAAAAGAAAGCTAACCGGGCCAGATCGGACCACCAAGCCTTAAGGCCCCCATACAAGTCTAGATTTTTCATCCTATCAACTTAATATAATAAATTTTTGGGGTTGATTGATTGAAAATCTATGGCAGCCCACATGGTTAGATCAACCTAAAACAATTAAAATTGGGAAAAAATTTTATTGAAAAAGGATTGGTCTCGATCGGTGATCGATCTCAAAAAAGTTGATCAAATATCTGTTACTACAGCTGGCAAACATACAATCAATCACCAATTTCCCTGACCCCAAAAAATGTATCTTTTTAAGTTGATTGAACAGAAAATCTAGACGTGTATGGGGGGCTTTAGTTTGTCCACCCCAGTCTTAGATGCTGTTTCATACGACCTTATCAAATTCAAGCAGTGTAATTCTTGCAATCCAATTTCAACATGAATGCCTTTTGCTCCTAACTAACACACAATTGTCTTTTCTTTTTACCAGGAAATGGATATGGCAGTCATCGTAACTCGCCAGGTCTGCTGGTCTCACCTGGTAACTTGAATAAAAATATGCAAACCAAGTCACCACCGCCAATGAACTTGGGGATGAACAATCGTAAACCTGACCTCAGAGTTCTTATTCCACCTGGCAGCAAGAATACAATGCCCTCTGTGGTAAATTATTATTCTTCATTCCTCGAATTTCTTGTTACTTATCGCTGTAAATTGTGTATAGATCACCTAGTATATCCTTATAATCCTATAGTAGGCCATGTGTGTGTCGCTTGATTGAATCTTGACTAATTGCTTTGAAAGGTTAATATTGCAGATGACTTGAAACTTTGTGCTGTATTCAGCCATACTGAGTGCCATGTGTTGTAAGAAAATCATACTGTATGTGCGAGACATTGAGCAATGCCAAACCATAGATCTGCTCTGAGTATGGCTGAAAACAATCCATGCTGGCAGTGGAAGAGCGTATTCCTTATTCTCCACATAGTCAACAATGTATTTCTACATAGCGCTGTTATTTCCTTACAATATGTTCAGTAATAAACCGAAAATACAGCGTAGCCTCAAAAAAGATCAGCAAGATCCACAGATATGTATAAGACAATGCTGTGTCTATGTATTCCATAGTAAAGGTTGTCATTTAGGGCTAATTCAGATGTGTATTTTTCTGAGTGCCCTGTAAAGGTGACATTGGCATTAAAGTGCTGCACACTGCGGAACAGTTTCAGGTGAATTCAGTCTTAAAGTAGGATAAGTTATTTAAGCTAACTGCTTTTGAGAGCTTTCCATCTACTTAATATCTGTGACACAGAAGCTTTAAGGTAGGCATACATCAGTTGATTTTTCAATCGATTCCCGAATAATCGACTGCCATGCACATTTGTGGCGATTGATTGTTTGCGAACCAAACGCTTGAAGAAAGCTCGACTGAACAGGGAACCAACATGTTGGTAATTCCCTGTTCAATTTTCATCACTTTGGACCCTGGTTCCCATCCAAAGTATGGAACGGGAATCGATTGTGCATTGATTCACCGTTCAATAGACGAAAATTGTGGTGACGTCATCACGCTGCACTTGAGGGTTCATCGATTGAATGGGTATCAACCTGTGTATGCCTACCTTAGAAATGTGACTGAATCATAATGCAACCAACACAATTTAAACACATTTATAATAAAAAATAAAAATTGGCAGACTAAATCCCTCTTATTTCGGTTTTTTAAAATCCAGTTTTGCACGTATTATTTTTTAGAATAACTGTTTATTAATGTTCAACTAGCTAGTTTAGCTCTGCCGTTAACTTCACCTGTCACCTGACTGACCTTAGCATTTACCTGACAAAAGCTTGTTTACTGAGCTCAATAACTAAAGCTACACATGTCCATCTGCTTTACCTTCTACACTCTCACACTTTTTGTGCTGCAGCTGCGCTGGCATAAAACTGTGTTTTGCACTGTGCTGCTCTAGGGAGTGGCTGCAACACTGGGTGCAGCAGGATAACGTATGGCATTGCATGTTACCATAAACACAGGGCATGTGTAAGGGCTTGTTTTTACATGTGCGGCTGCCCACAGCACGATTATAATCGTGCCCATGTTTTTCAATGGGGCTCTGGCCAAGATCAGGAGCGGCCGCGGTGCGACCCGCAACCTAAAAACTCGGCTCACTGCATTGATTTATTTTCAATTCAAATTTTATAAAGCCACACAAAAAAGTACACAACAAGTTATATTGACATATATAAGTGCCCCACAGTGTAGGCTCACTGCATTTTTGATTGCGGCCGACCGCCCCTGACCGCGGCCAGAGACGTAAATGGCTGTGGCTAAAAACTATTTTTGAGACATGGTTTTTAACGGTGGCCATTCAATTGCACTGCGGTCGGCCGCACATGTGGTAACAAGCCCTAAAAGTATAGAAAACCTGTGTACCTTGCGTTAATGCTAGCCATGTCGCATTGCCATACCGCAATGGCCCTAAAGCTCTGTGACACCACTGTCTTTGGTGCACTTTTTAAATGATAGATTTTTCTAGAATCCTAAACTGAATATAAACAGAAGTTTTAAAAGATTTACAACTTATAAGGAAAATAGAATAGTTCAGTGGAACAAATAAATGACAACTTTAGGCTGAACACAAGCAATCGATACCTTAGAGGACTGTGTAGGGGGGCAGTAGGGAGGAGGTGAACATTGCTGCTTTATATATTTAAAAAAAAAACAGTTCTATTGTTATTAATTAGAACTGGAATTTTGATTTTTGGGAGAGAAATAAGCAAAAAAATTTAAAAAGTCTATTTAATAGACGCTTTGGTCTAAACATAACATAGAATCCAAATTGCGCCGTTCGGTTCACAATAATTCTCATGCCATACCGGTATGATTTATTTCTTGCCCCTTCAAGTAATGAGATCTCTTCTGGGATTAGAGAGTTGACCTAAGTGGGTCACACTTTGACATCCAGGTAAAGTCAGGAGGGGAGGGAGGTTAGTAATATATTTCCTATACTAATGACAACCCCATGAATTGAATGCAGAGGGCTGCTTGATGTGCTAGAAAATCCTTGAGCGTCTGAAATCTGCGAGCAACATTATATTTCATCTATCATTTCACCTTTATTAATAATGTATCCTTACTAATTGTTACCTAATACTCCTTTCCCTTGCTCTCAGTCGGAGGATGTCGATCTCCTTTTGGTAAGTGGCAAAAAGTGTTTTAAAAGGTTTTCTACTTTCTGTGTTGTCACTGGGAAGGAAAATTCCACAATGCCAGATTATAGTTCAAAGGATAGGAATGTAACAATCACGAATAGTTATTCTTAGTACATCAGTATAAATAACAAGATTAGACACAGTTTAAGTTCATCACTTGACCACTGCACATTTTTAGTATGTTTGAATGGTCCGTCGCTCAAATGTATTTAGTAAAGAAGTGTAGTTGTTCTATAGTGCGAATTGCGGGGTCTTCACCACATGTAAAGGATCCCTACTGCCATCTGCTGCTCATCGCTGTAACTGCAGCCACGGGCCTTTGTCAAGGTGTCTTATTATATAAGCCGGAGCCCAGCCACCGGGTAATTTTAATGACATTTTTGCATTTGAATGATAAAGAAACAATGATAGTACAGTATGCATATTTCATCAATTTTCCACATGGTCTGTTTTCAACCCACAATAAAGCAACCTTTACTCGTGGCAAGTTCAATTGCCTAGGAGAAGCTGATGTAATGGGTTGCCATGGCGACACTTGGTCTCTTGAAAGATTGTAAATGATAGGGTTGGTAGAGTTCATGAGAGCCACATGCTAAATGATTAATTTGTATCATGTTGAAGTGTTTTTCCTTCTTTTTTTTTTAACGAGAAAAAAAAAAATAAAACCATTATGCACACGATAAACTTATAATAATCTTGTTATTGTTTTTTTTTCTTCCTTTTTTTTCTCCATCTCTCTTAATAGAATCAAAGGATAAACAATTCACAATCTGCTCAGTCACTGGCTACCCCAGTGGTTCCTGTAGCGACACCGACTTTACCTGGGCAGGGGATGGGAGGATACCCATCAGCGATTTCAACAACGTATGGCAATGGTAAGCAGCACAATAGAAAGGCAGGAGAATAAAAGCATAATATAGTTACTGTATTTCAAGCATGATAAGACGTACTGAACTATAGGATGCTTGGGTTTTGGGAGGAAAGTAGGAAAATAAAAACCTCACAGAAATACTCATTCACATATAGAGAGAATAGACAACATGTTCCAGCAAAGTGTGCAGTGCAGGGCATTTCAGTGTTTCAGCTGTGACAATAGGAGACTCACTCCCCCTCCTGAATAAGTATGTAAAGTGCAGGATGAGCTGCCAGTGTAAAGTAAGTCTCAGTAAATTCATTTCTGCACTTAGAGAAGTGGCTCTACTCCTAGTAAATAACAATATACTAAATATTGAAGCCCTGCACACCCTGCTAGAAATTGCTTTTCCTTTATTTAGGATAACAGTCTAATGTTTTTTGGACATTCATTCTAAGATGCACAGATGTTTTCACCCTGATTTAGGGGTGAAAAAATTGCATTCTATAGAGCAAAAAAATATCTGCGATGAGTTGTCAGAACAGAAGGGGAATCCTGTGTGTGCCACTAACACAGGGATTCTCATCAGATTGCAGTCAGATACTATGGATGGGGAGTCTGGTCCCCATCCAAAGTATCAGGGTCGGCCAGAAAAATATCGCTGCTTTTCGGGTTGGTTTGCACCTCTGTACTTGCGAGCGATCGACCACCAAGCGTTCTGCGTGAGTAGGCATACCGGTCGATCCCCCTCAACTACAGCCGGGAATCGCTGTATCTATGAGGGTCTTTAGAATTCTTTTCTGCTTTGATAAATCAGCCTTAGTGTTTATTGGCAAGAGGTTAATACTATGATTGAGCAAATATAAAGCCAATCAACTTTTGTTCTACCAAAACCATGTAAAATGAGGATTTTTCTAACCCTTCCAATCACTGTGTATTCTATCAGGGAGGCCACTATACTACATAGTTGTTGGTAGATCTAAAGGAAATTATATGGAGTGATCTAAAGGTGTATGGGGGGCTTACAAACTTCAGAATAGATACCAAAGCAAGCTATCTTCTATGTAGACATAACATTTTACAGTAATTTTTAGAAGAAATATTGAGATTCTTGCAGAAGTCCAGCCATGGTTATCTTTCAACAGTAGGAGATTTTGCTCTAAAAAGTAGAGAGAAGTTCCGAAGAATGTTTTGTATGTAAGGGCTTGTTCCCAATTTGGTGGCTGGCCGCAGGGCGGTTATGAACTCCCCATTATTTTAAATAGGCATGTCCTCACTTGGACAGCTGGCATTCCCGTGATTGCGGCTGATCGACAAGAATCGAGCCCATAGACATGAATTCTTTATGGACGATCCGGGGTGATCTGGGACGGCTGTATTCACTTAACACTTAACTTAACACAAAAAGCTTGTGCACTAGTGGCAAGACGCAAGCGGTCGTTTTGGTGGGGTTCAAAACTGAGCCACCTAAGCCACCAAAGTGGGGACAAGCCCTTATAAAGTAGGCCATGCTGAGGTTTTCACTCTGTGTCCCTATAAACCAAGTAAACACACATTAAAAATAAAATGTCCTTTCAGAGTTCTAGAGTTCCTTTGATCCCTTGTTCCTTCAGCTATGAGATCCGATAAGAAACAGTTAAATTAAAAAGAAGAATCTGCCATTCAGTTGGGTTTCTTCTAACAAGTTCAGTTTTATCCAGATGGCTCAACTTTAAATGTACGGCAGCCCTGCCCCCTCCCGAATCTGCTGCCTTCTCCAGAACTTACTTTAACTTAGATTTTCCTGATCTTTATACAGTAAGAAGCATGCTGGTAGTTGATAACATGTCTTGAAACCAGTTGTACAGCATTTATTTACCACACACAAAAAAATTGTAACATTAGAATATTTAATTTCATATTTCTTAAAAACAATCTGTACATTAAAATGACAAGCTTTTACAAGCTTTTTATTGAAAAGGCAAGGTCATGTAGCAATGTTCAAAGTAACTGAAAATATATTTATTACAAGTACAGTTTAATTTTTTTGGAAGCACTATACGATTTAGCAGATTGTCATATTTATACAAGTAAATTCACTTTATTCCAACCACTGGGTAGAAATTTGGAACTTGAACTTAGTGTACCTGAACTTGGGATGGCTTTAAAAAAAAAAATAGGACCTGTGTTTGTATTTACTTGTTGTCAGAATATAGACAGGATATGTGAATTTCTAAAGGGTTTCACTTAAAGCCAATCATGTCGCAGAGGAGAACATATAAATACCTTACATTTTTTTTAAAAGTTCAGGTACAGTTTAAGGTAGCAATAGCCGGGTCCATTATTTTGCAATTCGATCATATTGCGCAATTAAAATGTGATCACCAGTCGAACATCGATTGGTTGTACAGCCATACAGTGTTATTGATTCACAGACAGCCTTTTTTTTTCAAAGAGTCATTAACGCTTTCTGCCAAAAGAGGGCGCCTGGAAACCAAGAAATAACATGTAAATGTTAACTATCGAATGAAAGTTGCCGGCATGTCCAGTAACTTTCCGAGCCATTTTATGTGCAATTTCATTCACTTGTGGTTGATCGAACCAAGCAGGCAGTAATCGATTCCTGTTTTATTTACTTCAAAAAACAAATTTTTAGGGTCAATCAAATGGAAATATATACCAGGGTATGGCTACACTTAAAGAGACATTTCTTGCTTCTACTGATGTTCCCTGTTTCTAACTAGAACACAGAATTTAAGTAAAGATGAATGTTTTAGTTCTAAATATTCTCTTTGTTTATTTCTATTGCAGAATACTCTCTAAGCAGTGCAGACCTGTCATCTCTCTCTGGGTTTAATAGCAGCGCCCTTCACCTTGGCTCAGTCACTGGCTGGCAACAACACCATCTGCATAACATGCATCCATCCGCTCTCAGCCAGTTAGGGTAAGCTATGTCCCTGGGTACAATATCAGATGGTCACATGACTACAGTTGTGGCATTGCATAATATTGTACAGTAGTTATTAATCTGCTATTTAAGTACTATTCCTGGTTTCCTTCTCTATTGTGATACACTTGTCATGTGCTATAAATTACATATCAGAGTTTGAAAAAACAGATTCTGTATTTCTGCATTTACATTACATTTACAGTTTTATAGGTAACACCGGTTTCCTTGTGTGTTTAAAGTACTAGTAAACCTAAAGCAAAAGAAGTGTACATGAAAGAGCTACTAATACCATGTAAGATTACCTGTACGTGCACAGAAAATGATATATTTGACATATGTTGTTCTGCTAGGCAATTAGAGGCAACGCCAATGGACCCATTGTTACCTATTACTAAAAAAAATAGGAATTAAAAGGAAATATCTCTAGGGAAATACTCCCTGAGGCAGTTATCACTGGAAGAAGTGTCCCTGTTGGACAATTTTTTAACTTTAATTTTCTGGTGGTTTCCATCTTGTCCTGATGATGTTGGTCACTAGAGCAAATAACGAGAGTATATCTACCCAACAGGGAAACTGCAATAAAACCTAATAGGTGTACCAACCTATCTATGAGTAGATGTGTTGAAACCAGAAGATCAACTATGGGGAGTACTTACTTTTTTTAAGAACCTTAGCTATATAAGTGAATATGGAAACATTTCCAGCAAAATGGTAGATGTTGTATGTAAGGGTTCCTACTTTAGTGGCCACTGACCCGATAAGACATTTCATGCAGAAGTTCCTACTGCTGAACAGAAGCATTTGTAATCTATATGTTTCTTGACCAACCTGAGAATGTCAAGGCAGTTAAAGGTATAGCACCAATTATGAAAGAAGAGCACACAAGCAAAGATCTAAAGTGCTTGACAATTGCACAGTACAGAAGACAATAAGGATGTAATGACATATGGTTTTCCCTTTACTGTGCTCTTTGTAATCCTTCTAGCCACCATGTCCATATCTTCCGGTAATTAGCTTACCATGGGTACTTAGGGGTCTTGAAAAGTTATTGTCACAAAAACGCCGGTATCCGGAACATATATTTTTCAAAGCACTTGTTTGTTGCAGCTAATTACAGAGACGGGTCCAGTGTAAAGTCATTCTGCTTGGTTCTAGGGAAGAGCAGTAAGTCAGATGTATAACTGTATAGAGAAAATAAACATTAACTTCTTCCCCATACAGAAATAGCATGGCAGTTTAGCCATCACTAGCACCCACAGCTCAAACAAATAAGGCTTTATATATGAAATAAAATAACTGATGCTTACACCAAATGGTGTAGGCTTCTATTAAAACCCAAAGACTATCCTAAAAGTTTATTTAGAAAATAATAATGTTGATTTGTTATAAAAGTGAACATGCACTACTTACACCGCATTTGTTTTAAGTTCTAAAAACTTTTTTAGATTTGGATTGGTGAACCCTGATAGGGTTTTTTTCATTTTCTTTTTTTCTTACATCTATCTATTTTAGGCCACTCAATACGTGTATGGATCCCCAAGCAATTTTGCGGTCGATCAACTGCCGTGCTAGGGTCGATAGACCACAAAACAGAGGCGCTCATCTTGAGTGATTGACTGGAATAGCACCGCAAGTCGGTCTCAGGGCAATGCACCTTGACGGTTGTTTTCTGGTCAATCGCTCTACTTTGGATGAGGCCATGTGTGAGTGGCACACATAGTGATTCCTGTCCGTTCAGCGGCCGGCCAAAGGCAGCGTGGTGACGTCATGTGATGTGATCAGTTGCTGCTCGCTTGGGAATCCATGTTTGTATGCCTAACTTTAGAAAGATCCACTCACTGTAATTGTTCTAATTACCAATTTCTCAATCCTCAGTTTTGGGTTGTCATCATAACAGGAATAGAGATATACTCTCTTTAAAAGTTTTGATATGGCATAAATATCCTTAGAGCCTCTTCCAGGTTACTCCACCCAAGTGCATCACTGACTGCACAAGTTTCAACACTTGTCAGAGCAATAGTACCAAAAGGAACCAACTTTCTATCACAACAAAACATACTCTGGCTTGATGAAAACCAATAGCATTTTGCTTACCTTTAAACTAAAGTAATTTCACATAAACTTGATTTACATGAATTTAACTGTATACTTGAGTCTTCACTAAGGGTAAAGCGTATTATTTAGAAAATATAGTTTAATGTGCACCTTGCAACATAGGCCAGCAGGGGGCACTTTTAGACAAATTATTGTGATAGCGAGATTATGTTGTATTAGCGCGAGCGCTCCAGCAGTGAAAATCAGACAGCGAAAATAATATTAACAGCTACAACTTTAGGAGTGTTCATTACCAATGCTTGAGCTTCTGTATTTTTGTGAAAGGAACTCAAGAACTCCTCTAAGCTTTCTGCTTTTAAACTGACCAACAACCATAATTATAGAGAAAGGGACTAGAAATTGCCAACAGATTGTTGCTAATAGTGCCTTCATACTGATAGTAATAGGTATGTAGAAGAATTAAAAAGAAATATAATTTTTCTGTATAGTAACATTATATTTTATAAAGGCACATTCATTAAATTATAGTATTCTTGCTGAGAATATAGTAAAGTATAACTATAACTAAAACTTTCTTTTTGGACAGAGGCGTGGGGTAAGACTTTTATTACTGTACATGGCCATGGTAAGGAGATCTGCAGTAGATATGGTGAACTTTTCAGTCACAATCCTTCAATTGAATAAGGAAGCTAATACAAAGTTCTTCACCAAATCCATTAAGGGGGTGATAAAAGTGACACAGCGATGTCATTATTGCCTTATTCACATCTGCTTTGCACTGTGGTTGGTGACCTGAACCAACACCTGCTTCGATGTTGTAGTGCACTGTAATGTGGGTCCATCTGTGCCTATTGTACTGTGTGTGAGTCAGGGTCATAGCTGTCAAACTTTCCCTTATTGCATAAGTTACAAACGACAGGATCTGATGTAATGGTATTGCAAGGCGGAAGTGCTGAGGTGAAGTGACACTTCCCTGTTCCAAATATAGGAAGTGACAGGTGACAAAGAATCATGGCAGGTACTTCCTGTATCAGAAGACTTACCCTACAATTTCGTAGCTGGCTAACTAAGGCCATACTTTCCCTACTAACTTCCACATCATCTTCACAAGCGGGGTGGGAACTTAGGAGAGCGTGTAATGCAGGATTTATAAAAATTGGTATTTGGTCGGAAAAGTCACATAAGAAACGTGACATGCAGGACAACAGGATGCAAGTATAGTCAGGGTGTTTACTGACTGAAAATCCAAGCTCCAAGCCTGCCCCGTTCTATCTAAAGGTAAAGAAAAGGTTTTGGCTGCAGATGTGTTTTTATTTTATATTATACAAGTCCATACTGTGCTACCCTATATCTTCCAACTCTGGCTTGTCAAATTTTCTTTAGCTGTGCACACACTTTTTTACATTTGAAATAACATTTTGTTTTCAGAATGGTTTTTCACATATTCAATTGGTCATTGTAGCTCTTTCATTTACCTTTTATTTTAGGTTTTCTTATAATTCAGACCAATTGCTCTGTGCTCACCAGTTACATTCAAAATGCTTTCCATCCCCAAATGTGATTGAAGGTAAAACGTGACATGACATTTTAAGCAGCAGACCAAACATGGCCTAAAATTGGAGAAATTGCTGTGGAGAGAACATGTATGTTAATTACTTGTTAAACTGTTTAATAACTATGGACTTACAGTAGTCATTGTCCATGTGAAGAGTCTAGGAACCCATTCCAACCTTCAGATTTTAGTTTGATTAAAAAATATCAGAGAAGATTTTTATGGTTGTTCCCATTATTGCTAACCTTTATTTGATAAGTTGGATAATACTAAGCATTGGAAGGAACCTTTCTAAATATAGAAAACAAGATGGTGGTGTGCTAATTATGTCACCGGCCATGAGCACAACATTCCTTCATATGAATACTGGAAATATTTGTAGAATGGGGGAACATCCTCCTGACACTTGCAATACAGATTAATTTATATTCTCATATTGAATATGTTTGCATATTCTAAATCTCAAGATACAGGATATTATCTATAGTTCCTTTGTGTAGTGTAGATTCAGTTGGTTAAGAATTTAATTGCATCATAGACATTTGCTTTTACAGATGTATTATGTAGGTAAAATAGTTGACTTAGGCTCCTAAAATGTTGCTGGATTGAGGCTCATATGGCCTTCGTCATTCTTCTGTCTTTACTGCCACCCTACTTGCGGACTTCATGTCAAGAGTAACTGTGTGAAAAATTATTATTTTTAAGAATCCTCATTTGCATTTGGTCTAGTGGCTAGCAAATGTGTGTTATAGATCAGCATGATACCCTACCAAAGATAGAAGGTAGTTCTATAATGCCTAATCCCGGCGTAGCACATAGACTTTGCCTGGCCTGCGGATGCTCTGTTTAGACTTCCGCCGATGCAGAGGCTCAACGTACTCAACTACGTTCAGCCTTACATCGAGGGAATGGCTCGGTGCAGTAAAGACATAGCCTCTGCCGAGCAGGTAAGTCTATGTTCTCCGTCGGGATCCCCGCCAAGCAATACGCTTAGCGCAGGGGGTCCCAAAGTATAATGGAAACATAGGCTAAATAGTAATAAATGGAGAATGATATTCACCTCATGAACCTAACATGTATAAGTTGTGCCTCCAGTTCGGTCCTCCCCTAATTAGTGTTGCCCTCTGGATATATGGCACCTTTTTAGTATAAGTTGCGAAGACATTTCTCCCACAGCACACAGCAGAGTGAAATTTCAGTAAGATATAGCAACCAATCAGGATATAATACACTGTTCTTGACTTTTTGTAATGGGGGAAACTGAGCTCTGATTGGTTACTGTATGTTACTAAAGGCAACTGTTGTTACATTTCTTTAAATAAGCTCCATTGGTATCAATCTAAGAAAAATGTTTGGCTTTGCTGCTTAAAGTATCTGTTTTGTGAGTGTTAGTGAGTTTAGAGGCGCCTTCAGCCTCCTCATTCTGTAACTGCATTTCCTTTCCTCCTACAGAGCTTGCACTAGCACTCACTTATCTCAGAGTACAAATCTCTCCCTGCCTTCTACTCAAAGCCTCCACATCAAGTCAGAACCTGTTTCTCCTCCTAGAGACCGTACCACAACACCTTCGGGATATCCTCAACACACGCGCCACGAGGCTGGAAGATCTCCTGTTGACAGCCTGAGCAGCTGTAGCAGTTCGTATGATGGAAGTGACCGAGAAGACCACCGAAACGACTTCCACTCCCCCATTGGACTCACCAGACCTTCGCAGGACGAAAGAGAAAGCCCCTCAGTCAAGCGCATGCGTCTCTCTGAAGGATGGGCAACATGATACTATTATTATATATTAGATTTTTTTTTTTTGCAGTGTGTGTGCTATACCTTAATGGGAATGGGGCAGGGTGGGTGGGTCGATATACTTTATATGTGCCGTGTGTGGGGGAATAAAAAAATAAATAAAGTCAGGTACTCTGTTTTGTAAAAGTACTTTTAAATGCCTCAGTGATTCAGTCTAGGGGTAAAGTGAAAAGTGAACTGCTGAAAGAACAAGCTTAGCACTTAAGCTATCAACAGAAAAATTGTACAATATAGGTTTCGAAGCTAACTTCTTTTTTCACTGTTGTGCTCCCTTTGCAAAATGTATGTTACAATAGATAGTGTTATGTTGCAGGTTCAACGTTATTTACATGTAAATAGACACAAAAAAGAAAACTTTTGCCAGAACTGGCGAATTTTTTCTAGAAGAGAAAGCAGCTGTCGTGCAACATATGGTCAAATGGGTCAAATGTACAGAAGTTTTGGACAAACCCAGCAGTGGGTGGCTTTGGAGATATGTTGATTGGCTGGGCCACCGAACCGATGTAAACTATAAAAACACACAGAAATACACAAAAATAAAATGGCACTTATCTGAACAAAAGTAGGGTCATACTTCTCAGTGTTTTTGGCAGTTTACATATTTTAGTTGTTCTTTTTCTGGGTATACGTCACTTAATATATAAAAGATATAAATTATGTACATTACATTTTTGCTTATTTTCATATAAAAAGTTAAATGAAGTTTGCAAACATTTGTGGCTTTTTGTAGGTAATTTAAGCCAAAATGTGTTTTTTTTCCTCGATAGCTTGGCTAATATTTTAAAGTCCTTGAAATAAGAAAATAAGTACAAGTTTTTTTTTTTTGGTTTTTTTTTGTATAAAATAAAATTCTAAAAAATATCGCCCCCGGTCCATGAAGAACTCCATGCTTTTGCTAATTGAAATAACTGTTTTCTCTTTGTAAAAGTCTTTTTTTTTTTTTTAAATGTGTATTTTTAACGATATGAGATATTATTCAGACTCTTTAAGAACAATCTGTGAAAATTAACAAGCTTGTGTACAGCGTTCTAATATAAAATAAACATTGAACTAGCAGGGTTTTATCATTCATAGTGGGGAGGGAACAATTCATTCTTGTGCTGCTGCAAACTGTATGTGGGTAGCTGTTTTGTTAAACTGCATTAATTTTTTTTAGATCGAGTTTAGTGATATCCCAAGGTTAACTGTCAAGCTTGAGTCATATTTTTTTCTTAACCCTACACTTACATTGACTTAAGAGAGTTGACATCCATTGTACATAACCAGTATATCAAGGGCATTTTATATGACATTGGTTGGAATGTATCAGTTAAAGGAACCAAGAGTAAGCTGGCCATACACAGATAGAAAAGAATTAGTTTGAAAATGTTAAAAGTTGAATGATCTGTATGCCAGGAGTGACTATGACCAGTAATCTAGAGGGGATGAGGTTTTTAGAAAGGAAAGCTCAGCAGGTTCTAAATCATCATCATTAGTTACCACCAACTTAGTTGACAAAAGCTGGGCCTTCAAAGATGGGATTCTATCACAGATCATCCCCTAGAATTACTTTACTTGACTAGAGTGAGGGCTTTTTGGTGGCTAGGAAGGCTTCCAAAATTGTATTTCACCTGTTGGGATAGAGTTTCCTAATCCCAACTGGAGATTAGGAGTTACCACAGCTTAGATTCTTCTCTTATGCTAGGCATACACATGCCGATAAGCAGCCGATTTTTAATCTGACCGACGGGCGTGCGCGCTCGCGCCTTCGGTCAGGTTAAAAATCGGCCGCTAATTGGCATGTGCCCACATGGGGCGACAGATCCCTGTCGCCCCACTGCTCGGCCGGCCAGAGAACGGACATGTCCGATCTTCTCTGGCCGATGCAAGCCGAGGCAAGCCGATGCCATAAGCTGCAATGGAGACGGCGTCTTCATTGCAGCTTATGGCCGGCACACAAAGGGTGCCCAGCTGACTGAAGGGGCCCCAGAATGCAACGGGGTGCTAACGTGATGACGTCATCGCATCGGAGCTGGTCTGTCTGACCTGCTCGGTATGTGTATGCCCAGCATTAGATTCTATTGGACGTTAAAGTCCCCTTGCCCCCTGTGGTTTCCGAGGGGGAATTTAATTAGTGGTGGGGGCTCTCTTGCTTCTCTTCCCTCTAATTTGACAGATAATATTTATTTGGAATGTTGGCCATATCACATTGAGTAGTGCAACTTTATGTCAATTAGATTCTTCTCCCTTTTGTTAATGGAAGGGGTTGCACCCCAACCCCCTGAATCTCCTAGTATGCTTTGTGGTAAAGCTATGGTAAAGTCTATGTGGCCCTCCATATATGGAACGGGCGTGGAATGTAAAATGAATATGGGATGTTATAGCAAGGTGACAAAAATCATTGGATGGTTGGATGACTGTGTATGGCCAGCTTTACAACCATTTCACTAACAATCATGATGAAACCATGTTTCATTTAAAAAAACATTTTAACATTTTGATGTGTCCATGATATGCAACTATAACCAAGTTTACGAGTATTGTTAGCAGTAACTTGCCTTCTTGAAAGGTTGTTTGTAGGGAATTTGTAAAAAAAAAGAAACTACAAGTTATATAGCCATATTTGAAGTTTACCTAACAACTCAGCAACACATATAGCACACCGTAGAGAAGAAGTTTGTCATTTAAATGACAGTGCAAAATATCATTAGTTATGTAACCAGCAGAAAAAGTAAGTGCAATTGTAGCAGAGCCTAGTTTAGTACCTAAGATTTCCCAGGGGCGTTCAGACAGATGAATGATAAAAAGAATGACAGGCTGCCCTCAGTTCCTATAAGAACAAAACTGAAAGGGTGAGAAGATATCTCAAGGCAACTTGTGAGGCTCAAGCTGTCATTGAACTACAATTCTTAGCTTGTCCTGCTAGCCAGTGGCAGGCCTGGATATGTATTTCCGCTGGAGAGCTTAAGTTTGCCTACCTCTAAGGATATCTGGTTAAGGCTAGAGCCCCACTAAGGTTTGCATTTGTGCTACAAGGTGGTTCTGTGTACTGGTTGACGCTTCTAGCTCTAAGTGTGAACCCTAGCTGAGAGAACTGACCCCCTGAAAGGATAAAAATGGGCATTTTTAAGGTCCTAAATGAGCAATAGCACCTCTGGGCACACAGGGTAAAATATTATGGACCTGGTAGGAGACCATGATGGTGGCATGTAAAATGTGGGTGCCACGAAGATTTCTTTAGTTCAAATATAAGAGTAATACAATCATTCAACGTGCAAAAATGGATTAGCCTACAAAAGACCGCCATTAGAAGACTTCGGTTCCTTGGGTGCCTAAGTGCCCACTGTTACGGTTAGGTTTCCCAAAGAACTGCACTGAAAAGCCAATGCAAGCTTTAGTGTGCCTATAGCCTTAGCCATTGAAAGCACAATTTTGTGATGAAGTCACTTTCTGTAAACTAAATTTTTTTTAAAATGACTGAATCGTACCTTGCCAGCTGTTGTGTTGGCAATGCTATTATATTGTTTTGCTTTAATTGCAATCCCTTTGTATTTAAGGCGTTTTTTGGGGCAGAGCCTCAAGTGGTATTAACAGTTTACCATTTAGACTTGTGCTATATATAACAATGAAGATAAACAAGGCAACATTCTTTTTTATTAAATTGAAAGTAAGCACAGTGGCAATTGTTTTTTTATTTTTATTTAAACCCCATCATTTACACTTTCACACATTAAAATGAATCTTTCAAAGGAAACACCCCAGAGTATACAAGGCTTAGAAAGCAATTCAAAGATCTACCAAAATAAATGAACTGTAAACTGTACAATGGAAGCATAAAACATAATCTTCCACTTAAAAAAGAAAAAAAATCACTTTCTGATACTGTATGTGTTTTGTTTGCCTTTTATTTCCCTCCTCTAACTTAAATTAACAATACTCATGTGTGTTGTTCTTCCCATGTGTTTCTTTCAGGAACTTAAATTATGTGTATTATTTTCTTTTTTTTTAATTATTAAGCCACTTGTACATGAATAAAGGCTGTTGCCTAAACACAGAGTACTTCATTTGTTCTGAGTGTGCCATTTGCTGTGATGTCATCACCATCGCAGTATTTTGTTTTTACTTTACTCAGGATGGTTATGATAGGAGAGCCTTTAGAATTTGTTTAGTCCATGAGAGTTGTTCAGCTGGGGCATTAAATATGGGGGTAGTTTACTCCAAGCATTTGAGGCCAGTTAATACTTCCCATTCTGATTAAACCATTAGCTTTTGTAATTTTGTATATGAAGAATCTAAGGTCTGCACTACTTCTAAATGTTTACCAACGATTGGCATGAGGGGGGGGG
>CM070032.1:37904937-37924374 GCA_036250615.1 Ptychadena robeensis | reverse complement strand
TGGGATCTTCTTAGAGCGGGAAGAGGAGGAGAGGCTTACCTGAAAGCCAATCAGTTACCCAGATGGCGCCTGAGTGAGTCACTCGACTCTCCTCCTCTAAGAAGATCTTGGGCAAAAATGTGTTGGCGGACAGGTAAGTTCCTATGCTCCCACTATCCCATTAACAAATGGGGGATGATTGTATGATATATATTGCAGCACATAACCTCTGCATCATAATGTGCATCACTGTACTATAGTATTCCCTAATGCTTGAAGTATAATTAAACCGCCCTAGCGTTCGGGACGGCACCATCTCGTCCAGTGCTGCTACTGCTACTATAGCACTGGACTTTTTTGCGCTGTCCCAGTGTCCCCAATGGGACATACTGGCTGCTTTTTTTACATACTTGTTTGTTTCAAACATTATTATAGTCAGGATGTCTATTAGACCCTTGTACGGACATATTTTGGGAAGTTACATGCCTACAACATAAAGAAACATTTAACATTGAAGTCTATGGTGCACTTTTGGTACAGAAATCTGGACCTCAGCAGTGCGCTAGGGAGGTTAATAGTCCAAAGTTTACTTCCTAAATGTTTTATATTTATTGTTTTTATTGACCTCGCTCAATATTATATTAGCAGTGGTTGCATTATTTTATTTTCTTTCGCCTTCCTCTGTATCAGAAGATGTTAATTCATATTAACCTCAACTATGTAAGAAGACGTAACTTAGCCCCCAGGCAAGGCCCTGCCTTTACTAAGATGGCCACCTACATTCAAAGGTTCAACACATACAGTAGATATAAAAAAAAGTCTAAACACCCCTGGTAAAATGTCAGGTACCTGTTCTGTACAAAAATGAGACAAAGATAAATCATTTTCCACCTTTAATGTCACCTATAAACTGTACCACTGAAGAGAAAAGCAAACTGTTGTTTTAGGTAAGTAAAGTAAAATAATGTGGTTGCATAAGTGTGCACTAATACTTTGTTGTAACACCTTTTGCTTTTATTACAGCACTTAGTCATTTTGGGTATGAGTCTATCAGCATGGCACATGTTGGGTATGAGTCTATCAGCATGGCACAGTTTGGGTATGAGTCTATCAGCATGGCACATTTTGGGTATGAGTCTATCAGCATGGTACATTTTGGGTATGAGTCTATCAGCATGGCACATTTTGGGTATGAGTATGGTACATTTTGTCTTGGCAAGATTTGCCCACTCTCTCTGCAGAAACACACAAATCTGTCAGATTGCGAGGGCATCTTCTGTGCACAGGCCTCTTCAGATCAGCCCACAGATTTTTAATCGGATTCAGGCCTGGGCTCTGGCTGGGCCATTCCAAAACTTTAATCTTCTTCTGGTGAAGCAATTGCTTTGTTCATTTGGATGTATGCTTTGGGTCTTGTCATTCTGAAAGATGAAGTTCCTCTTCATGTTTAGCTTTCTAGCAGAAGGGTTTGTACCAGTATTGGAAGGAAGTTGGAACTGTTCATATTCCCTCTATCTTAACCTCCCTGGCGTTAGACCCGATTCTTTGGCATCATCGGTAAAGCCCAAGGGGGCGGGGGGTAAAACCATAGACCTCCATGTTAATGGAGAGGGTGTCACTTTTCCTCGCACACATTGCCGGCATCTAATCACCGACGTGTGGGGAGGACAGGGAATCACGGTGGAGTACAGATTCTTAATTAGATTCAAGTCAGGACTCTGGCTGGGCCACTACAAAACGTTAATGTTGTTGTCTGTTAACCATTTCTCCACCACTTTTGCTGTGTGTTTTGAGTCATTGTAATGCTGAAATGTCCACTGGTGTCCAAGGCCAATCGTCATGTATTGCTCTTTTTCCATGGTGCCGTTTACTGTGATTAGGTTCCCTGGTCCATTGGTTGAAAAAGACCCCCAAAGCATTAGGTTCCTACCACCATGTGTGACAGTGGGGATGGTGTTCTTTGGGTTGAAGGCTTCTCCTTTTTTCACCAAATAAAGGAATCATCATTGTGACCAAACAATAACATTTTTGTGTTATCTGACCATAACACAGAAGTCCAGAAGTTTTCTTCTTTGTTCAGATGAGCATTTGCAAAGGTTAAGCAAGCTTACGTGTGCCTTAGAGCTTGTCCCCATTTGCAGGCAGTCGACCGTTCGCGTTTTGCGTTGTGGTCGTGTTTTTTTTATTATGGTGTACAGTGCAACTGCCCCCGATCGCCCCAAATCGTGCCCATCCACGCACAATTTTTTACTGCGCCTATTTCTGTCTATGGATGCGATCAGGAGAGATTGGCTGCGGCCCTCCCTGGCTCACAGTCAAAAAGTGGCCAACCACCCAAATGGGGACAAGGCCATTTAAAATGAGGGAAGTGGTCTGCTGCGGTCGCCGTGGCACGGCCAACTGCGCAAGTGGGGACAAGCCCTTCTCTGGAGAAGTGGTGTCCTCCTTGGTCTGCATCCGTGGATCCGTGTGCAGTGTCTGTTGGATTGTCTGCCTTGAGACATTGCCATTAGCAGAGCCCAGATTCACCAGGATGGCCTTGGTGGTGATCCTTGGATTCTTTTTCACCTCTCTCACTATCCTCCTGGCCAGCACAGGTGTCACTTTTGGCTTCCGACCACGTCCTGTGAGATTTTCCACAGTGCGGAACATCTTGTATTTTTTAATAATACTTTGCACCGTAGCCACTGGAACTTGAAAACATTTAGATATGGCCTTGTAGCCCTTTCCTGACTTGTGAGCAGCCACAATGCGCAGCCGCAGGTCCTCACTGAGCTCCTTTGTCTTAGCCATGACTGTCCACAAACCAACTGCAGAGAGCTGCTGTTTTTCACCTGTTGAGTTGATTAAAACAGCTGTTCCCACTTATTCAGGGTAATTAGGATGCTTTAGAACGGCTTGGACTATTTGGAATAGTATAGAACTTTGGATTTTCCCAGAGTCTGTGACAGTTTGTGAAGGGTAAGGATAGCTTTGGACATGAAACTTTTTGCTCAAATGTACAAAAATGCCTCTTTTACATTGTCTTATTATCTTTTGGGAGACACGTATGTCATTTTCCGTAAAAAAATAGCTTGCTGGTTGAATAAAAGTAACTTTAAGTCAAAATTTGTCAGGGGTATGAATAATTATGGGCTCGACTGTATATATCAGAGGGATGCTGCAAAGCCATTCTGCTGTTTCAGCGCTGTAGTGCCGTCATACTCCTCTGTGTACACTAGAGGTCGCTGGTTAGCCTCGCCGCTCCGGTCCCTCTGTCTCCATCCCTCCAATTAGCGGATTGTTAATGAACATCATGAAACGACGCTTCTCATCACACTACAGCCATCAGCCTTGGTAAAGGAAAACAAAAGCAATAAATAAAGCATGTGAACGCCGGGGCTATGAGATAAAACCACTCTAACAAGAGATAGAATCACCTTTACTACTTCCATGACTTCTGTACAAGGCATGCCAGGACATCTATACGGTGAATTAATAGATGAACCCCTAGTAGGTGAAGAGGAAGAGGGAAGGACAATATTCTAATGAATGAATGTGAATATGCAGCAGTACAATGAAGCATCCTAGCAGTCACGTGTCTCTAATAGGAAATCAAGGTGATGGATCTGGCTGTTAATTGTTGCGAAACAAAGGAGCCCAGCTACATCCAGCTTGTATCATAGACTGAGAGATACAGGCAGCCAGTCACAGAGCAGGGATCTGGGCCATATCTGTCCTTTGATTCATAATTAGAAGAAAACGTGCAGGATAACCAGGGAGGGCTATTCATTGTAATAACACTGGATGAGAGAAGATTGGGAGTCGCAGCATCACATACAAGATGTCTAGACTATAGAATTCTTCATATGAGCCAATTAGTTCATCGCATCAAAAATGTCCTCACTCAGAGATCAATAGAAGTTCATTTATAGGTTCTGATACTTCTTACCAATCATCCGATCACCCCTATAGACCTACATATCATTTTGATTCATAGACACCTCGTGTTTTATTACAGGCGATAGTTATTACACCAGAAGTAGAAAAATGTATTATTTCAAAGAGAAAAGTTTTGTTTTTCACTGTTATATACCGCCGGGTGCCAGGGAATTTACACGTATAAATAAATATTCGATGCGCCGATTAATTTATAGAGTGTTGTAGAATAAATAAACAACTAGATTCTATATACGGTATGAAAAAAAAAATATTTCATATATGGGAAATAAAACAGTGGTTGTGTCGTTCATAACGAATGATGCGCGATGTGCAACTTGTGCAACTTCTCCAAAATCACATTTATTCCTATATATATACATACACACACACACACACACACACACACACACACACACACACACGCACACGCACACGCACACGCACACGCACACGCACACGCACACGCACACACACACACACACGCACACACACACACACATATATATATATATATATATATATATGTATATATATGCTATAATCATTTATTATAACATTTTAATATTTTGTTTAACATGTTATATTTACAATATATTTAATTTGACGATTTTAATTCAAAACGTACCTGTTACTCTTAAAATGTATTATAAAGTGGCATTTAACTAAATTTTTGTTATATTTCATCTCACATATTTGTTTTAAAAAATATTTTTAATAGTAGAATATGAATAAATTACATTTAGTCAATGTAAAAATTATTGTGCCACAAATGTTAGAAGTTCTGACAAAATTGGAGATATTAAACTATAGTGAGCTAGAAAGGTTTTTAATGTATTAACTGACACATGTTTATATGACATAATGTATATATATATGTGTGTGTATGTATGTATATATGTGTAGATAGATAGATGGATATAGATGAATAGATGGATGGATAATAGATAGATAGATAGATAGATAGATAGATAGATAGATAGATAGATAGATAGATAGATAGATAGATGCTATTAGAAATACAATGCATTGTAAATCGAATTCTTCTTCACTTTAATATTACTAATAATATCAATATTATTAATGATATTATTAATATTTGTATTATTATTATGTTAGTATTTTATTATTGTTATTATTATTATTTATCATATGTATTTACAAAACCTTAACAAAACGTTACTGTCATACCGTCACATTTTCAACTATATAAAATATATCTAATAATTCTAATAAAAAAAACGTAAACCTGATTATATTGGGAGATTTATGGTTCGATAATTTAGGATTTTAGGACATTTTACGATAGGGATGTGTACTGATTCCTCTCTAGCCTCCACGTGGTCCTTATATTAAACCTTATTTAATGAAACCTTATGAAAGTAGCCCTCGATAACATTTGGATAGAATATGGGCGATTTGTGGGGAAGCCTTAGTCTTGTTTGGGATACGTTTATTTATTTTTGTTCGTTGTTTTATTTTTTACCGTCATTGTGAGCGCCGTGTTTGGAGGTAAATGATAAATATGGTGAATATCTCGGGCGCCCCGTGTTACCTGCACCGAGTCCTGTCTACCTCTTGGTTGCAGTTGCAGCATTCGGCCAGCAGATGCCGCTGTTCCACCATGAGCTGCAGCGCCTGGAGAGACAGAGAGCAGAGCACTCCCACCCTCCTCTATGTACAACCTCATACACCCCCTGCACCACAGCTTCAAAGATCTAACCATCTACCAGCCACCCGCTGTGCCCAGATCCAGGCAATTATTTGCTGCAAGTCCACAAACGCTACAAGAAGCGGCATTATGCAGAAAATAATTGCGCTTGTTTTTATGCTGTTAGTTTTAGCACCTTTCTTTATAGAAGAGATAGGTACTTGTGTTTTATCAGAACTAACAAGCTCCATAACACCAACGAATTACTTGTCCGAAGAGGGACTTAATCTGCTAAGAATCTACAAAGGTCAACATTTTGCCATTTTCCGCTTTTGTTTTTAAATCTTTACATTTAAAGTTGTTAGCTACAAATATTATCGGAAATGACAGACAAATAAACATACATTTACAGTTAAAAGGTAAAAGGAAATATATGCTTTAATAAATCACATAAAATTAAATGAATTGTCCTTAGAATAAGGGTGAAAAAATTTATCGAGGTGTCGCACTGGTCTCACTACACAATCTTTATCGCTCCATCCTAATTCTTAATGACCCCCCAGCAGTCTTCTCTATAGAATGAACCCCACTCTACGCCCAACATTCACCTTATCAGCCCACGACAAGAGCTTTTTAAGTAAGCCAACACAATTCATCAAAATGCCTTCATCACCCCCTTCGCTCCCCATTCATATAGGTTTGGCATTGTCATCGCTCATTGCCATAAACATTATACAGCACGAAAACATTGCCAACATTTCCTATGTGGGGTGTAACGGGTATTTTTTTATTAATTCTATTTATTGGTATAAAAGATAAATTTTTTTAGGAAGTGTGTTTCGATTGTAACGATTTCATTGATTTATCGCTTGGTGTAAATCATTCTATTCTAAAAAGCGTGAGAATTATTTCAGAATGTTATTATTGGATTTAAATAAGACCAATGAATCAATGAAATGTAAAAATTCAAGAAAGAAATGTTAGATATATAAAAGTATATATATATATATATATATATATATACACCACACATTTCTTTACATATTGCAAAAATGGTTACATTCGGGTTATAAATGATGTGTTTATATCAAGAATATTATTTACATTTTAATGAGTATTATTCTATAAATAGTGATGATAATAATAATAATAGGAATATGTTTTAGGAATATGTATTTTTTCATATCCATGTTTAGAAAAAACACACGAACCAGTTAAATCTTTGCTGGGTAAATCAGTGTGTATATACTCTAATGTGAATGTGGATAAATGGGCATGCATTGGCAGTGCCTGAGATCGGCCTGGCACTGAATGCACTGAGGTTATGGGCACACTTCTGTATAGAAGCAATAAGGCTGCTGAAAATGACATGGTGGAGGAGAGTGACATGTCTTGCAGGGTTTTTTTGGGGTGTTTAAAGTGGTTTAAAAGTCAGGTGTTTTTTTTTTTTTTGGAGGGATGAAACTCTTATTCAAATGCCAGTGACTGGTGCTGTGATTCGCAGGCATTGAGTTGCTTGGGCTGTCTGGCAATGGATAGGAGGAGTGGAAGGGAGGGAGGGCAGGGGGGAGACATGAGAGAGGGGGAGACAAGGGGGAGCGGGTTCAGGCACCGCTAGCACTACAGGCAGAATGGGACATTGATGTGGCCCAGGCAAATAGGGCTCAGGCCCAAAGAGACGTGCCAAGGATACCTGCACTCTATGCCAACCTCGCCAGGCAAGCCTCGACCGACCCCCGCGGTAAGCAGAACTATCAGCTGGGCATTGTGGGGGGAACTACGACAGTATAGGGGGCAGATGGCACTGGGGACCAACACCTGACTTATACATAGAATACATGATACATGATAACATGGCACCAGTGTGTGACATTCTAGCTTCCTGCAATCTGCAGCCTCTGTGATTTTATTTGAGATTCCAGTTTGAGAATTTCTGGTATTTGTGATATGTTTGTGAAACTATGTATATATATTTATGTATGTAAAAGTCATCTATATATATATATATATATATATATATATATAGTAATACGTACATGCATGCAAACACTCTAATACAAAGGCACATATACAGTTCATGCTAAACACTTAAACACTGACATGATAAAATAAATGAAAAACATTTAAGTTTTAAACATAAAACAAGCAAAATTATATTTTCAAAAATGAGTGATGGGGAATATGTGTAAATTCTATATTACTGCTGTCTGGTCTCCTAGATAGGCTTTGATGATACTCAATCCCCTATATACATATGTATAGAAGATTTGCATTGACGGTCTATGGGGAGGGACACGTTGAGCCCACTGTACGTGTACAGGTAAAGCCTCTCTGCCTCCCTCCATATAATCTGCATGTTCTCCTGGAACACCAATCACACCATTGTTTAACCAATTTCCAAAAATCAAGTCAGAGGGCCTGCATTTTATTTCTTTCTTGGGAGCCAGTAGCTCATCAAATTAACTCCTCTTAGAATAAAACAATCTTTTTATTTGACATTATAGAGAGGCAACAATGAGTACATTGTGGTCGCTAAATAATATAATTATATTGAAATTCAGTATGCAGTCATATACTTCTCACACGATAATTGCAGCGAATATCTATTTCTGAACGAGTGAACATTCACCACTACTTTAGCAAAGCAGCCTCGTTGTCCTAAATTCAGAACAAGAATAAGATTAACTTTTAAATGCATTGTAAATAAAATAATAACAGACAAATAATATCTAAATGTCTTAAGACAAATAATGTCTAAAGACAGATAATATCTAAATGTCTAAAAACAAATAATAACTAATATCTTTATAATAATATAATGCAGTATAATAGATAAATGACTTAATATCGTATAAAACTAGAATGGACCTGTTATAATAATACAAATAGAATAGAATATATTAGGAATCGAAATAGAATGGTATCTTAATAGCTAAGAATAGCATGGTATATGGTTAATATGTAAACCCCCCCAATAACCCCCCCCCCCCTTTAGGCTGCCTCTTATATAGAGGTGTATAAGAATCCCTGTCTATGCTCCCTTCTATAGCCCCCCAATGCCTCTGACACAAAGAAACAAATTGAATGATAAAACAGGGAAAACCCAAATGGTTTGTTTGTGTTTTTTTAATTTATGGAAGATGTAAAAAAAAAAAAAAAGAATAATGAAGGAAAAGGGTAAAAATGCAAATATACCTTTACATATGCATCAGTATTTAAACATAATAGAGTCTGGAGCCAACGGGAGCAGGAGATAGGAATGTCGTTGTTATTATTCATAGGACGCTCTCCAGCCCCAGAGTCTGCTCTTCTGGACAGTCAATCCTCTCCCAGCCACATTGGGTTTCATCTTGGGATTTTCCTCTTCCTTTCCCTTATTTTTTTTATAAAAATTAAATTTTTTTGGGTTTAGTAAAAAAAATAAAATAAAAAATAAATAAAATGAAATTGGGAAAAAGAAAAAGAAAGAATATTTTCTGTAATGAAAAGGGTGGGGAGCGCAGATCCAGTGCTGAGCCGGATTAGCATATATTTTTTAATGCCCTAATTTCCTTGATGTATGTAAATGTAGCCCAGGCTTGCTGGAGCAGGCGGGTGACGTCACTGGACGTGACCTCAATGGAGGAGCTGAGAGTGGAGGCTGATGGAGAGGAGGCAGAGCCCTGACTCTGAGCCTGGGAGGGAGGGCAAGCAGTCAATGGAGCTCCGGAGATACCTACATATATGTGCAACGGCTGGAAGGATCATGTATGTGCCCTGATCATCCCCACATACAATAGGAGCCTATGTACAGAGGGAGTGACAGCAGCCAGGTCCAGGCATCAGGACATGTATGATAATGAAGAGGGCGTGCTGCATCCAATCTGAATATTCCTCTCCGATCCCCTCTCATCACATTACTCCTTCCTCACATGCTTTTGTTTTAAGCCTTTAATGACCTCACTGCTCCACTAGGGGTTAAGTTAGAAATTAAATTTACTTTTGAAGTGGCCTATGAATGAAAATTGAAAACTAAAACTACTGAACAATAAAAAAAAATAAAAATAAATGGCCAATCTGCCCGTTATGTATTGTACTCAACCGATGTACAACAACATATAATAAAACACAAAATGACTGTGGAGGTGTGAAGGGTTTGTAATCCTATATACATAGCTATACATAGATGGATATAATATAGGTCTACATACACGTAGATATCATTGTTTTGATATTGTCGGTCCATGCGACTTTTATATAATAAATTAAACATTTATAAAGGAAGAAAAATATATATATATTTGAGGAGGTGGATGTATTAAGCCTTTATGTACCATAACGCAATTTATTACAAAGGCGATGGCTGTAGAGCAGTCATATAGGGATATAGGAGGGATGTAATGGCGACATAAGAAGACAATATATATATTGTCTATATCTATGTATTATATATATTATCTATCTCCTCTCTCTTCTCTATAATATTCTCTCACTTATGTTTCTCTCTCTTCCCTTCCCGTTCTCTCTTTCCCTCTCTTCCTTTCCTCTCTCTCTCTCTCTCTCTCTCTCTCTCTCATATATATATATAGATATATATATATAGATACTATGTTATGCATACATGATTCATGTCCCTAGATAGTGTCTGTCTGTCTCCCATGAACTTGTCCCCCTCTCTCTCTCTTCCAGTCTTTCTACCCTTTTCTCTTCTCTCCTCTCCATGTCTCTCTCATTATCGCCTCCCTTCACTTCTCATTAACAGTCACAATCTTGAAGCCAATTTAAATTTACTCCAGTCATGCCCCTCTCCTCCATACCCCTCTCCCTCCCTCCTTGTCATTTTCTCCCTCGGACAGGTCTCCACTCGCCTGGCTCATCTCATCACCCACCATCTACCACTCATACCTCCTTTGGCCCTAGAAGGGGCATTAACCCTTCCCTTCCCCGCTGGCATTACACATTTCCCCCAGATCTTTGCCCATGACACAATTGTAAACTAGGAATATGAAATGGTAAAATAATAAAATATATATATGTGTGTCCTGCTATTATTATTAATGTGGGTGGGTAGGCTGCCTGGTCTGGCCAGTAACAAAGGAGGCGATAAATCAGGGGCTATGCTCTGTAAATATATGCGATGGTCTTGTAGGCTGCAGTCTAGGAACGAGTGATCTTCCACTGACCAGACATTTCAAATTTGTTCCGTCTGCCACATGAGGACTATGAGAGGGGCTGGAGCAAATTCATTATCTGTGACATGCTCGACGTATAGTGGGAACTGCAAAGGACCGTGGCAATGGCTGGACAATGGGGCTTCAGTTCACCAGTAACAAAAGAATTAGAGGGGAAATGGTTGGGTTTCACAGCACGTCCTCCTCAGCAGAGTGGGCTGGACTAGACCTTGTCCAGCCCCCCCAAAAACTTGCAGACCCCATCTCTAGAACACTTCACTCTCCAGCCAGTGTTTATTAAGCATATCTCTCAGGGGGGTACCCCTCCCACAGTGTTTTTTTTTGGGTGGGGGGTGACCTTCAGTGATATCTAAGAAGCAACTTAACAACAACTATACAATGGGATTAAGCTGCATTTTTTCATCGCTTTGAGCCATTTCTGGAGCTGGAAGATAATTTGTCTGTCACTGGTTAGATGGGATATTTTATTCTGCATATCTCTTCCTGTTGGGTGAAAGTGTCCTCAGACGTGTAAGTAGAACATTTTCATTGCTCATCAGATACCTGGCCTTTGTAGCTACAGGGGAATGTGGGGACAAGTGTGTTCTCACTTTACAGAAAGCTGAACTTTTCACAGGCTATCAACTTGCAGTCGAGTTTCCTATTTGTTTAATACCCCAGGCGAGCTGGCTGCATCGATTCACGTAGCAGGGGATGTGAAGGTGTGTGGAGCTCTTAATTGTGTTCTCATCAGCAGACCTGTTGCTTTCCAGCATCCAATTGATTTTAGGGAGTGCGGTAATTACTAAGGTAACCACGTGCCTAATGAGAAAAAAAAACTTCCTCAGCATTTGTGGGTCCAGGACTGCTGCAAGGAGCAAGGCCTTCTTATCATCTGCTGAACTATTTTATTGCTCCAGATCATCTGACCTGATATGACATATTAAGCCCACCAATCATAGCACTGGAGCCAAATTTTAAATTGCTTGGCACCCATAAAACGAATTGAGCATCAGCATCTTCCCAGTACCATTAATATTGGGGAGTCTTGATAAATACATTAGAAATATATGCGTAGGTGTATTTTATTTTGTAGCCCCCCTCCTTATTTTAACCCTATATGCCTCCGATTTCTAAAGCTCATCTCCTACGTGTATATGGGGCATTAAAATAGAAATATAATATTAATTACACGTGCTTGACCCTTTCTGATCTATCATTCTCAACGTCAAGTTCAAGGCTTGTGAACCACAAGGGGACTGAGACTAGGCCCAGGCACAGTATGACAGCTCCAGCCCCTGCCTGATGGCTAGGCTCCGAATTAGCTAGGCTTCTTTGATTGACAGCAGAAAGATCCCATTTTTTTTTATGTGCAGCAGTCATCCATTATACATTTTAAAAATTATTCACGTTCTGAAAAAAAAGGTCTTGTCCTAGAAACCCATGCACTATAGTGTATAATCTCATTAAAAAATATTCTATCCATCATGTAACTGGGTGAGGGATGAGCATTCGTGTATTGTGATGCTGTCATGATCCTTAGAATACGCTTTTATCTTAGAACATGTGAAGGCTTCTGTTTTAAAGGAAGGCTAATGTGCTGTTTTACTCTACATCTTAAAAATGCTTTGTGTTTTAAATAAAGGAGTTTGCAAAAAAAATGTATATTCAGTACGATTTCCACCCAGGAATCATAAATAGGGGAAAGCCTGTGTGAAAGTTGTGTGAATCTTGTGTGCATTAAAAATTGATGAGATTGATTAGAGTCATAGCTGACACATATGAAATTATATCAAATTATTAAATGAAATAAAGGACAGTGTACATTAATACATAAGATCAAGATACATATTTGGATTGGTGTTGTTTTATGTTGGTCTGCTTTTATTTCATAATAAGATAAAAAAAAAAAGAAAAAGAAAAACCCGAATGATAATGGAAACAAGTTTTTACTTATTTAATGAATCATTTTCTATATACAATCAATGTACATATTTATTTATTTTATTTTTAGCTGTGTGGAATGCCAGGGTAATGATGATGATTTTATTTCCCTCTCTAGGATGCTGCTCTGGATTCATATAACTGCCTGAAAGCCAACTTGGAGGTAAATGACAAGTAAAGCCCTTATATTAATGTCATCATTCTCCCTGGTCCATGTGCATACACAATACACGTGTCACCGGAGTTACGTTTCTATATATATGTTTTTTTATTGTGTATTTATTTGTGTATTTTCACATTTCATGACATATGTGTGTTCTACGTCTAGTCACGCTTTGCATTGACAAATAAATGAAAATGTTAAAGAAGCCAGGAAACCAGAAATTATGCCCCATAGTCAACTGGAGTGTAAATACCTTCAATATAATATATATATCAATGCCATCAGCAGTCACCATGTACAAATGTGCCAAATATAATATAAGATCAAGCAGCTGTCGTGGTTATGGTGCTATAGGAAATATTTACTAATTCCCATTAATGTGGGTTATTTCTATGACGTCACTGGTCAGGAGAGTAAGTAATAATTAGTCCCGTTGCAATGTGGGTGGTTTGCATCACGTCATTTATCGGTAGAGTCGATGATAAGCAATGTGGGTATGACATCGATGATAGGTTGAGTCAGTAAATTAGCAGCCCATTCAATTTTGCTGATTATATGACGTCACTGATTGATATAGACTCATCACAGCCCCTTAGACTTTACACCTGACGTCACAGAGACCAGTTGTATGTGTAACTTTAGCAGAGGCTGCTTTTGGTGGGCCCATTTGAACTATCAATGACCAGACAGCTATTATCATGTATGTAAATACTGTGAAGATGAATTCATTGAGGTTGCTAAGGGTGACGGTGCTGCTCTTTGTAAGGATGCATTGTTCACAAGGCGTTGTATCAGGGGTGTGTGTGACGTCACAGATACCTAGGCCCCTGTATTTCTTCTGCTAAGTCACATGAAGGGATTGGTGGCAAGAGTTTACATTTGTACTAGACAACAGGAATAATGTATTTTTTTTATTATGATATAGATTAGTTTTAAGCAGTCACTATTTAGGATTTTATACTACTAGCATAAATAGTGTAGAAGTGTAAGATGTATTACATAGACAGTAAAGGTCCATAACCCATCAGGGAAATATCCACATATGTAACTAGGTTATATACTTGGGTGCAGAATGAAGAAATATAGAAAAATAAAAAGGTGAGTGGGTGGATAAATAGAAAGATAATAAAAATATAAGATGGAGAGATGTGATAGATAGATAGATAGATAGATAGATAGATAGATAGATAGATAGATAGATAGATAGATAGATAGATAGATAGATAGATAGATAGATAGATAGATAGATAGATAGATAGATAGATAGATAGATAGATAGATAGATAGATAGATAGATAGATAGATAGATAGATAGATAGATAGATAGATAGATAGATAGATAGATGGGATAGATAGACGATAGATAGATCTGTGTGGTGTAGAAGATAAACATATTGTGTATGTGTCCTGCAGTGTTAAATATCAAAGGCTCATTGTTACATAAGCAGAATGTAGTTTGATCTGGGTAGCACAGCAGCCAGGTGTTACAGGATTAGGAATCCACCAGGACTCGATTGTTTGGACACAATTCAGGATTTGATTACATCCTTTATTAACGTACCTGAGATACATGAACATTTCTCGGCATAAAAGCAGCATAAACGATGCAGAATTAGAAATGTGCCCATTCAACCCCCCTCCCACCATCATCCATCCACAGCAGATCTGGGCCAGAAAGCAGCATTTCTGGACAATTCGTGCGAGCTGAGCTGTGTAACCATTCCATGGTAAGGATGGGGATAGGGCAGCACACAGCTAGCACCCAATACCACCGAAAGCATGAGCCCAGCAAAGTGGCAACGTAATTATACGGTGACTCACTGCGGATCACAGATTTCATTCCCAGAGAGGAGAAAAAGAGAGAGAGAGATAGCAAGGCCCTGCTATATGGGAGAAGCATATGCCTTCCATCTTCAGAGAACCTAGAAAGAATGGCAGAGATGTGGTCCATGGATGTAGAGGAGAAGGGATGGTAGGCAGTGGCTGGCTCCCCTGGGGTGCAGGGCCTTGGGAGGGTGCTGTAGAAGCAGCCCCGGGTAGAGATGCTGGGAGCTGTCCCCGCGCTGGTGCTGATGCTGCGAGCTGGCTTCTGATCACTCATGCATATCAATAGCCGTGTACTTGAGATCTCTCCTCTCTCTCTATCTCTCTTTTTTCTCCTCTTCATGACATCATCATTACCTTGGTCTCCTGCTGTCCAGGACCTTTGACCTTGCCGGGCTGGTCCACATTTTTTTTTTGGGCAAATGAAAAGACCCCCCCCCCCCCCCCCCCTTCTTCTGCAACCCCCTCCCTTCAATGATGGCCCTTTTCTCCTTTTTCAGACCGGTGGCAGCAGCAAGCCAGAAAGACTGCATCTCCTCAGTCTCCCCCGCCCCCCCATCCTCTCCAACCCCCTTTACCAGCACTACAAACGAATCGTACAAGGAGCTGCCCCCTAACACACACACAGACATGCCCGAGATGTGTGCCATCAGGCTGGCAGCGTTGGGGGAAGATGAGGAAGCCTTGGCACGTCTGAGACGAGAAGGATCAGGATCAGACCATTGAATCATCTTGTCACTTTGGACTGGAATGGGATTTTCTTGCTGGGCTGCACACACACTGCACGAGCCTCTACATCTTCATACAGCTTCCAGGAGTGTTGGGTGAGAATGAAGACATTTACATTGCAAATAGAGGCCTGGCAAAGGGATGGATGCTGCTCTGTGCACCTTGGGAAGCCTTGCTCTGTGGTCTTTTCTCATCTCTGAGTGATTATTACGATGGGAATAACTCGCTAAGGAGGAAAGTTGGGGATAAACTTTGATGGCAACAGATCTGTTTGCTTGGTTATGGAGACCATGGCTGATCAGGAGCGATGATGAAGATGTGCTTGGCCAGGGGATTGTTACAAGACGTCGGCTCCTCCATGCAGCCTCATCGCAGGGATTGTGGATACTGGACCTTGTGTGTACCAGAAGTGGTTGTTATCTTTGGTTATCTAGCTGTATGAGTTTATCGCTTTTCATAAAGCTAGATAACCGAAAGTAAAAACTCCTTCCAGAACATCACATCGCTGAAGGATGTACAATCCACACAGGGGACTGACTGCTGGAACTGACTCAGCCAATCACACACTGGACCATAAGCTAGACATATATGTATATACATGTCATTTATGATGGGAGCATTGTGTCCCCAATTGTTTTAACACGGATTGCAATGAGGAGCTGCTTTTATTAGCAAAGCCCAACAAGGAGATTGGATGGTAATGTATATGCAACTTTTGTTCAGCATATAAAAAGTGTTGATTGTTGACTTGTGTGACCCTTACATTTCCAGAGACATGGGCCTGTCTGCAGAGTCTACAGTCATCTTATACAATGTAGATTCTGCTGGCAGAGAAGTAGTTAAGTGAAGCACAATAGGTAGTGGTATACATCACATACATTTCTGTGTGATATTATATCCAGGAGAGATTTAGTGACCCACACTGTGCTAGTTTTATTGGGTCCAAAGCAGTATATGCAATGATCCAGTGTAGCACATTACCACAGTGTCATATAATACATGTGATAAAGTGTAATGATATATGTATAGCTCAAATAGGCCAGGGCACCATTACTTCCTGGAGCCCCATGAGTGTCCCATGTATTCTGGTGTCACAGTCTAGTAATACACATGTACTATAGGTGTCATAAATCTAAATACTATATAATGCTGGCAAGTAGCCTAATATTTCACTGAAATGTTACACTAATAGTTCACTACAATGTTACACACACATTCTACTACAATGTTATGCTAATATTCCACTACAATGTTACACACATATTCTACTACAATGTTACACACACATTCTACTACAATGTTATGCTAATATTCCACTACAATGTTACACACATATTCTACTACAATGTTACACACATATTCTACTACAATGTTACACACATATTCTACTACAATGTTACAGTTATATTCTACTACAATGTTACACTACAATTCCACTACAATGTTACACTAATAATCACTACAACATTACACTCATATTTCACTATAATTGTACACACATATTCCACTACAATCGTACACACATATTCACTACAATGTTACACTAATAATCACTACAATGTTGCACAAATATATGCCACTACAATGTTATTTTAAATATTCCACTACAATGTTACACTAATATTCCACTACAAGGTTACACTGATATTCTACTCCAAGGTTACACACATATTCACTACAATGTTACACATATATATTACACTACAACATTACTTTAATATTCCACTACAAGTTTTCACTATGTTACTACAATGTTACACTAAATGTTAATGCCCTAAATATGTAGAATACCACAATGTTTTATAAATCTAGAATTCTATAATGATTCTTACACTTTTATATATCTATAAGAGTCCACTACATTACTATGGAATCATACACAGCAAATTTGAGTTTTCAGTGTGTTTGGCTGTAATGTACTTGGGGGTAAATATGGTCAAATAAAAAGATTTGCATACTACATGTAGTAAAACGCTCAATGTTTCTTATTCAAATCTTGCTTTTTTACAATCTAAAGTGCCAGAATTCTTATTGCTGTTATTCATAGGCTGTTCTGGCAAATAAAGAGAGCACAAATCACAATGATAGGGTATGTATATATTTATGTATATATTCCACTCCGGAAATGACATACTTGTCTAGTACAATACATAAGTCTGAGAGATTTGTTTCTATTTAGATCCCACCAAGCAGCTAATATATATATATTACATATGTAATGTGCACACTCAGCATTGCTGGAGATCTAGATGTATGTAAGAAACACTAGTGACAATTACCAGTTAGCAATGTGCTACTATAATGTCATATCATGAAATACATTTCCATATTACATTTTGGATTCTCCTATATGGGCTGTATAGTTCTTGGATACTTTGGCTGATTTTATGTAGATCTCAGGACTATATATAGTAGCTTGTGATGACTTTATAGTGTGGGCTGACCTGTAATATATATAATATTAGTAGCAGTAGAAAATATAGATCACTTGTGATTTAAAGAACACCTTATCCATGGCACTAGAATTCTTTTATAACACATAAGTTTGTTTTTCCAATTACATAGAGCACCATAGCTGTGTGAAATTAATATATTCTAGTGTTCTATAATCTATAACATCTGAGTTCCTTTATTTTTTATTTTTTATTTTTTTTATTCTATAGACTGAATCTACAAATATTTAATGTACTTTATTCTGCATGCCATCAATCCTTTTAGGGCCCCCATACACCTTTAGCTTTCTCTGTCAGATTTCCTTTAGATCTCCTTTTATTTTACCAAAACCATGTAATATGAGGGACTTTCTAAACCGTCAAGTCTACCTGTGTTCAATGGCAGAGGACCTGGCACTACATAGTTGTTGGTAGATCTAAAGGATATCTGACAGAGAGATCTAAAGGTGTATGGCCAGCTTAAAGCTAGGCATACACAGTTCAATTTTAGCATTTGATCTACTTAAAACGATCAAAGTTTACATCGATCGATTGTATAGTGCACACATGGTTCTATCGATGAAAATAGTTAGATATGATAAATTTTTTGTCGATTGTACAACCATTGAACTAAAATCATAGCATTGTGTTTGTTGGTCGGGTCGATTGTATTGGATGAACACATTTATATACGATTCTTTCCTGTGTTATTTTATCAAAACTAAAATTGTTGATTTTGGTCATATTATGATTGAACCCTCCATCTGCTACTACTTTACCATTGGTGTTCGATGAAAAGATCAAGATCTAAGATCGAACTGTTTATGCCTTACTTTACTGTCACTTTAATAATGAACATTGCCCTCCTAAAGCTAGGCATACACGGTTGGATTTTAGCATTTAATCGACAAAAAAAAATCAAAGTTTACATTGATCGGCCTTAAATCGCATGTTGCACACATTTTTCGATCTGTGAAAATTGTTCGATACTGATTAAAACATTGATCAAATAGTGATTGGACATGTTGGAAATTTTTTGTCGTTATTGTGCTAAAATCGAACAGTGTATGCCTAGCTGTCACTTTAATAATGACCATTGCCTTCCTACGGTTTCTAATTTGATCCTTATGGGTGATATACTAAATAGAAAGCTCCTATGTCTATAAGGACTAATAAGACATCACAAATATCAGATCTTGGCGTTCCCTCTATATATAGGTCACCCTTAAAAAAAAAAGTTATTGTTGCATCTCTGTCCATTCGATTCATTTATAAAGAGAGATGGAGAGAAGGATAAATATGATGGCAGAAAAGGTTTCTCATTCTTCTATTGAAGATACAAGGACAGATGCTTGTCTCTTGTGAGTGGGTCTCCTTGAGGAAGGCAGTGAAGCAGAAAGACATGATGGAGAAGAGTTCGCCTCCCCCCTTGTCAAAGTGTTAAAAATGTTTCTGTCTTACTCTGCACCCAGCATTGGAAATGAAAGTGACATTTACGCCAAGAAGCCCACGTGTGCTCCTCCTCTGCATCTCTCTGTTGTTTCAGCTTGGCCACATCTAGCCAGGAAACAGCTCCGGCATCCCAAAGCGAAATAATTAGGACGTAGACACAAGTGACAAAAATGGAGAAAGGAGGAGGAGACTGGA